>QYAL01000107.1:0-75585 GCA_003988805.1 Ploettnerulaceae sp. D365
CTCAATCTCTCGTCTCCTACCCAATTGAACCAATTGAACACCAATCAACAACACCAAGGCCAACTCGGAAGTACCATGGAAATAGGTACTACCGACAATTACTTAATTTTTTTATCTGTAATTAACTTATAAGCTACTTATAAGTCGGGAAAATGCTAGCTGATCGGCTTTTATAAAATATTCAACTGATCGACTTATATATATATAACTAAAACCTCGACTGACTGGCTGACTTAAATATCGACTGACTTACTGGATGGCTTGGCTGCTAGTGTAATACCGCCATTCGTTTTATGAGCTTCTAGATTGAAAACTAGCTCTTAAAGGCAATGAATGTCCAAAAAGACTTAGAGGAGAAATGCAATCAGAACGATGATAAGTTTAGTCCAATTCTGCGTTCAAGACCTCGAGTAGACTACACAGATGTACACTTAGTCCCTAACACCCATCTGTTCAACTTGATGTCAATCACTGCCGGCGACATGTGATATTTAACCTTGTATGTGCCCTACTACGTGACCATTGCTCATCCCCAACAGCCGCTGCTCGTGATATACTTCCCTCACGGTGGCTTCATACTGATCACGTGTCATCCAAACTCGAATGATAAGCTTGGAGTGATGTCTTGGGTCTTGACATTCAATTTCCAGCCTCTCATTCTCATATTTGACGAGACCCTTGAAATCCTTCGCAGACGGCATTTCCAACTCGTAAGGAGTACTTCTATAAGCATCACCCCCAATGAAGAATCGTGCGTTAACGTTTTCCTTTCCTGGTAGACCGAGTTTGTTGATCCTATGGACTTCGTACAAGTACTCGTACTGTCCAGTCAACTCACCAACTCTACTGCGAGACTTAATTTCGAATGAAGTCCATTGTGATATGCCAGCTGCCCAGCTTAGTACTCGTCTGCGGAAACATGACAAAATATTTGGCATGAATGACAGGTGAAATCCGCAACAGTGTATTGCTGAGCGTGTCGAGTGAGGACCCATGATTGTGATCGGCATTGGAGTCACTGGTGGTGCTGGAAGTGGAAATGTGTTTGGATGTTGCAGCTGGCTCTTCTGTGATGAATCGATTGGAGACTGTGGCGTATCTCGACCTGAACCTGACGAGGGGCTATGAGTCTGAGATACTGTCATCCACGAACTTGGACTTGAACTCAAACTCAAATCTCCATCGCTCATCGAGTGTAAATCGGTAGTCTGATAATTTTCTTCTCTATGCTCATCTAGCTCCTCCATCAGACCTCCTTCTGCTGAAAAGTCACCTAGCAATCTCGGATCAATCACAAGTATGCTGGTCGGCTTCGAATTATCTTTCGCAGCAGAGTGCACTGGAGCATTTTCGATAACCTGCTTTGTACAGACGGAAGACTTGGGTGTGAAAGTATCCTCAATGAAGGGAGTAGCATGTGCTGTAGCTTGAACTTTGGTGAAGTATAACGGGTAATCTGATGATTGAAGGTCTAAATTTGCGAAAGAGAAGTCCAAAGCGGTAGCTGAATCATAACAAGTGCCTCTGTGGGAGAGCATTATATCTGCCATAGTCAATGGCAATGGTTGGACTTGTGATAAACGATATTGAAACGGAATGATGTTGAGTAGGAGGATGAAGGGAAGATTAATATTTATCGAGTTGGTACATCCCATGAGGAAGGAACATATTGATCTAAATAATGCCATGCCACCTTCCTATCTGCCATTGTTGAGTCACTCGTTCTTGCTGAAAATAGTTCCTGTTCTAACTTCTCAGTTCTCTGTTCTCTGCACTATCGTCACATTATGTCATCACCCGAACGTCAATTTAAGGAACTACCTATTCTTGTATTATTTTCTAATACCTAGGTAATTACACGTTTTCAATACCGTAATTCTCTAATGTGCGGTTTCGTTGGAAACTTTGACGAGAGTCTCATTGGAAAATTGTCAGAAAGCCCGAGACAGGCCTGGGTACATCCATTTCGCATCGATCACCGCCGCTCATCAATGTCATCATTCGTACCTGCGTAGCTCCTGCTTGTAGGTTAGAACCACTGTTCTGTGCTCACAAGCAAAATAGCAGCCACTTACGTTCTGTCAGACCTAGAGATTCATACGCTTGGCACGGTCCGCCGCAACCAGCTCCTCAAAGTCCTTGCCAGTGGCCTCCGCAATACCCATTATGACGAGACGTCTCTTTGCCTCGCCCTGAGCTTGCCATCGAACCTGATACATGACCCAATCACGTCCTTTGTGCTTGTTGCATTGGAATTGAACACCGGCGCTAAGGCGGACAAAACATTCCTCATGGGTAGTCAGAGAGTCCTTGACACCAACGACTTTCGGGATGCCCTTGACGTGGATGATTTCAGTTGCAATGCGATCGGTAATTCCATACCAGTTGATGTCTCTCATGCCGGTGGCCAGATCAGTATTCATGACGCCAATCAGGGTATTGTGATCGGTCCAAATGACGCCGTTCTTGTTGTTGGGTTCACTCTGGATCGTAGCGGGGTATGTACCTCCACATTCGCGAACGTAGCTGACCAGATCTCTCTCACCAGCGTTCTCGATCTTTGTCATGGGGTAGGCAATCTTGCAGCAGACAATGGGGGTTTGGCCTGGGTAAGTCGACACCTGTCCTTGCTCTGAGGCTTTCTTCTTCTTGTCTCTGCGACTGAGTTCCTGGATCTCAAGAGAAGCGAAAGTGTTCGAGAAGAACTTGGCAGCATCGAGGGGGGAGTCCGACGGGGTGGCCCAAGGGTTGGCTATTCCGGAAGGGAGGTGTGATGGCTCCCAATCTTCCTCCCTAGAGAAAGAATTTAGTAATTTTCTTTAGTAATTTTCTGGATGAAAGGGCGGTAGAGGCCTTCAAAAAGTGAGCTATGCGGATTGTTGAGATGGAACTTACCAGCTAGCATCAGTGGCATCGTTCATACCTGCAGCCTCTAGCAAAGCCTTTGATTTTCTCTCAATTGCCTCTGCCTCGGCCGCGGCTTTAGCTTTGCTGCGGGCGAGACGTTCACTTTCCTTTGCAGCACTGTTAAGACCCGAGTCCTCCCACATAGCCTCGCACTCTTCCTCGACAGTCTGAGCAGTAGTTTGGAATTTGACGCGCTTGTTGCGCACACCCTCAGATTCCTCTCTGATAACCTCTTCCATGTTTGCGCGACCGGAAGAAGGTTTGGCGGTAGGAGTGTTGAGTTTGAGGTTTCCGACCGATGATGAAGTTGGGAGCTTTGAGTTCGCTAAGGCGTTATCGATGTGGTCTCCAACATCCGAGACGACAAGGTGACGTGCTGGGCAAGGTAGTCCTCTCCTCACACATTCATTGCACTCAATCGCGCCCTCCTTGTATCTACATCCTTTCTTTGAGCTCTTGCAACGTTGACAAGGGCGGGGGGTCATCATGAAGTTATTTTTGAGTTGTCTTTGTCGGTTTGTTTTAAAAGACGAAACAATTTCTGCTAGTCTTGCGTTCAGGATCCAAGCCTTTCTAGACCTTGGAGGATGTATAGAACTAACCTTGTATTAGAAGTGGGATCTAAAAAAGCAATTTGACTCAGTCGAGCCTTTGCTTTGTCAAAGATCGCACCAGGTCGTGACTGGTTCGTCAATTGCGATACTTAGGAAAGATTGTCAAGTTGTCATGGGCTTGCTTCCAGATATAAGGACTCCGCTGTGTCATTAACCGACTTCGACTTGATCTCACTCATAGGTAGGAGCTCACCTTCAGCCACCTCTCACAGCCGGAGCTTTGCACTTAAATGGTTGTGCAAACTTGAAGAAAAGAAGGAGAGAATGGAAATTGACTTGTTGGCAACAAGTTGTTGCAGACTTGCAGTGCTGTAAGATTCTTAGAGAAGACTACTTGCTCAGTATATTACTGAACATATATTCTTCGTGGTCTAAAGAACGTTCTTATGTTTGCACCATGATCCAAACACAAATTTCTTGGAACAAAGGAAGAAGGTCAAGTGAAGGGGTAGCGTGATATCAAGCAACGCAACAAAACTAAGGACCTCACTAATACCTTCACTTCTATAATCACCTTGAGAGCTCATTTTTGGAGCTCTCTAACATTCTCCCTACATTGGAATTCTCGTCTCATGCGATCATAGTTGCCTTCATTAACCTCGTTTTGAGAATCCTTCTCAATACCCATTCACCCCATCCACGAAATAGCTGTGGGCCGGCGATAGACTATACCACCGCGCAAAGACTTCGCAGATACAATCTAGCTCAGCCCACTAGAACGAATTTCATTAGATATAGATCTGCGATTACCATTGTTCGTACTGCTGCCTGTTTTGAAAATGCGTTCTTAGCCTTGTCAACAGCACATAAAGAAAGAGGGGTTTTCTTCACCGTTGGGCCTTTGGCGAAAACTGAAACCCAAAGTATACTTACGTTGGGTGAGTCTTTGCAGGTTTCTTTAAATTGAACATTTACGGGGTTTTAGATGAAATATTTAGTTCGCAAGGAAAAGATCTTGAAGGAAATAGGTAAATAAAAAGAGCTTTCTTGGCGAAGTGCGTTGGGGGTTGAGGCCAAGAGCAGTCATGTGGAAGAAGCTCTATTGGGACCAGTAGATACAAAGGGTTAGCATAATCAGTAGACGCTGTCCCCTCTCAAGTTTGTTTACGTCGGGCACGCCTCTTCGAATTGAGTCCTCGCTGGTAATGAAATATGGATGAGGCTTACTTCGAGGAGAATCTGCGTGACAAGGCCACAACATTTGGTCTGACAGTCAGACGCAGTCTAGTGTAGAAATGTATTGTATTTGTAGTTTCTTTAGGAGAGGAACTTTTTGAGGATCAAAATAGCAGTTGATACATAAACTAAAACAAGCCACCAAAGTTAAGTGTCAGCGTGGACGGTGTAACTTCCGAGTCGTCTTATGATGAGAGGATCAAGCTTTTCACTGAATGTGGTCTTCGCGCCCGTCCTGCCAGCTCGTGCAATTGATGCAACGTTGCGCCTGTCTAGTTTCAGTATCACTGTATCTTTGAAATAACATTTATTTTCAAAATCGTGCCAATGGGCATCATACCTTCTCACTGATGCGCTTTCGACAGTACCGGCACTTGACCGTAAGTTTAATGATCGAGTCGCTGCTTGCAGTCTCGTAGATGCTGGCAAGGAAATACAGCGCTAGTCCTACTCCAAGGAAGTTGATAATCTTGTTGAGGAAAGCTCTGTAAGATTGTCAGATGTTGGTACAGAGACGTCGATCAGAAAGTACAATCTTACCCCCAGGCTAAAACCACAGCTCCATCGTCAGCTGCCTGCTGTAACGTATTGTACCCAATTCCGTCAGTTGCATTATATCCTGGACCTCTCCTCAGAATCGCAAACTTCTCATCCATATTTCGATTTATGAATGGGAGCAAGGACAAAGGAGGAAGAAGGATATCCGAGACAAATGAAGTCACCACTGTAGTAAAGGCCGCTGCAATTCTAACTTTTCGGTTAGTAGCGTTCCTCACCCTGTTCATGGTATAGTTTGAAACTCACATCAATCCAACAGCAACCTCCAGAATGTTGTCTTGAAGAGCCCAATCTGTGAACCTATGCCACATCTTGTTCGCACGCCTGCCAACTTCTTCTCCTGCATGCTGTAGTAGCTCCGAGCTGTCCTCAAGGCGGATGCGTGGGCGTGACATATTGGTAACTCTTCTTCGTCTTCTTCTCCTTTTCCCTTTTTAAGAACCGATCCTGTTGGGTTTTGAGGACGAGTCCCCTGAACTTATAGGAAATGGAAGAGGTTGGGAGCACAATGTGCCACTTGAGATAGGAGGGGTGCCACGTGACACAAATACTATTGCCACCCCCTGAGTCTTGGCATCGGCTCCCCCAATCCCTATCAATTTCCCCGGTCGCCGATAAGAAATAATTTTATTTCTAAATAATCGTCAAAACAACGACCCCGCTACAGACAATCCAGAAGCTGCACCACCTACGTCAACATGGGGCTATCGGAAGACGAGATCGATGATCTGTTATATCTCGCGAGAATAGGGGACTCGGTGGAATTCAACACGATCAAGACGGCGCTGTGTCAGAGGGAAAAGATCAGTATAGTGGAGTTGGTCGAGAGTGCGAAGGATGAGCAGAGTGGGAATGGAGTATTTCATATGGCAGCGGCGAATGGACACCACGGTATGTTGACAAACCGCCTATCATAGGATTGTATGCTTAGAGTGAAACTGGTGGCATGAAGGTAAAGGATCGACGATTCGTGTGCGCAGCTAATGTTACTCACGTAGGCCTCCTCCTCGACCTCTGCAAAGCCCTCAGTGGCTCCTCGCCCCAGAACCCGACTATGCTATCAATTCTAAATACACAAAATCAGGCAGGTAACACAGCGTTGCACTGGGCTGCTCTGAACGGACATTTGGAGGCTGTGAAAGTGCTGCTGGACGAAGGTTCCGATCCTACAATCACAAACCAGAAAGGTCATGACGCTGTATACGAAGCAGAATTGAACGATAAGAAAGAAGTTGTTGAGTGGGTGCTAAAAGAAGGCGGCGAAGGGTTAGAAGCTGGTCTTGGAGGCGAGGGTGGCGAGGGGAGTGCGGAGGGCGTCGACGAGGAGATGGAGGATGTTGCTGGCGATGAAGAAGGATCCGCTTCGGATGGAAAACGAATCGAAGAGAAGCTGAAGGAGTTGGTTATGGAGGATGGCGTGACGAAGAAGTGATGTGAAAAATCACAATGGATCAAATCACAACAAACGAAAGCGAATCTGTAATGATTCGTCCCGACGGCTCGACCATATCGATGGCCAATCGAGCACGATGGAAGAAGATACTGTGGCTTGCATAAAGTGTACTACGTTACATGGGAGACATGAAATGTAGCTCTAGGTACACAGTTGACAGACAGACTTGGTCATAAAGACTAGTTCTAATACATATGTTGGAGCGCTAATAGCCTCGCGCAGATGACGATCCCATATACACTCCTATCATGGCTCTCACTCCTTTGATATGTTAGCAAGTGCTAATGAAACCGATTGTTAGTATTTAATACAACAGCCAAGTAGGTCAGTTGCCCTTAATGAAGCGAACGTTTTGCCCGTAGGACCCTTCCTAGATGTACTTTTCGGCCTCGAGGCTTGAGTGAGCCTATAAAAATGCACTGAAGCAGAAGATAGTTATATGACTTCCAAAGTCTTCCATACTGTACAGTATCCACGCGACTGTTTGCAACTATCTCAGCAGATGTCTGTGTCACCAATTGCCTACAAATTTTAGGCACGTGAGTTATTCCACAAGAATCAAGATGGGAATTTGGGAAGAGCTTTCATTGTGAAATTTGGACTTGATGGTATGTATACTCCGCTCCGTTTCTCAGAGATATGACTTTCGCTTGCTCAAAGCTGAACTGGTCAGATAGACGTCTAGGTACCGGTATCTACCAACCTACCTAATTAGGAAGGAACGTTGTAGCACGTTCACTTGGACCCAGGCGATCGAGATCAGCTTTTTAAGCGAGAAAACAAGGCTGTCTACCTGTCGAGGTTCCTACTGAATACTTTATCTTCTCTCTCCTAGTTTGTAAACACAACCACTTCTTTTCAGTCCACCATCCACAATACAGATTTCACTCTCACTCCAGCAGAAACAATACGTTCTTATACCTCTTCGCCAGGCAAGCTCCTGGTGAAAAGCGCGTTTTCGACTGTTTTGCTTCTTGCATAGCTCATCTTCTCTTGCGTGTTTACACAATAGATCTCCCTCCCTCTCACCTTTCACTTTTCACTTTTCACCTTTCACCTTACCCACTACCCACTACCTAGCTTGATTTATTTCTCACATTCGACATCTTGCGCTCGTCAGTCTTTGATCTTGACTATTTGAACAACCATCCACGCGAAGGAGCTTCTAGTCCTGACATTACGCGGCCGGTCTCACCAACTTTCAATCAAGTTCTCATATATTGCGCTTTGATTAGAAGAGGCAGCTCTGCCCCAGAACTTCACTCATCTCATCCAAGCACAGCTTTCTCCGCATAATTCACCTTCGCGGCGATGGTTAAGCCTATCGGGTATAATGCCCAAGTCCAGCGCTTGACAAATGCGCTCAAGAATATTTGCAGAGATTATCCTGCTGGTGGCGGCGTTCTTCGAGAGCTTTTACAAAATGCTGATGATGCAGGCGCAACAGAAGTGGTACGTGGTGATATCCATAAACATGATATTGATTCAATTCGAGACTGACGAGAAGAAGCGTTTCGTACTCGATGCTACAACTTATCCTGTTGATGAACTCATCGACCCCGAATTAGCCCAATACCAAGGTCCAGCGCTCCTTGCTTATAATAACGCCATATTTCGCGATCAAGATTTTGAAAGCTTGTCCCGCCTTGGTGATTCCCTTAAATTCGACGATGGTTCGACAACAGGCAGATTTGGGCGCGGTTTCAACTCTGTATGCCTTTCAATCTAGTACATCGATATCGTACTCCTTTGCCGACTCAAGATAGGTATACAATTGGACTGATGCGCCCGTGATTCTATCATGTAACCGCTTATTATTTCTTGATCCGCACTACGCATGGTCTAAGGGAGGCCCGGTTTATGACTTTGTCGCAGATTCTACCGATGCTGCCATCCAGAATCACATGAAGACTTTCAGCTCTGTTATTGACTGTCTAGACCAAGAGCTCGAGGGAACAGTCATTCGTATTCCTTTACGTAACAAAGGCCAAGCACAGACCAGTGAGATTTCCGAACGGGTAACAACAGTTGAAGATATACAGGGAGTATTGAAAATTTTTGCTTCCGAGTTCGGACAAAATGGTCTAATTTTCATGCGAAATGTTGAAAATCTCAAACTATTCTCCAGCGGGATGTCAATTGAGATTGAAATGGCCGACAGTCCATCTCTTCGAATGTGAGCGTTACAGGAAGTTGCACTGGATTGTATCACTAATAATATGTATAGTCACAAGTCAAGGATCAACGATGCCGTCAAGATGCATTTGAAGGATCCTAACTACTCTTTCGAATATTCTTTTATGGCAAGCGTTCGGTATAAATCGATACACGAGGACAAAATCACAGACTTCGCACTTCATCATAGCATTCGAGGTGTAACTATGGATACGGAGCTTCGCGCATGGGCAAGCGGTCTAAAGTGGATACCGTGGGTTGCAATTGCAGCTCAGCTCCCGGTAAGACAAAGCAATTAATGATAATTCGGCTCAAAGATTAAAAGTTTATTCTAACAATTTTGTTCCTACAGATTTCCAAGGAATTCGAGGGGACCATGTTTACAGTCTTGCCTTTGCCAATGCCATCAAAGCAGCCGGTCCATATTCATGCGCTCTTCAGTCTATATCCTGACCGTGCTACCATGCATCTCTTCAAGGACAAAAGCACCCAGGATCATAATTCCGTCCAAATGGAATACTTGGCTTCTACAAGAAGCAACGCCTTTAGCTTGGGTGAAGCTGCTTACTTTCTTAGCCCATCAATACTCCCAGCAGTCGTCGTTTGAGATATGGCCAAAATTGATCGAGGATAGCCATGATCCTTTGAGTAAAGCTCTCGATCATGTTATTCGAAACATCCGAGAAGATACCTTAGCTCTCTGGCCCACCGGCCTGGATGGTGTAGGCTACGTAGCAGCTCAAGATAGCTTACTCGCATTAGTAGGCGAATTTGGCGACCTAAAAAATGCGCTCCGCAAAGCATGCATACCAGTTATCTTATCTATGCTCCTAAGGATGTTTATGATCAAGCTAGACACCTTTTCAAGCATCGCGAACTATCTCCACAGGCGCTTTGTACATTCATGAACTCGAAGTGCGCGGATATTGCAAAGCTTGACAGTGAAACAAAGATTCAACTCCTCGAATTTATTCTTTCTGAATCTAAGGTGGTTGATTACGGCAATCTTCCGATATTTCCCTTCGAGGATCATGTATTTCGATCAATTGGAAAGGGTGTTGCGTATGTGCACCGCGACAACTTCGAGAAAACCTTGTTCAAGTATGATGAAAGCCGAAATCTGGACCTGGAACTTCTGTCTGAAGCAGCCCAGCTAGCCTTAAAGGATCGTTGTAACAGAAATTCAATGCATCCAGCAATTCAATATCGTTCGGCCAAATCATTGAATGATTACAGTAGGAATTATATCTTCAAGGATGTCCCTGAACACCAAGATTCATGTATCTTGTGCGAGGAAGGGAGTGCTTCCGTGTCACAAATCTGGCAGTGGATATCGGAACGAGAGATCAACGTGCTCAATGATAGCATCTGTAGCCTGTGGCTGCTTCCCTTGAGCAATGGTTCTCATCGGAAAATCAAGCCGAAGAGCTCCAGCTCAATCGCGTACTTTGCTCCAAGTGGACAGGCTGGGGATGTGATGCGAGTAATTGATGCAAAACTTACCACTAAGTCGCTTCCTTTAATTCTTACAGACACGCTCGTCCTCTGTACCGGTCCACTGTCCCGGACCCAGAGCATTGTTCAAACCATTGTCAATGTTAAGAACGCTGTAGCTATCGAAGATGCCGACGAAATTGATCGATTTCTATATTGGTTGCAGCAAGTAACACCTTTTGTTCACGATTTGAGCGATGACGATAGAATATCTACGGGGACAGCAATTGCAGCTCGATTGTCTCACTCTGAAGGTCTACAGCACAGCAACACTACAATGGAGGCTATCCATGATCTGCCGATCTTCCAGAGGATGACATGGGTGGATGATGGGGACTCAATGTAAGATCATATTGCACATCATCCGCACTCCCATTCTAGACTAATTGAACTAGGAAATCCGTCCGAACATGGACTAATCTGCGATTCTGCAATCAATCGATTGGCCTGCTGAATGAACAAACTCCTTTACCTAACATTCCACACCTACAGTTCTTACTTACGATTCGGTCAAGTTATGCAAAGGACATCCTCAAATCTCTAGGACTTGTCGAATGCCTTAAACCAGTACAGGTGCTTGAAACCTATGTCATTCCTGCCTGGAAAGCTGGAGAGGGTGAACACTGGAGCTATTTGTCTAAATTGACCTTGGCAATCTTTATTCTTCAGCGATTTTCTTCATTGTCCGCGGAAGCCCGTTTAGACTTGTCATTGATTGCGATGGTTCCTGTCATGCAACTCAATGGTGAAGCAACGTCGAAGTTCGCGCGCAGTACTGATCTTATCGATCCGACCGTTACCGACTTAGCTGCTCTTTGCTTCGATGACGAAGATATTGTACCGAGTGAAGAATTTCGCAACCAATTCCATGCAGCCTTAGTGGAATGTGGCTTGAAGACTTGTGTAGATGAGTCTTTTGTGGATCACCGTGTACAATGTTATGCGAGTGGCAAGTATTCGTTAGAAGACGTACAACATCGTGCTCAATTGCTCCTACAAACTTCTTGCAAATGGACCTCTCCATCCCCTGCCTGTGAAGGATCGTTCCTTCGAACTCTAGCTTGGATTCCAGCAATGTCCACGGATGGATCTGTGTCCTTATTCTCGTCTCGTGCTTGTCGTGGACCCAATGATAAGTTGCTGGTGGGATCGCAGCTTTGGATACTTGCCATTCAACCATCCCCAAAGTGGGAAGCTAGACTAGACTGGCGAGGCATGATACCGGATTCAATATTACTTTCCCAACTTCGGTATGGGATTGAAAGCAAGAATCAAGATATTGTCGACGCGATTCTCAGATACATTGATAAGTTCGGGCGTACCGCAGGACTAGCTGCGGACCTTGGGGGCCTCGAATGTGTGTATATCTCCGATGACCTATTTGTCGAACCATCGAGAGCCTTCCCCCCACCCAAACGAAGATCTTTGGGATGTGACCGGCTGCAGCCATATCTTGGAAATGTCGATGTCAAGTTCTGGAACAAGCACAAGGTGCTTTTGATGAGTATTGGGATCAGCGACAATCTGAGTGAGTCAGATTTAATCAAGACTCAGCAGATTCTGGAAACCAAAGTCCCCCTTCAAGAATCCGATATTGCTGTTGCAGTCGAGATTTTGAGACTGGCAACTAGCTTCCCAAGAGCTACTCTCAACCGTCTCAAAGTTCTAAGCGCATCTGGATTCTTCTATGCGCCTCAACATGTTAGTTATGGTGGAGACATTGGACAATTGGCCAAAGAGGGGATCAACTTCACCCATCCATCTATTCCCCTGACTATCATCAGATTCTTAGGAATTGACAGCATCCGTGATCGACTCATGAAAGAGTCGCTGGAGATAGATGATTCAGATGATGATGAATTTGACCAGCAGGAAAATGCCATGTCACGAATTGCAGATACATTGGAGAGATATCCTATTGAGACGACATTCAGAGAGTATCTAGCGAACGCGGAAGATGCTGGTGCTTCGGAAATTAGCTGGTTGCTAGATGAGAGAGACCACCCCGGTGATAATCTAATGACTCCCGAAATGATGAGCCTCCAGGGACCAGCATCATTAGCCCACAACGATGGGGGTAAGTTTACGAATTGTTTCCCTTACCTAATGATTAAGAAAGCTGACTGACAGCTTTTAGTATTTGGCGATGCTGATTTTACAGGACTCAAGAATGTTGGCGAAGGGAGCAAGATGCATGATAGTGAAAGTATTGGCCAGTTCGGAAGAGGTTCTCAAACAATGTTCCATTTCACGAGTGTGCCTATGATTCTATCCGGAAACTATCTTCTCATTCTCGAGTACGTAAACAATGACCATATTCTGATTCTTGCTAATGCCTGGTCAATAGCCCCCAGCAGCAGGTACTACCTTTAAATAGTCGTACGGGTAAGCGAAGCCCAGGGCTCAAATTGAAGCTATCGAATCTTAGAGTGGCTATGCCGAATCAACTTGCCCCCTTCGAAGACCTTTTCGGTTATTCTCTAGATCTTGATCATTATCCGGGGACCATCTTCCGCTTTCCTCTACTACCTTCTTCCAGAAAATCGATTCCAAATCCAGATCAGAAAAGCTTGACTTGTGATGAGGTTACTCATCTAATGGAGTCCTACTTTCATGAAGCACGGGTATCGCTGCTATTTTTGAAGCGTATCAAGAGCATCGAGTTCAGAATTCAAGGGAGGTCTGGTTTTAGCTGGTCAATCTGCAGTGATTCTCCACTATCTGATATTGGTCGGCCATTTTCGGATTCTGTTCAATGCTCCTTCACAAAGTGCGGTATCTTTGGCGACGGAATTTGTGGAAATGACCAGTGGTTCGTCACTATTGAATCTTTACCTACAGCGTTAGACTCCCTTCCGGCGAGCTCGCGGAGGAAGGTCAAACATTCAGAATGTGGAGTCGCTGGCTTGGTCTCCACAAGCTGGCAGCCAGAATGTGCTTTTTATTCGGATTCTCTCAGACACATCGAACCACGAATGTTCAGTACGCTACCACTGTCAATACTATCTGATCTACCGGTTCATATTCACGCTACCTTCTCCTTAACAGGGGATCGGGGATCCATTTCTTTTGACGAATATGGCCAGAGATCCCAAAGATCGGATTTGAATAGATACATCGTTCAAGAAACTATCCCAAGGATATACATTTCATTCCTTGCCGATGTTGTGAAGCGGTATCCACAGACAGTCTTCGATTTTTGGCCCCAGATAGAGCCACCAAAGAGTAGCGTAGGTGGTCACGTCTTTACTTCATTCTGGAAAGAGCTTTCAAGTAGTTCACTTCCATTATTTCCCAAGGCTCAATCTACAAGAGAGTTTGTCGAAGGATACATTGTGGAAACTATCGATCTCAAGCGAGCAGTGTTTGATTTCCTGCCGCGATACGAGTCAGAGAAGCTCCATGGGAAATGTCGATCTATTCGAGTGCAATTTCGTCGACTACTGACATTACCGAGCTGGACGGTTGCCATATTTTGCCCTTGGCCAATGAAAATTTGGGGACGTTGAAGGTACTAACTGAAAAGGACAGTGACACGCCTAGGTACTATGTCGTCTCGAGTGAGCAGCTTGAGCTTTTCAAATTCGCGGCGGTACATCTGGTGGCAGCGGGTCCCGGGGAGTTGCTGACCTCCATTGTCTCCAACGGGCAGTTCAATATTGAGAAGCTGAAACTTATTCATATTCAAGAACTGCTAAAATTGAGACCCGAGCTGTCAACGCCAGACCAGCAAAATGACCTTTGGCTGTCCCAGTTCTGGCAGTATTGGAACTCTCCGGGTGGGTCTAAGACACAGCCAGATGTTATAAGCTTTCGTACACGCCTGTTCCGAGCTATACGCAATGGCGTCGAAGAATATATTACACCGGCAGAGTTCTACGAACTCCCAGCAGTTGTGAACCCATTCATTTCCACATCAAACCTGGAGCATCTAACGTTGCAGTCCAGTGAGTCCACGAAGGAATCATATTCGACGTCGAGCTCTGAGCATCGAGATCTGTGTCAACGATTACCGGGGCTTTACTTGGTTGACTCCCAGTTTATGCCGAATAAACTTAGTAGTAAAGAAAAGTCCCTTGGTGAAGGAGTCTCATTCTCGAGGTTTATTCGAGCTATTGTAGCCCTTGCGGATAAAATGGATCTGGAACAATTTATGCTTACGCATCTTGAAAATGCCAATCTGCAGGTAATTATTCTCCGAATATACGTGAAAAACGACAGCCTCATATTCCTCTTGTTTTTTTTCTGTTTTAGACATAGAAGTGCTTATAATGTGTGATAGGTCCTCCAAAAGCTTGTTTTAGAGCAATTTCATGCCTCCGGTATTGTGTTTAGCGATAATGAGTCTCTCGATAATCTGAAGTGTCTGCCTCTATGGCCGAATTCATCCGCAGGTTCACAGCTAATATCTGCCCGCATCGCAATCACAGCTGTAGATGATTTTCTGATGGCTCCATGGATGCAGGATAGCGATTGGTTCATCGATCCGGAGTTTCTTAGCGACTGTGCTCAATCCAAGTGCCTATCCGCGCTGGGAGTCAGAGAAATTACAGACGTCGAATTACTCTTGGATTTTGTTTTACCTTTCCCACAAGATACACCGAGGGTTGATTGGAAGCGGTACCGCAATACACTCGATGTTATTCAAAAAAATGTGAACAATGAGAACCGGCTCATGTTCTCTCAAAACAAGCTTGCCGCTGATGGTAACTTCAATCTTAAGTTACCATCTGAGTTGTACGATCATAATAACCCGATTTTCTCCTCGGCTTTCAGACTTGAGGGCCTAGACCGCTTTGTACACCCTGATTTGAGGGACCTTGAAGCATTATGGTTGCGATTAACAATCCGCCAAGCACAAGATGGCTTTCTCTTCTCTCAACATTACCTCGACTGCCTTAAAGTGTTAGAAGCTCGAATTTCTGCTAATACCGGAAACAACGACCCGTTCCTTACGGAGGACAGCAAGATAGTTCTCGGACCTTTGACGGCTCCAAACCCCCAATTATTTAGGTACCACCAAGGAGGCCACTGGATACAAATCTTTCGACAGCGAGTTTTCCAAGCCAAGGCTGTCTTCGAAAAGGAGCCCGAATATAGCCGATATGATATGGCAGCTGTTGCCAGTAAATACCCAATCTTGAGCTTGGACGGAGTTATCTCTCGGGTCCACATTGCTGTTTGTTGGAGTCAGGCTTCATTCCCCCATCTTGAGCCGACGAAAGAAGTTTTAGATTTGCTTGACAATAAAGGTAGACCCACAACAAATATGGTCTGGCGGCACCTCAAGCACTTGAAGTGTCTTTCCCAGGGCTTGAAGACATTTCAGTTGGATGATTTTCTCAAAGACCTCCACAAAACCTATCAATACCTCCAGGACCATCTTTTTGCGAGCCAGAAAGCCTTCGAACTGGGAAATGAAGAAGTCTGGCTTAATTTGAACAACTGGAACCACCGTTCTATTCTACTTAGCGATTTCAAAACTTCGTGGCACGGTATTCAACAACTGGTCTTATCTAGCTCATGCGACTCTGGTCCAGTTAAGGCTGTGAAACCCGGCCTCATGGTGTACGAAAGACTTCTGCACGCCCTGAATTGTAGCTCTATCACCTACCCGACTATCACGCGCCCACCTCTACATGAAGGCTATTCTCTAGCTACATCTCTCAGTAAACTCAGAAAGGAGGGGAAAATGCTAGACATCACTTACTCGAGCCAGGGTAGAGATATACACGCCCACAAAATAGTCCTTGCTGCCGTATCTGCAAAGTGTGCTGCTCAATTCGGCGGTAACTGGCCCACTCCAGTAGGAAACACCATCTGTTACGACCAACAGAGCGATCCGGACGCATACCTGTCATATAAAACTCTGACGATTATGATTGATTACGCATATGAAGAGGAACTTGACTGGAAAGATCTGGAGGTAATTGGCGGTGATGATAAGCAGGAAAAGGCAGGCAAGCTGGAAGCTCTTCTGAACCTTTGTAAAGGAGCAGATCAATGGATTATGCCTTCTCTGAAATCCCAAGCCGAGGGTAGGCTTCTGGCTGCAGGCCGTCAGTTCATTAATTTGGAGAATTGTCTCGACCTGGGGCAACGCTCGCGCTTAGCTGGTGCTGTGACATTCGAGGAGTTGTGTCAGAAATTCATTGATCAGAATAAAATTGCGATAAAGAGAGCTCATCCGGAAGGAATGATTTAATGGGGATTCAGGAGGTATGTAACGAGGTAGGAGATGCGGACGACTGGGGTCATGTATATACCAATTCTACTTTTGTACAGTATTACAGTGGAGGTTTATTGTAAGAGATCTAACAAAAGAGGAATACTTCTGGAGACTATTACGATCAATAAAACGCTCTTCAGAATTCTTGCTTTTCTCTTGCCACTGGGCTCCTATGTTGTCTCGTCGGCTGTATTGTTGACATTGTCCATATGCGAAGCTGCATAGGCTAATCTAGTTCATTCCCTTCCAATCAGGAGTAATCTTACTCATTACGACGTCCTATTCTAGAGAAATATTTCTCTCAAGTACTTTTGTGCGAGCAAAGGGTATGATGTGGTCACTTTAGTCACTTCCTGTATCCCCTACTTGTAAGTTGCAACACTTGACGACGGCTAGAAGGTTGGCACTAGAATATTGCGATGTTTAATCTCAAAATCTATTTCTTTATTATGCTATCTCAATACAAGTGATCTTTACTTCCAAACAATGTTTCATTTGCTGATCAGTCTGTCTTTGCACTTAGTATCTCAAGTTTATCATAAGATCGGGATTAATAGGGGCTCGCTAAATAAGCCGGACCCGACCACGTCTCATTTATAAGCGAACTATTGTTTAGGGGTATCAACAAGAGAGAGTAACGCACAGATTTTTTATCCAATGGAAAATTTGACATTCTATAAACTTGCAAAAAATCAAGTACGCTATATATATAATATCAAAACATTCTAATACACTATTCCTCCATTACCTCATAATACCTGCCTGGGCCGTGATCACTAAACCACTTCCGCCGCCTAGTTCGGGCCATACAGATCCAGAAGATCTTCCTCATCGGTTGATGGGACCGGAGGTCTTGGCTCAGAACCTTGTGAGAGATCAGAAGTGACCCGTGTTCCGGGTTCGGGAAAAGAATCTATCATTTCGGTGATGTAGCTTTCAATCTCGTCATACCCTTCACCTTCGTCTTCCTCTTGATTCTCTTCGGCATTGCCTGCGTCCTCTTCTAGCTCTGCATTCTGTGACTTTTCATTCTTTGGCTGTTGGCAATCATGTTCATCCCCTTCAAATTCCGATCCCGAACCTGCATATCGGTCAACGAGCTCAGTCACATCGCCATACCGTTTGGGGTTTTCCTCATCTGCATCGGGTGCACCAGGGAACTCTCCTCTCTCAGCCTGTCGCTCCAAAATCTTCCGCTCGTAAGTATTGCCCGCATCGATCAACCTATAGGATCTCGACTCGGGGTTCTTCTGTCCGATACGATGAACTCTTGCGTATCCCTGTAGTTCTCGGTAGAAATCGTAGTCTGGTTCCATCATAATGACGTTGCAGGATCGAGTTAGTTGGAGCCCTGAGCCAATGATGCGAGTGGTTCCGATTAGGTATTGATAGTTAGCACTTTGCTTACGGTTTCCTTTGTGGTCCTTTGCGTCTGTAAAGGCTTCGAATATGGCTTTCCGTGCTGCTGGTTTCATCCCGGTGTAGACAAGACCTACTCGTTTGGATTTACCTTGAATGAATTTCTCCAAAAATAATTTGACAATGAAGGCAACCTGGTTGAACTCGCTCATGATCACTACCTTTTGTTCCTCTCCGTTAACATCTTTCGTTTTGTCGAGCTCGGTGAGGAAATTGTACAGCCACATCATCTTCGGGCTATGCTCTGTGATTTGTTGGAGCTTGTGATAGTATGGATTTCGATTCGTCTTCTCATCTATCCCTCGGAATTTTTTTAGTTCCTCAACAGTCAAGTCTAGATGTTGGGGGTGCTTGTCCGCGGCCATAGTTACAAGGTATGGGAAAGTAGCTATGATTCTCATCTTCCAGAATATTCTCATCTCAGCGTTGAAGGCAAATTTCTGCGGAAGAGAATTTCGGTTCCGGCTGGGATATCGTTCTATCATATCCAAATTTATGGCTGCTAACTTGTCCTTGATTATCAATTCTGGTGCCCATCCGAGTTGTTCAATCTTGGAATCGAACTCTGTATTATGCTTCAGAAAAATGTCTTCATGTGTATGAGGTGGTAGCTTGATGATGGGCTGTCCGAACCATGGTGTATCAGCCGTTCGTCGAATCATCAACATGGTGAGAAACGGCTGGAAACGCTGATAGAAGTCTTTGAACAAAATTGGGGATCCTGTGTTAGTTTTGACGTGACCATCGAACTCCTTGCAGATTGCGTCTAGTCTCTGCCAGCTGAATTGCCAAAGGTCAGGGTCTTGCTCAAGTCCAGTTTGTGTTCTCACTTCTTTCCGATAACTTTTCGGCCATAGATTCTCGATAGCCCATAGCACTCCTTCGATGCATCGCGGTGTTGTCATAATTGGTGTTCCAGAATAACCCCACACAAAAGGCCTACCGGATCGAGGAAGGGTAGCAAGAATCTCAGATCGGCCCTTATTTTTCTGCCATTCCTCGTGGCACTCATCAATCATGGCGATACCATAAACAATACCAGGAGCTTTGCCGCCGATTGATTCTCCTAACTCTGAATGTTCGAAGGACCAGACAATGGCCCGGTCATGCTCGAATTTCTTGGACCAAGTTCTTTGCCAATGTTCCTTCGTAGTTACAACTAGAAGTCTCTCTTGGGTTTGTTGTGGTTGGTCGGTGAACCATTCCGTGCCCTGGGCATGCTTACTTGAGTAGTACGCCATCCTATTCGATTTCAAGTTCTTTTCACTCCACCCATTCCTTCCATCGCGAACATCTAACTGACCACTGATCAGATTCTTGTTGGTCCCATCATGGGCAATAATCAGTCTCATGAGGAGATCTTCATTCGACTCGTCGATGTGCGTATCCCATTGTTCAACCCAAGTCGGCACCAAAGAAGGCGGCACAACTGCTAGTCGAACGCCGGGCTTCGGTAAAAGGGTGACAGATATGGGTGAAGCGCAAGGACATGCTATCCAGCCGCTTCCAGGCCCACGACGCTTAGATCTTGGGCATACAGCACCTTCTACGCACTCATCGGCGTCAAGATGCTTAACGGCTTTGGGTTCACGATCTCTCCACTTCCGGGTTTCCTCCCATAATTTAGCGAGCTGACGTTCCGCAACCAGATAAGCCAAGAAGGACAAGGTCTTTCCAAGTCCCATCTCATCGCCAACAAACCCTCCCCCAATCATTCTCGAGGTTTTCATCTGCCAATATATCCCAAAAGCTTGGTATAAATACAGAGGGGTTTTGAGGCCTGCCAGTGTAACTCGCTCATCCACACTCGTCTTGCTAGGATCAATTTGAAAGAGTTCACAGCATTCCTTCCAACGACTTAAATCTTTCGCTGGGCCAAGATTATCCGGAAACGGATACGTGAAACTATGATCATACATCTGAGCCAATTCAGGTATGTTCTGCATTTTCTGGAGCCTATAAACACGTTAGCACTATGAACTTATAAATGGACGTCTCTTACTTACTGCTCAATCATGTAGTCTCCTGGAGTGGTTGGTTTTTCGTCCTCATCGATTTCTGCGTCCTGATCCTCAATTTCCCCTTTTTCTAGATTCTTCTCCATCGCCTTGAATGTCTCAGCTTTATCATCAACATATTCGTCTCCGCCCCTCCGATACGTCTGCTTTAGCACTACCTCAAAGTTCTTCTTGTATCTAGCATCTCGTAATGCAAATTGGTCAGTTTTAGATATAATTCGGGGTGTGGAGATTTTGAGGCCCATCGTTTTCTTGGTTGCTGGCTTCACGACTATAATCTTGTCACTAACAGCATTGGTCACCCGTGAGAACTTTTCAGATAGAGATCTTCTTCGCTCGTCAGGATAGTACTCTATCGGACCTTTCCCTGGATTCTCTACCGGTTTGGGTGACGCCAGAGTAATCAACTTTGTGACTCGACGACCAGCAATCTGGATTCCATGACCAATAGGCACAGCAAGGTTCTCGATAAGATTCTCCTTGAGAGTCAGAGGTTCTCGGTACGGTCTATGACGAGGTCTCTTTGGCGCAGTCTGGTCTATAGGGCTTCCAGATAATGACTCGAATCCAGGTCCGGGGTCGTCTGAATCACTGAAGTAGCTGACTTCATTGCCTTGTGGATCCTCGGCCTTCGTCGTCTCTTCTGTCGGCACTAGTTCCACAGTTTGCTTTCTTGGCTCATTGACGCTGTCAGCTGGCGGATCAAACAATTCGTCTCTGCTGGTCCGGCCTCTAATGCTTCCAGTCGTTGAACTTGCGGAAGAACTCGGGGTAGGAGCTATATGAGAACTTAGACCCGGAGATGCGCTGAGCTGATCATATTTCTGCCAGGCTTTGACTGCAGCTCTAGATACCGGCGGTGGTGAATGGGTCCTAGTTGGCTGCAAAAACATATCTCTTAGAATCCGACTGTTAGGCACTGGTGGTGATGGCTTGTCAGGCGCAGAGGTCTTTGACAGTTGGGCTTTGGTGGCAGTTGGCTGCACTCTTGTATTTGAGGGAGAGCGAGATTCACTCGTCGCAAATCGCGCTTCTCGACCTGTTCTTCGTTCTAATGCTCTTCCCGCTACCCGTTCAGGTGAGTTATAGACTATTCTCTGTCTAGCCGTCATAGGGGCAGAGATTTCCGGAAGAGATCCTCGTGACAGTCGACTTGGAGGAGGGGAAGAACGCAGCCTCGAAGGACTGGGACTAGCCCCTGTTCGTCCTTTTCTTGGGCCTGGGCTTGGGCTTGGGCTTGGTACAAATAAGTGACTTGCCTTGTTCTTTGATTCTGCTGGTTTTGGGGATGAACTGTGTTGCACTCTTAGTGGGGATGCTTCAGCTGCGACGCTGTTGCTTTTGTTGACTGGATTTCCCTCTCGATAGACGAACTTCAATGCATACTCCACTCCGCGATTGCTGAACAAGCTGAGCAATGCAACTTCAAAATTCTGCTGTCTTGTGATAGTTTTGAACTGCCCAACTCTGTTGTAGTATCCGAAACCTCCATCCATGAGTCTGATCGGATTATCGCATCTTTTATTAACGATCAACTCGAACTGATGTATAAACCGTTCGAGACTGTAGCTTAAAGCTTGATGACCCGGCTTTCCAGGTCTCAAGCATTGAGTGGCAGCTATCTCCTCTATTTGTACTTCTGCCCCTTTCTCCCTACATTCAAGGGCGAGCTGAAGTGTCATATTCTGTAATGTAACTACAGGAGAAGGAGTGACGACACCTGGCGTGACGGGCTTGGAGATGGACGCGGGCTGCTTACCCTTGCGAATGTTCTCTCTTTGTCTCGCTAAGTCGTCCTTTCGCGTTCTCCATAGGAGTTCAATGATTCGCAGAATCCACATGGATGTCCACCATCCAGGTGCATCTGAGAGCAGTGGCATTTCTGCAAGTGACTCGACCAAGTCGAGAATAGTAGCATTTGTTCTAACGAGCGCATCGGGCTCATCTAGAGAATCGAAATCCGTGAGTCCTGACTTCTCGAATCCCACTGTTATCATTGTTTCGATCAGTTCCATAATTTTTACATCAGCCTTGAGACCGATCCGGAAGTCTTCGACGTTAATATTTGGCGGCTTCGGCAGCGTTCGTTCGAATAGCTGATCACGCTCTGCTTGGTTGTATAGTACCCTAAGAGAGGGTTTCTCCTCATTGTCTGCCATTGTAGCTTATGATGACGAAGCTACCAGAATGGCAGAATCTTCGGCCGGTGTTTGAGTCCTGACTGCTGGCGTTGATATTATTGAAAATGAAAATTCTTTGGGAAAAATGGATGCAGGTATGCAATATCTGAACTTAAAAGATTGAACCAGTGAGCCATTACTTGATTAAATAAATCTCGATGGTCTTTGTTACAACAGAATCTGTCTTTGTCAGGATGATATCCCATTCAGTTGCTCCAACTTTCAAAGAGATTGTAAAGGAGAACTTTGATTCCCATTCCGGCTTCAATACACAACAAAGGGGCAGTAGTGCTATTTCAACCGCTCTTTGATTGTGTAACAGTGTAACAATGCATATCTTTGATATGACATTGATCTGTGTTCTCGAGGTCAAGACCTTCTCCATGCAAAACTGAAGCTTATCCTTTGAATTGCGAGTCTTATGAAGGACTTCTATCTCTCGCTAGTTTATGAGCTATTGATAGCTATCGTACCACATCAAGGCCATGAAACATGACGCACCTGCAAATATTCATAAATCCTTCGAGTATCAAAGAAGCTATATTGAAGCACACTTTGCGGAGAGCAGTGTTTGCGACATGCCCAGAAAAGGCGAGGGGCTTTGGCTGTGGGCGATCTGGAAGTAATGAATACACAAATATCGGCCCATGGGTATTGTAAGTTTGGATACATTGTAACATTGGTAGGCAGCAAACTATATTGATGTGCCATGTTTTGCAGAAATGGTTTTGAGACTGAGCCGGATGGTACCATAATACCTCATAGCAGACATGGAGAAGGCAGGATTTGGTGAACGGTTGCTGAGCTTGCATGGAGTGAAGACTATGAAGGAGACTCCAGAGTATTAAGCTCACCTAGTTAGAACTATGCAATTAGTCAACGTGAGCAAAGTGACAAACTCTTCCCGAATAGAAAATGTTCAAACAGAACTCGTTGGTGCTTCTCCCTTCTCTTGTTTAATTCCAGTATCTTGTTCAGTTGATCAGTTAGCAAATTTTCAAGTAAAGCGGAGTGTGCAGAAGGAGCCTTCGGACCATCCGCTTACCTGCGCATCGAGGCTTAATTTGGTGATTTAACATCCTTACTCGCGCCCTGTTTTCTATTCTTAATCCTCTCGTCAGAAGGTAACGGAATATACAGCATGCGAGAGCGAGTTGCAAAATATCAGAGGTCCACCTAGAATTTGATATACCGCCCACTATTTTCCTGCCAGAACGAGGAAAGGTAGATATTAAATTAAGGTGTAGAAATATTTTCTTGTATTTCTTAGATCTCAGTCGTCATACAAATCCGGTCTCTACATCCCATTCTGCTGTTTGAACTTGTCCCAGCTTTCATTGAGCGTGGCGAAAACCAGCGCCGCGATCATCTTGACCTCTGTACTCGCATTTTGTGGTAGCTGCCTTCATGTTAGCCAAGATCCAACCGCCAAGATCCAACCAGCGTAACCATGATCCGAGATCCAGGCCAAAAACCCAGCCCTGAGAGAAAAATGGATGGATGGGGTACAATCTCACTTTATCAGGATGCGTCTTCCCAATCGCCTTCATATAATTAACCTTGACCTTCCCATTTAAAACCAACTCATGCATGCCGACCTTCTTCCACCCACTCCCATCCCACATAACATTATCCAAACTGCCAATCAGAGCGCGCAAATTATCCTCTTTCCCGTTCTTCCAATTCCCAATCCTCTCCTGGACTTTATCACTCAGCGCGAATTTCTCATCATCTGCCTTTTCCGCATTGGCATTAGCTTCTCTGAGCCTTTTGACCGCCGCGGAGTCGTGGCTAACATCAGAGCTAAGATCTGAGAGGGCAGAGGGCTGAGCGCGAGGAAGTACTGGTTTAGGTGTCGCGGTTCGAGATGGTGGAGGTTTAGGAGCTAGAGCTTTCTCGCAGCGGGTGCGACCTTGGATTGCTGTGGGGCCTCCGACGCCTTGCTCGACGCAGAGTTTCCAAACATCACCTGCGTCTTTCCAGCGTTCCATTTGCTCCAAGGCTTCGGCTTTTCGCGTCAAAGCTTTGCCGTAGAATTCTTTCATATCCTTGGTTCCGTTACCTTCGCCGGGTCCTAGCTCGATGGCTTCGCCATCACCGCGGGAGACGCCGATTATTTCCAGAGCAGTGTCTGAATCTGTGACTGCGGATTTGGGAACACCGGTTTTAAGGCTGGTGAGAGCCCGGTTACAGAGGAGAATTATGGTTATGGGGTGGGAAGAAGGGAGGACGGAGAGAGAGGATGAGTACGACTGATGAGCTGAAGCATAGTCACCGCGTTTGAAATGTGCGGTTCCTGTTAGACGGTGCTGATTAGAATTGGCAAGGGCTATGGACGAGAGAGACGGTATTTGTCGAGCTGGAGCTTTGGGTCGAGTCGGTATAGGTGTAGAAGGCTTTGATGGAGCCGGAGAAGGTCTTTGAGGGGCCCGAGAAGGTTGGGGAGGTTTTGATATTGCTGGAGCGGAAAACAGATCGACTTCTGGTTCTGGCTGTGCTGGAGGTTGAGGGGTGGTTTTCTTCCGCCGTGAAGGACTGACATATGCCTGTGCTGTCTCCTCCTCAATAGCCTGCTTTCTGACACGTAATTGAGGGTCTGGTAGCGTAGTCTGCTGCCATCGAGGTGTTTGACTGCTTCTTTCGGTAGGTGGTTTTGGCAATGTTGGGGATCGATCACGCGAAGAATTTGAGCTCAGCGGGAAACGAGTATCAGCCGCTCTTGTTTTCCTTGGTAACGGTCTCCCACCGCCTTCCAGCATGAGAGCCTCGTCTGTAACGTCGGGTGAAGGTTGAGGCTTTCTACCTCGTCGACCCGCGGCTCCTTGTCTCTCAGCTTGTTCCCGCTCGGCTGCTTCTCGCATCCATTTTGGCTGGCTAGGATCTGATTCTTGCTGGAACTCGTTCATAGCCTTCTGAACTTTTTTTTGTGATGTCTTCCATAATGAGTTTGCTGTTTTAAACAAATTGGTTCCAACAGCAGCTGCTGTTTTAGAAATATCCGTTTCTCCATTTGGAGACCGATCGTGTTCCCGTCGAGATTGTGACTCATCTCGACCATCCTCACGCATCCACGCAGGACCATTTCTTCCAGCCGTATCTCTCGGTCTGTCTCTCCTCTCCCCATTCAAAGCACCGTTATTTCGACTGGAATCTCGACCCCCTTGCTGTTTCTGCTTGGCTTGCCTATGCGCATCATTCAGTATCCACCCAACAGCAGCTTGGATATCAAGACCAGAGCCACTCTCAGTCAAAGCACGCCGTGATTGTTCCGCAGAAAATCCCATATCTACAAGCTCTGCCACAGCCTTATCCCAAGGATCGTCTTCTTCTTCTTTAGCTTCTGGCTCTGGAATAGGCGCGACCTGTTTCGACAGATTTGCCCTCCTTATCTCCTCCACCGGTTTCCCCAGATCTCCCAGAAAATCGTCGTCCTCACCAACAGTGAGTACAGGGGTTGGCGCTGAGGTTGAAGACTTCATCTGTCCCAAGCCAAAGGGGTCATCATCGTCCCCCAAATCGGCCCCTAAAGACCCAGGCTGTTCCCACGCATTGGGCGAGGTCAAATCTAGAGGCTTTGCCTTCGCAAAACCGGGTGTGTTCCGTCCACTGCTAAGATTCGAAGGAGGGGGGTAATGGCTCGATCTGTCGACAGGGGCATCAGCATTAAATGCCGCGAATATATCATCGGTCCCCCCATTCCCAATACTCGTCGATCCGTTCGTGGCGGGTGATGCTGCTCGCGCAAAACTCGAGGGTATAGGATTCAAAGCTGGCGTGTTACTGCGTGATGTCACAGATGGTGTACGAGTCCCCAATGCGTCCCAATGCTGCCCACCCCCGAATTGGGCATCATACTGCTTTCTCTTTTCTTCTTCCTGTTTCTTTTTCTCAGCTTGTAGTTTTTCCTGTTGCTGTTTCAATGTAAGTGTATTTTGCTTGCTTGAACCGAAGGAAACGAGATTCGAGAAACTATCTGGCGTGACTGATTTGGGCGGCGCAAATGGTTTTTGAGGCGCTTTGAAAGTGCCAGAACCTTGGGCTGAGATGGGGGTGCTCCGACCTGAGAGCTGGGGAGGTGGTGTTGGTCGGAGGGAGGGATAGTAGTTTCCTGTTCCTGTGGGAGCTGGCTTGGAGTTGTTGGACGTGTAAGACCAGTCGAGGCCATTTAGATCATCCATGTTAGGAATCGGAACTATAGTTTGTACATTTAATGAGTGTAAAGTTTTGACGAAAATTCACGAAAGACTGGAGTAGTGCTGGAGCAGTGCTAGAAAATATGTCTTGTGCTCATTCTTGTGATATGGTCTGGTTAGCAGACGGAGCCCGGGGAGTGGGTTGTTCCGGCCGAGGTACTGTACAAACTCATCACGTGGACTCTTCAGCTCTCGGCTTTTCTTTGCTGTCATTCAGGCCACCATCACCACCGAGTGAGACTGGCCAAGGAAGATTCCTTAGGTGCGACTTTCGATAGGTCGACTATTGATGACAATTCTCTTGATATTGGCGTTTTTGTTCTGAAGACATCTGCTTAATAGTCGGTTAACCACTGCTAATCCTGCGATTTCCGTTCCGAAACAACTCGCATCCTCCCACGAAATGGACACAGAATCTTACATAGACCCATTTCTGGTATACTCTTTATTCTCCCATCTCTACTAATACATGTTTTACTAACTACTATAGGCCCACCTCCCGTCATACATCAGAAACCCGTCAATATGGGTCCCCGTGATAGTTGGTTCCTACGTTCTGATCCTCGGTCTATGCCTCACCGGTGCTCTAAAACGCCAGAAAGTTTCGATCCGTCAATTAAGAAGGGAACAGAGCAACATGTTCTCTATGCTAGACGAGGAATCGTCTTCTGATGAAAAGCCTTCCAGGTCGCCAGTAAGAGAGAAGGGCGCAGGAGAGAGGAAACGGGCGACGAAGAGCACGATCAATGTTCGAGAGTGGGAGAATTTGGGGTGTCGATGAGGAGATTATGAAAGGGCCCTATGTGGAGAGTATGCTCTGTAGATAGGTGTCTAGGAGTGAGAAGGAGGTTTGATACGCATCACGTGCGCCATTTATCTTTGACGGGATACAAGTCGTCCATCCAACCTCAAGAATCACCATCAGATGCTCTATATTCACATCAAGCTGGTACAACGGACAAGCATTACAACCAACATGTTTTTCCCCCTACCATAGGAGCTGTGCGTATGTATATTCCACCAATTTCTCTTTTCAACTAGGCTCCGCTTGAGCGTCTCTCCCCCTCTCATACATATCTACCTGCGTACTTCGTTACAATCACAGCGTTACAACGACCCCCACAACCCAGTCCAAACCTTATTCTTGTTCTGTTTTTGTTGTCAGGGACGGCACAGAGTTGGGTATGGATGGACCTATATCGGTATGCTCAGTGATAATCCCCTTCCCTTTCCGTTCCATCTTAACGAAGGTGAATAGAGCTAATTTGGCTAGGACTCTTTGGTTGAAATACTTGGAAGAGGGCAAAGTTGGACATACTGTATCACCGTGTCTTTTTGAGACTTTCGCTTGTTGGTGTATGGAGACATTTTATGTGGGGAAGACGAGAAAGTATAAGATAAGGCCAGAGAGGATTGGCATGGTGCGGAAAATGGAGTGATTATAATTATTGGGACATATATTGCGACTAAGTTAGAGATGTTAATTGATTGACCCTCGGATTCAGGGTAACTTTGAGTCCGTGATCAAATTTTGAAATAGAGCTCTGTGGTTGAGCTACTCTTCTGGACGAAGTATTGTGTGTGATGTCTCTGAATAATGGGCTACAGCCATTTGCCTCCTACCATGCCACGTACCAGGTGCACGCACGCACCTGTATTTTATATGGACCATTGGACAACCTTGTACTTCGGTTGAGGATTCACATGTTATTAAAGCTCGACCAGCATCCTGTATCACATTTTAATATCACCCTCTAAAGTCAAAGCCAGCATCAATGAGATAAAATGCCCTCGGATAAATCGATCAATGGCTAGCTAGGTACGAAGTACGAAGGAGGGTGCTGTTACCCATGGGCCATGGACCACGAATTGCTCGAACCTTGAATGCGCCACTTCATGAACCCGACTCCAAAGGGCTCAAACGGGTGCCTTCTGGTGAACCGTGAGGGCATTGACTATGGATACATATCTGAGATAGAGGCTGAATACTTACGGAGGAATTCCGTACACACCAATTTCCACCCGACGTTCGGTTTAGTTTCCCCTGAATTTCTGCTCGAAATTCACTTGAAGGTCATATCTCGGATTGTGAGTATCTCACAATATTATTTGTTTCCCTTCTCAACTGACTTTACCCCCTACTTACAAAACGTTAACGTTCCATGATTCGCAATCGGGTACCATATCCGAAATCCACACATCTCCCCTTATCCCGACCGAACGCACCAATCCGCGGCATGTCAAGGATTCTCTCAATGGTGCTCAATGTCAACAATTGGTACCTGCGCGCATCCCTGTCCAATATCACACCTTTTCCTCCTGCATCCCCCATAAAAAAAACAAAAAAAAACATACAAGAATCCCGGCCAGGCACAACGGCTTCCCTTCTCCATTTGCGACGTGCGTCCGCTGGAAGCGACCCGATGGAACGTCTAGGTTGCGTTCCGGAAGCCTGTCCCTTGGGATCAGAAGTCGGGACGGGTTAGAGCTGCCTCTCACCACAGTCTTAAGAGCAAAAGGGAAGGATGAAGCTTCAATTGGTTCTGAAGCGGGTCTGAGAGCACATCTAGAAGGTGAGTCGCAATTGCCCCTGAATTCAGTTAGCACGAAAGATGTTTGTGCTTGCTCAAAGGGCAAAGGGGACCGGATCGTTGGGTTAGTCGTTGGCAAGGCACTCATTTCAATATTACAGTACACTCCGTTCGCCTTTAGAATTTCTAGACTGTGTTTTCGGTTTCGTTTCTTTTCTTCTCTTTTCTTTTCTTTTCTTTTTGACAACCAAACCAGCGTTGTTTTCAAATTATATCCAACCTACCTGCCTCCGAACTACAGGACCAATCGGGATTGTCATCCTGTTAACGGCGCCTAGTCGATCATTCGACATCTGTATTCCGAAACATCGTCACTGAATTTCTGTACGAAATACAATACCCAGAAATCGATTCCTTTGGCCTTAATCCGCGATACTAAGACAACTTGTGCCTGTTCTTATCAGTAATCGTGGTTACGATAAGCTTAAGCTCAAAGCTCCAGCACTGTAAGACCAACACCGAATAACGCACAACCAGCGCACCAGTGCGTCACGCCCGCATTCCGACCCCTCAACCGAGCGACCCTACATCACATCTCATCATGGGTATGGCTTCATATTCAAACCCCAGTTTGTTATTCACTAATAATATCTAGGGCTCTTTTCCCGCAAAGATAAGTCCGGAAATCCTACGGTTTCTGGTAAGACAACCTCCGTCGCCAATAGCTCACAGTCGTCCTTAAAATCCCCGACCACACCAGTGTTCAAGATGGGATCCAAGATCAATTTGCCCAAAGGTCCAGACCCATATGTTGATCCAGCGGGGTATCTGCGAAGTATTGGGGCGGTCAGAGAGAGGTGTACCGTGGTTCTGGACAAGGCGAGGAGGAATCAATTAAACCATTTCGACGTTGATATCAGCAGATTCAAGGATACAACAAAGTTTGTCGTGTCAATTATCAAGGTGGGTGCATTGGGCGAGAGTGGTAAACAGCACTGCTAATATGTATAGCGCGACTTCGCACACGATTTTTCGAGCATTCCTCCTCATGGTAGATGGCAACATTTCAATGTCGGCGGCCGAGACCGTCTCGCTGAGATGATGGAGTGTTGGGGAGCCAATGTAGACCCATCAGAGAAATGCCGCAGATTGCTCGATCTCTTCCTGGTCTCTGTCCTGCTTGATGCCGGTGCGGGAAACAGCTGGTCATACCTTAGCAAGGAGAATGGTCGGAAATACAGACGCAGCGAGGGCCTAGCGATTGCAAGTCTGGAGATGTTCAAGGCCGGTATATTGAGCAGCAACAAGACACAACCACATCAAGTTGATGGCGAGGGATTGAGAAGGTTGACGGTTGAAATTATGGCGAAGAGCTTACAGGTTTCGGAGCAGAATGCACTTGCTGGTTTAGAGGGACGAACAGGACTTCTGATCAGATTGGCGGATGCACTCAATAACCAGGCATTATTTGGGGCTGATGCTCGTCCTGGAAATATGCTCGGTACATATTCCTCCTCCGTGTGTGGCTTTTTGCTAACATCAGAAGATTATCTGATCTCCCACCCGACAACACAAGCCTCCTCCGTGCCCGTAGTCGCCCTTCCTACTCTCTGGTCGGTTCTCATCGACGGCCTGGCTCCGATCTGGCCCCCTTCCCGCACAACTCTTGACAATACCTCTCTCGGTGACGCATGGCCACTTTCTATCCTTCCCGTAACACCTACAACACAACCCTGGGAAACGATTGTACCCTTCCACAAACTTACCCAGTGGCTCTGCTACTCCCTCATGCAACCCATGAACAAGCTTATCAATATTCATTTCGCTGGCGCGGAACTGATGACCGGACTACCTGAGTACAGAAATGGAGGTTTATTTATCGATACTGGAGTGTTAACTTTAAAGAGTGCAGATGAGCAGAGAGGATTGGAGAAATTCAAGGAGGAAGGTCTGAAGAGTGGGAAGGGCAGTATGGAGGTTGTGCCAATGTTTACACCGGATGATGATGTAGTCGTGGAGTGGAGAGCTGTCACAGTTGGCTTTCTTGATCTATTACTGGAGGAGGTTAATAAATCCTTGGGCCTGGAGGGATCAGGCAGGTTGACGTTGCCGCAGATGTTAGAGGCGGGCAGTTGGAAGGTGAGATTTATATACAGCGAGTAGTGAAATCGGACTAACAAAGAAATAGGGAGGACGAGAAATGGCCGAGATTTCGCGCCCAAACACCCAATGTCCGCCAATCGCCATTCTGAGTGACGGAACAGTCTTCTAAATAAGTCCGCCACCAAAAAACCCGGCTTCTTGGAGCCGATCAGCGGTTTCATGTTTGGCATGTTCAACATACTTCGTGGAAGCCTCCCGATACGGAGGGTACCCTGTGTCATATTCTATAACGTCAATTCCACCCTCATGGTCTCTATTGCCAGACATCCAAGGGGCGGGGACGAATTAGGGAAGGCCATAAAATTTTCGGGGTCGGAAGAAGAGAAAAATTAAGCATACTTGTAATCGCGGGCTGTCACAGCTTTATTTTGCTGCTGCATGATGCGGAGGGCTGTTAATGAGAGCTAGATACCCTTTTGAAGAGAACCAAATGAAGAGAACTTTTGCAAACATCCTTTTATTTATTATTGCCACATGCCTAAATTCTCACTTTCGCTTATAGCCATTCTAATTCTTCTCACATGCTAGCAGCAAACACACTAGAGTGACATGAACTATACATACAATGTATAAGGCACAAACCGGCCACAAGCTACTGTACTATACCTACTCATGCATATCAAATCCAAATCTAAGCGAGACTTACCCCTCCCCTCCCCTCCCTCCTTCCTCCTCCTCTCCCCCACGACCGACTAAACCCACCACGCATCCAAAAACCACTCCGAATCTCCGAACATCTCATAGTGCAGCAATACGTTCCAGCCATGCCAACACTTGCGGCATACACCATCTACGCATTCGGTCTCACGGCATTCATGGTTGGCGTTATGCACTTATTATCACCATCTACGGCGATCACGTCGCTTGGTCTGTTGGATTCATGTGTTCCTGCGGTAAATGGTTAGTTTGTTTTGAAAAGGTGTTCTTCTTTGGGAAATTCCCTTGGCGGAAAGAATGAGAAATTGGGTTTTGTTATTTGTTATTTGTTGTTGTGGAAGCGTATATATCATGCAGCCATCACTAACTAACAACCTCTCCATCAATCAAGGAAACTCCCTCGCGGCCATTGCCATGGGGATATATTATACCCTCGCCGCGTATCAGGAGAATAGACTTTTCTTCTACCTGACTGTTCCGATGAGGATGGTGACTTGCATAGTTTTTTGGAGGCAGGGTGGAGCTTGGACGATGGCGGGGGTTTGGGAGGGGGGTGGTGCTGGTTTGACTGCTGTTGCGTTGTGGTTGGGTTAGGTGGATGAGATTGAATTGTTTGGGGGAAGGGGGAGGGGGAGGGGGGAGAGGAGGGGGGGAGAAGGTTATGTATCAAGACAGCATGGAGGATGATATGTTTGTAGATTTGGAAGTTCAATGGGTTGTCTCGAGTCAAGGCTAATGGCACGTATAGCAATTACCAGGTGCCCAAGAGGGATCCGGAGGAGGAGTTATGTCTTGTGATGTAGCGTTCCAGCATACAATTTAAACCATCATATTATACATGCGTTTACTCGCAACTGCATCTAGCTTGTGACCCCATTATTGTATATTTAGAGTCTCTATTACAACTCCCTCTTATAACGCCGTCACTGATATCGTGTATCGTGAGATGCCCAATGAAAAGCCCCATCCCAATGACCCAATCCAAAACCCAGGAAAAGGAATTCTCAGCCTAATGATTACAACGAAGCAATAGCCACGGAAATCATCACTGCCATACACGTAGCCCCGAAGCCAAAACCCTTCGAGAGATTTGCCGCCGATCCGGAAATGGGCGTGGTGCTTGTTGTAACGACAGTGCTAGTGCTAGTAGGAGGTACGCTCGGCACCGTGGGAGTAGAAGAGTTGGTGCCTGGTGATATGCTTGAAAAAATGCCGGTTGGGTAATAGATGTGTGAAGAGGTAGTGTTTGAGGGGCTTTCGTCGACGATAGCGGTGGTAGTTAGAGCTGAAGTTGTCTGAACTGTAGTAGAGGCGAGCATGGTAGAGGTAAAGAGTGTAGAGGAATCAGCAATGTCACTGCTAGATACTGAAGATTCCAGGGCTTGCCCAGTGATGCTCGAGACGAGAGCTGCTAAGAGGAAGAAAGTGTGATTGATGAATAACATTTCGATGGTTTCGTTTGCGTGAAGAAATTTAAACGGGAACAGGATAGTTTTTTTTGTAGAGGAGTTTTGGGCTAAGGAAAAGGGAATACTGGGTGTACAATGAAGGAGATGTGAGTTTATATCCACCGCGTTGCCACTATCACTTATCCCGACGGCTGGGGATCATGCAACCGCGCCATGCTAGTAAATTCCTTCAGTCAGACTCATGACGACGATAATACCCGAGTCGATCCAGCTTGACTAACACACATGCAAGGCGACTCCTTCATTCCAGCTGAGAGGATGAAACAGAGATTTGCATCTTCGGATGTCAATTGGTGGTGTCCTGACTCAATCAACTGTTGGAAAGGGTGTACTGCAAGAGTGGCTGTGAGATGCTGACGACAAAGAAGGGGCTTCTGCGCCACTGATATCAACCTCGCTGGTGGCAGTGGAGAGGTTGATTTGGATGCTGATTGATCACCATGTGCATGAAGAAAAGCAGGTAAGGCCGGCATCATGCAAGCAAAAATATCGATCTTCAGTTCAGAGTCCTGATTGTTGGATGTATAAAAGGAGGTTGGGGAGTGGTATCAAGGGGCAAAATGTTTCTATTCTCAGCAAGCGAGGACTTTGTGGTCCCTGCATCCCCATTCCAACGCCTTCGCTTGGGGTCCACAAATCTTCAGCCTTGCCTCAAGCCTGACTTCTCCAACCACCATCCCGACCTTCCGCGCAAGCCTTGATCCAATGCCTCCCATACCTCCACCTCCACCATCCACTCCGCGGATAGTCATCTATTATCAAACACTGCATAACCCCGATGGCACGCCCTGCTCAATCTTACCAATAACAACACAGCCCAACATTGCTGTTACACACGTCAACCTCGCTGCCATCCATCTCAACGATCCGCCGGGGAATATCCATTTAGTATATCTTTGTCACTAGGAAGGAGGACTCAGAACCCGCCGACTGACGCTTCTGTAGAACGATCATGTCCCCTCCGACCCTCGATATCTCACCCTCTGGGCCGAGCTCCGCGTCCTTCAAGCCTCCGGCATCAAAGTACTCGGCATGCTAGGCGGCGCCGCCAAAGGCTCATTCACACGCCTAGATCTCGATGAGGCTACATTTGAAGCCTATTATATCCCCCTCCGAAACCTCATCCGCGAAAGAAGCCTTGATGGCTTGGATCTGGACGTTGAGGAGTCCATGACTCTGGTGGGTATTATTCGATTGATTGATCGACTGAGGACGGATTTTGGAAAGCAATTCATCATTACGCTTGCACCTGTTGCTGCGGCGCTCATGTCTGATCGTCCGGAGCATAATTTGAGTGGATTTAGCTATGAGGCGCTGGAGGTTATGCGGGGTAAGGATATCGGGTGGTATAATACACAATTTTACTGTGGCTGGGGTGATCTCAGTAAGACGGATGGCTACGATTATATAATATCACGGGGATACGCCCCCGAGAAGATCGTAGTCGGTATGGTTACGAATCCTGGAAACGGGAGTGGCTGGGTGCCGTTTGAGATTTTGCAGGAAGTGCTTATCACGCTGAAATCGAGATACCCAGGGTTTGGAGGCGTTATGGGGTGGGAATACTTCAATTCGTTGCCGGGAGATAGGGAGAGGCCTTGGGAGTGGGCGGAATTCATGACGAGGAATCTAAGGACCTTTCCCGCAGCTCTTGCTACGGCTCCAGTGTCTGTGCCGGTTGTCACTGCGGCGCCACTATTGATGTTGGCAGACGAGGACCCGGAGACCACGGCTGATGCGCCGCTGCCAAAGGAGTTCGAGTATTACTCCGCAACTAGCGATGATGAATAAGCTTGGACTTTGTTACCAATGAGCCCTTCTGCCGATCACCGAATCAAGTTCATGTTTTCTTTATCAAGTCTTGATAACCACAAAGAATTGAACGGGTGCTTCCGGCCCCTTCGGAATAAGCGATGAGAGGTATAGACTTTCTAGAAAAAGCACTCGAGATACAAAGGGCACTTTTATGCGAACTAGAAGAGATGAGTTCAGTCCGAATTGTTGGAACAAAAATTCGAGGTCTTCAGATGATAATCTTGTTTGAGATTCTTTGGCTACGTGGATGCGATGTTCTGAGAAAAGTATCATGAAGCATCGATCTTATTAGCGTTTGACAGGAAATCCAAGCCAATTGACCACACGCGAGATCGGGGAAATGGTCTTACTACTACCGTCTTAGTCGATACGCGAAGTCTACATACCTTCGAGGCCATCAACAGGACTAGTTCCCAGGAGACAGAGTCTTCCGTATCAGGACCATTCATCATCTACTCGCCTAACCAAATACTGGTCAGGAAAGTTCTCCGGAGATTAGTATCCCACTGCATCAAAATCCTCACGCATCTGGATTTCCATAAACCTCCCTCATAACGGGTGCCAGAGCAAAGCCATCAACCGCCGCTTGTCTATAAATATTCATAGCCACAAGATCGACCCGTCTTACATCCCTTCCTACCCATCTTTCCACACATCCCCTCTTCAACCCACCAGAGCGCCATAGTCTCAATCCAGGCCTTTGCTAAGAGTTCGCGGGGTCAAGCATTTCGCCCAATCACCCCCTTCATGCATCGTAGTTAAGCGACTTACACAGCTAGTCGTTCGTGGCTTGACCCCTCCACCTCTCAAGTTACTTGTGGCTTACATTCTCCCGTCCCCAACTCGCGAGCTAGGAAGAAGCTAAAGGGACAAGAGAAAGCGACCATGCAGAAGCTGGTAAAATCCATCCAGTAGCCAAACACCCGGTCAAAATGTCATGCTTGTTGATCTGGGATCTTCCTCACCTAGATGATGGGTGGATGAAATAGTGTTATCGATTCCATGAGTGTGGGATCATAGGCTGGAGCCTGGTGCTATGTCTGGCATGGCATGATATATATATATCAAATATACTTAGTGAACAGTCCATTCAACGCACTTTCCCCCTCCCTACACCTACCCAAAAACCAAAAACCACCTCCTCCAATATACATACAAAAAAAATGAAAGGCATCCTCCTCTCCTCCGCCAACAGCCAATTCACCATCTCCACCTCCCTCGACGTCCCTAAACCCGCCGAGCGCCAAATACTCGTGAAATCCCTCGTCGCAGGTATAAACCCCGTAGAGGAATTCATGCGCGCAGGAGTCCTCGTGCTCTCATGGCCGATCGTGCTCGGATGCGATGCGTCGGGCGTGGTGGTTGAGGTTGGGAGTGATGTCGAGAGGTTTCAGGTTGGGGATAGTGTGTTTGGATGTACGAGGTTGGGAGCAGTGGGATATGGGACTTTTCAGGAATATGTAGGTTGTCTTTTTTTTGTTGATGTAATCTTTACTATATCTCTACTACCTGGTTTGTTTTAGAGGACAAAGTATTCGGAGAGAAGGAAGATGGGGTGAATTATGATTCGCTGATTTATTTGTCATGGGGATTAGTTTTTGATGGATGAGAACCTTGCGTTTAAGAAGCCGGATAATATCAGTCGTGAGCAGGCTGCTACGCTCGGTGTTGGATTATTGGTAAGTTGTTTTTGTTTTCCTCGGCTAGAAATTAAAGGGAGGCGTTGATTCGAGGTAGACAACATGTCTGGGTTTGATCAGTGGTGCAAATATCGGGTTTGAAAAGAAAGAGACTGGTGCTGAATGGGTGATAATTCTTGGAGCAGCTGGAGGCGTCGGACAATATGCGGTTCAGGTATGACATTTCTTTTGTGAGCAGAAATTATTTGAGAGAGAAGAGACTAAAACTGGACTTAGATCGCCAAACTCTGCGGTTTCTGGGTTCTTGGATCTTGCTCGCCTGGTAATGATGAGGTACAGTACTCGATCCATCCTACCTTCAGTCCTAAAGGCAAGATTATATTCATAAAATACAGCTCCTGAAGCGCCTCGGCGCAGACGCTACTTTCAACTACAAGAACCCCCTCGCCGACCAATTGAAAGAAATCACCTCAATCACAGGTGGGAAATACAGTCGAGTATTCGACGCAAGTGCAATGAGTACAGCTACAGGAATGGAAGCACTCGCTCTACCTGACAATTCTCCTTCTTCCTCCACTAGAGTGAAATATTTCGCAACAACCAACGATTGGTACTCCCTCCTTCCTCTCCCCTGAAATCATCAAGTTTCACATATATTAACATATCAAGGGCACCCATTGAGCCCAAATCAGGGATTGAGATTAATATGGTCTCGCTCGGCATGATTGGTCGTAGTGGTGATGAGCATACTGTGCAGATTAATCGAGATATCGAAGCCTTCATCCCGAAGTTGGAGGGATATCTTGAAGAAGGCTTGTTGAGACCGATGGAGTATGATGTTGTGGGGGAGGTGGGGGTGGAGAGTGTGTTGGATGGTTTGAAGGTTTTTAATATGAAGACGAGTAAGGCGAAGAAGGTTGTTGTGAGACTTGCGTCGGAATGATTCGCTTGTATATTGTTGTGCATGTTTGGTTGCATCTGGCTAGATCTGAGTAGTGGGAAATGTAGAGAGTGTTTCTACGACTGGAACTAATTATCATGATATTTTAAAGGATGCTCTTGGGTAAGACAACTCGACCTCGTTCAAATCATGAAGGCACAATTTCTGCTCGAAAAGCATATTTCATCTACACAAGTTGAACACTAGCTCGACTTGATATAATTCACCTGTTTAATACAGAGACTATAAACTTCACTCCTTTTTTTTCCAGAATACTGGCCGAGTTGCACATAAAAGAAGTAGGTAACTAACTTACCTGAAGTGATTTCTCATAACATCTTAACTGCTATGTCCCTATTGGCCAGTTTGTGATATTTCTGCACTGTGATATATCTTTTCACGGCACGAAATTTGGACTTACAAGTGTAAAATCAACTTCATTTATACTCAGCATAGCACTGCGGGAATATCTGATGATAGCTAGAGACTCACTCCAACTATGACACCCAAGTTTTCCCAAAGTGCAATTTCGGTGACATCAATTAATGCAGTGCACTGTGTAAGAGTAAACCACGAACAAACGATTATCATGTTAGTCGAACTCGGCTCCTGGTTCAACGTCCCGAGTACTCATTACTCAAGAAACAGTTCTCCGGCCCCAATAGACCAAATGCGGCGCATCGATATTGACTTCTTCAAAATACTCATCCCAGCATCCCAGAAGATTCAAGAGATCCGGCTTCGTAAGTCTAGCATGCAACTTCAGCGCAACCTCCAACAAAGCCCCCTCCTTAAGCAAAACCTCTCGAACATCCCGATACCAATCCAAACCCCTACCAAACGGTGACGGAAGCAACCCATCACAATGAGGATGCGACCAACAATCCCTCACATACGCACGATGACGAAAACGATCATGAAGCACCATTTCCTCCCGACTATACCTATGCTTAAAGACCTTACGACTCAGCAGCGGGAAATGATCCTTCGCGAGCGTCGTGCTAGGAATGGGGAGGCGGTACTGGTTATGCAGGAACTTCATGACGACGAGCTGTAGCTGGCAGCAAGTCGAGATGCGATACTGCGCGTTGCCGAGATTCTCGCGCATCTGGACTACGGGACCTTGCCAGATGTTGATGGGCTTTGGAAGGCAGATCTTCAGGAGGTGGTAGAATGGAGAGCAGACCAGGCCTAGACAGGTGGCGGCGCACTCGTCGTCTTCGGAGAGGATCTCGAAGATCCGGAGGATCAGCTCTTTGGGGAGGTGGCTGAGGGATGGGCGGATGTCTGTTCTTGTCAGTTACGGTTCCTGTGATATTGAGGGTGTTGGGAGGAGAGGTCTTCACCTGTATTCTCATCGATGATGGGTATGGTTGTCGCGTCTTTCAAGTCTACCACCTTGCTGCTGGATACAAGTGTCAGAGATTCGGCGGCGAGAATATCGGAAACTTCTTGCACGCTTGAGACTGTATTCTTCGCGGCTAGATTATGTTTCTCGTAGGCTCTGATGTGCTCAGCTAAAGCATAGTAGCGATCCCTGCATAGAGGATGTACCTCTCGCGTTTTATGGATGCGATGCTTTTTGTACATGGTTGCGCTGTTGTTCTCTGGACGATTTGATGGATTGTATGAAACATATGTGGTAGGAATATTCCAAGTTGTGGGCTGAAGAATATCATTCTTCGGCTAGTTTTGGCCGAAGGTGAATGGACATCTACAAACGACTTTCTCCCTGAAATGAGTCATTTGAGTTTCAACAATGACAACTGAATCAAATTCTCTCAGCATCCGTATCTTAGATAAATTAGAACTGATCTCAATCTCAAGCTCCCTAAATAAACAAGTAATGACAACTATATCAACATGAACTCTGCTTACTGCTCAGCTTCAGCAAGCGAGGGATCGCATCTCAGACGAGGCATCTTCCCCTCCCACTCAACTGGCCACATCTCTCTTACCTTCAGAAGCTCCTCCGCCCATTGTTCCTTAACCATATTCTCCCATTCAACCGGCAGCATCTCTCCTCCCTTTCGCTTCTCAAGGACGACCTCTCTCAATTCTCGCATCTTCAACAACGACTTCGTAGGCACCCACCAGCTCGTCACACCCCACTGCTTCCAATACTGAAAGCGCCTTTCAGACGAAAGTTGGTAGGGCTCCAACTCAATTTTGATTTCCAAAATGACTTTCGTCAAATCTGAAAGGTGGCGAGCGGCGATGGCCGCGAAATGGAAAGCTTCCCGGATCGAAAAACTGCTGGCTAAGTTGACGCCGATGAGGATAGTGTCGACAGGATGAAATATGATACCCGTGATGGGCGGTACAGTGGATGGAGATTTTTTAATACCGGATGATGGCGTCACGACTGCGTTACCAAGTGTGTTGTATTCATCTTCAAGACATCTCCTGTACTGCCTCGCAAGCACATCGTGACTTTCACGGCAAGCGAAGAAAGCTCCAGATAGCGGTTCAGCGCGATACGATTCCGGTGGAAGGTACCCACATTGACAATAACGCGAGGCCGGGCACGATGTGAAGGCCAAATGGTGCGGACGGGTCAACATGTTACTGTGACTATTGGCGCCAATATATGGCGACTCGGGATCTTGTTCATGGACTGCTGGTGGGGGTTCTGGTTCGTCGGAAATGGTTCTATCAAACATATCTTCCTGGCCTTGCCACTGGGGCCAATAATGATGAAGATGGAGGCCGAGTATCCGAGGACTGGCAGCATGACTCCAGATCTTGAGTCGCATTTCTATTGGAAGCATGGAGAACTGTGGGAAGAACGCTAGAGGTGGTGACAAGTCCATGATTTCCGTACTGGTAGCTGGGACGAGGTCTATCGCAATGGCGATATTGCTCGTCTGGACTCTGAAATTTAGAGATGTCGAGATGCGTTCGCGCCAGTTATAATATTGGTGGAATATGACAATTTCACACACGCAGCATGCGGACAGAGTATGAAGTGAAGTCCAAACTAAAGTCGCTGACTAAGCGAAAACAATCGCGCATAATTTCCGAATGTGAAAAACAAATCATTTGCGACTTGTAAAACCTACATAATTGTTCCAAAAAGCTTAGAAGAAGTTGAAAGAGGTGAACAAGAGGTAGAATAAGCAATATGAGAGAATTGGTCGATGAGATCATTGAGGCGCAAAGCTACGGTGGGGCGGGACGGCACATCTTCGGTAAAACTTTGAACAGTATATGTAACGAAATAATAGCTTTTCACCTCATTCAGTCAGTCATACGACTAGAATAAGAAAGCAATTTGGCGCAGAGGAAGCGCGCGGGGCTCATAACCCTGAGGTCCCTAGATCGAAACTAGGAATTGCTATCGTATTTCTCTTTTGCTTTTTTTTTAACACGCATCCGACGTGACTTGTCTTGTTTTACCCTCTTTTTTTTTTTGCTCATTATGTTTTGCTTGCTTCATCTGCGGGGCATCGGCACGAGGTTTAGCCGGTTTGACTGCTTTTGCCCCGCCCAGTCCGACCCTACCATATCCCTCTGGAATTTTCTCTCCATGTTGCAATTTTTAGGAATTCATTGTAAGACCCGTCCTTTCCTGCAGCGGCAAAGTTAGCTAGCAGGTAGTTCCATTTAGATTTTAAAGCGTACCTAAGTTCTATAACTTTTTTTCCATGTTCTTATTTTTTTAGAATAAAATCTATAGTGGGGTCTCTATGGAGGAATGGACTACAAAGACGAGTTCAAGTCGTGAAGAAAATGTCTAGCTATTGCAGACAACGAGTTTCTGGGCTTCAGTGGTACTACCAATTAAAATTAATTTACTTGCTAATACTAGAGATGGTATAGAGAGCCATTCTGTGATTCCTCGCATCGAAAGACATATGCGTGCTCAGGCCAGTCCTCCAATACAAGCTAGTTCCCCTACTCTTCAACACCTGAAAACAAACTAGCTAGCGGAAATAGTTTGATGCAACGCACGCAATGCTACCGAAACGAATGCTCCCAGCCAATTCGTCGAACACTTCTAACACATGATCATTAATCATACCCGTACTCCATTCCCTTTGTTCCACGTATCGTGTCAAACCATTTCATCACCAGCAACAACAATCTCTACTGCAAGCGGACTCGCAACATGCTTCATCCCACTCAATGCCCCTCCACTCCCCCTTTCGCCTTTTCCAGCCCCATCAACAAAATCCACCATCCTCTGTCTATGTAGCCATTCTGTCTCACCTACCATCATCGCTGCTTGCGTACTTGGCTCGGATCCAATACTCATTGGTAAGGTACTCTCGCCGCCATACTGCAAGGACGGCAGGCTGGAGTCGCGATTCGAAATCTCGCCTCCTCGATGAATGCTGGTCTTTGAGCCGATACTCTCTCTCTGCAAACTAGGTCGTGGTGCAGATATGGGACTGAGAGCAGAGATACGCTCTGGCACTCCAGGTGTGGGGCGGCAGGAAGAAGAATGAGAAAAGACAGGCAGAGACATATCTTTCTTCGATTTGCCGATCCACAGCATCTGTTCATGTTCGCGTAGATATCTGTCGCCGCTAAAACTCTTCTGCACAATCTCTCTACTTCGCATACCTAATTTCCTCCTCGCAATAGTCTGCTCATACATACGTCTCGTGATACGAGAGACATCCTCCCGTGTAGGTTCATGCGGGAAAGATGCATCGGCCGTTTCACGGGTGGTGGAATTGGAGTCTGCATAAGGCGACCATTCTTCTAGCAAAGCGAGGAGTTTGATTTGCGCGCGCGCCATGTCGAGCGCATCATTTGGCGCCACGACTGCAGAGAAACAAGATCCATCGTCTGGGCTTGTCAAAACGCGGAGAGAGGCGCCAACATCAGTACAGACTACTGGAGCGCCGGTAAGTGCTGCTTCCCCGAGGGCAAGAGGCAGGCCTTCTGAAACGGAAGAGTTGAGAAAGACCCAGGTACGTTCAAGTACGGCTATTGGATCTGCTTCGCCTTTGAGCCAGACGTTATGGCGAAGTGATTTGGTGGCTATGATTTCTTGGCAATCGGTTGTGTAGGAAGGGGTTTTGTCCATGGCGCCGTAAATTTCAAGATGATATTCGGAGAAGCCCCATTTATTTACTATGATATCCGCTGCGAGGAGGGCGGTCTTGATGTCTTTTGCAAACCTTTAAATAGTTAGCATTATTTCAAAGCTTTATCTTTACACGACTTACCAAAGATGAGATAACATGGTCACCGTTGGCTGTTGAGTCTTAATCTCTTGAACAGGAGAGAATCGCTGCCATGCCGTTAGCATAAGTCCTCGGAGAAACGTTGAGCATAAAGTACATACTTCCATGTTTGTGATTCCATTAACGACAGGATCAATCTTCCGCCTGAAGGACGCTCTATTCTCAATTTTGCCCTGGCAAGTCCCAATCTCCACCTCCCAATTAGGATTGAAGAAATCTGCACATGGCAAAATCGTATCTGCATGATGTAGCGTCAATACACTAGTAACTCGCATCAAGCCCAGCAAGCTGTTTCTCGTGAACGGCGCCAGTGCGCAAAGTGCACTAGACAAATACAAATTTGTCTCACGCCAACTGATGGCATGATCCCAAATCTGCAGTGTGCATCCACGTTTTATCTTACAGACAATGCCATAGGATGCAGACACGCTGTGGTGCGAGGCTTGGAAGACAGACGGCATTTTCTCTGGAATTGGGATGCTGTAGATGAAGAGGTAGCGAGACCAAAGTTCAAGTCCTTGATCGAGTTGTCCGAGCGTGGGCAGCTCGGTCGTGAGCCATTGGGAGGACGGGAGAAAGTTGTCGGCTGATTGGGAGAGCCAAAGGTTGCGCCAAGCAGACTTGACAGCAGCACTACGCCAGACGGAGCTCCAGTGACGACCGTCTTCGAAGTACGCGTTAAGATTGATGAGTGCTCGGGTTACTTGCTTGATATCTGCCATTGCAAAATCAAGAGAGCGAGCACCTCGGACGAGAGCTGTTAAGATTGGTACAAAGTTGCGCTCGATATCAAGTAGGGTGGTATGAGTTGTGACGTGCTCGACTTCCGAGTCGAGCCGGTTGTTGAACAGACCATGAGTAGGGGTCAGGAGATCGAGACCCCATAAAGGAATTATTTTCAGTGAGTGAATGTTACGCTCAATTTGACGCTTTGGAATTCCAAAATCGTTTGCAGATTCAGCAACCATGTGCCACTTGATGGTCCGCAGATTGTTGATGACATCGCTTCGGCAAGCTGAAACTCCACCACCCTCGTTAGGCCAGGTGCCGGTATCAACCGCGATAACATGTAATGCAGCCTCATCGTCATCTTCCTGTGTTATGGCATTCGAGCGGGTATGACTGCAAGCATCTCCTCCTTGGCCGAAGCTGTAGAGGTCATTAATTTTCATAGCAAGCGGTGTCCAGCTAGAAACTGTATTATCTAGATCTACGCTTGCCATGATAGCATCGCGATTCTTGTCCAGGTACTGCTCTGCTGCTTCCAGCTGTGCAAGGTCTCTCTTACGCCAGTACGGTACGAGGATCTCGTCGCGTCGAAGAAGACGCTCGTCCAGCCAGCGAATGATGACGCCGTCAAAAGCAGGATCTTCCCTCCAGGCTTTCCACAACCAAGAGCGTGATTGAGAAGTTGATACCGGGAAGGTTCGAGTATGAAAGCCGAGCCATCGAGACAAGGCAGTGGTCCTTATGGTAGAGAAGCCGTATAGAGGGTTATCATCCAAGAAGGACACATGGGTGGGTTTCTTCAACACGCCGAGATGATCGTACAAAATAAGATCTGGAGTATCAACCTTCTGGCCATTGATAGTGGTCACGATGGTAGGGTGAAATTTATGGTCATAGAAGTACTTGCTCTCCCAAACGTCTGGACCGACAACGAATGTAGCCTCGGTGACTTGAGAATGTGGCAGCCACGAATCAAGCTTTTCAGGCTTACGGCGAGGAGGAGCACACCATGCAACAGTACAGCTCATATGTGGAAGCACAAACTCTGCTCTCAACAGATCACCGCCGTGCTTGCTAGCTTTCTGGTAGTGATATTTGAAGCGAATCATGTTGCCATCAAGGAGATAAGAGCCAGAGTCGATCTGCCCCTTAGAGTTGTAAGATACGTCTTGAAGTACATTGGGACCTGCAATGCTCTTTCTTGTGATCGGCGCAGTCCAAAGATCCGTCTTAGACAGACGTCTCGAAACCTTCGGATTAGTAGTCCGATACTCATAAACGTAGTCATTTAGGATATTACCATTTTCCATCTGAACACGGCGCTTCAGAGACATGTTATTGTTGTACATGTTAATCGAAGTTAATGTTTTGTTGGAGGTTGGCTCTATCTCGTGATCGCCTTTGTATTGTAGGAGCTTGAAACTCTGTTTATCAATGGGGTGGATAAAGCCTGTTGAGGTGCCTTCGAGATTGCGGATCAGGATGCGGCGTCTTTTGATAGAAACCTCCATTCCGTGAAGATTTTTCCAGACCGTAACCACATTCTTGCGATGATGGAACAAAAATAGAGGCAGCAAGAGTTGCTGAATAGCTTTCGACCACAGCCAGATCGAGAGTAGGACGAATCTCGTGATCGTATTCCCGATGTTTGAATTGCCTGGGAAGCTGCATCGAAGCTCTCTTTGATACTCGGGATCTGCGACAAATGCGATCATCAGAAACTTGCAAAGCTTTCCAGCGAAATGATACACCACACCAGAGTAGTGAAGAACCCTATCCCAAGCAGACAATTTTAGCGGCGTAGCATGGGCAAGCAGATCGAGAATCCGAATGGATGAGCCAGTAGACGAAGCCTCTAGGAGATGAGATTGTTGCGCGAACTCGGTCTCATTAGCACACGAGGAGATAGATCTCTGGTAGCTGTGTCTTTCGACTTTTTCGAAACTGTTCGGCCTAGTACGCTCGTCCTGACTTGACCAATCGTTGACACGGCTGAGGATTCGAGAGCCGGATACCACTGCATAATTACACCTCGCTACATATGTCTCAAATGTTAAAGTAGGGGTATAGTTAAGCTTGGAATTCAGTAGAGCAATCTGATCATCGGTCAAAGGACTAACGTCACCAAGGCATCGGTTTATGATGTATTTGCGCAGTTCAGCTGGTATCTCCTCCGATTCCAGGTTGCAGTCTAGCCCGAGGCAGAGATTGTGCAGAATTTGCTTCTGGAGATAATCCATAATTTCCGGAACATTCTTTCTCTGAAGCTTGAGATGACGCTCAAGGATATCTGGGCCAGTAGCATTATTCCAGATTCCATTACTCAACCAAAGTGTCCTTGCAAGCAAAGAATCACGTGTATTGTAACCAAGATATCTCTCAGCAGTGACTTGAATAAGCAGCTCAGCAACGTCCCAGTAAAAGCCTTGAAGCGGGTCCTGGGTCTTGGAAACGCGCTTAGTCTCACAGGCGACCAAGAGACGAACCCGGCCATCCTGAACAGAGCTGACTGCCCTCATGCTGGAGTCGGAAAAATGGTCTGCAGACATAAGCTCTACATGAATATGTCGCTGTCGGAACATTTTCACGCTGAGTTTGAGGAGTGCTTCAGCTTCAGGGAAGGCACGCTGTGCGAGCTCAGGTAGCTCGACGTGACCGCATTGATCAAGGATGAGCTTGACTTGGCTACCGAATTCCGACTCAGGGTCGACTAGGAGACGCTCTTTCTCGGAAAGATCAGTCAGTTGCTCGTACAGACTTTGTAATTCTGGCTGCGACCAAGCATGATCTGGACCTGGGCTTGAGTATGCATTGTAGGTTCCATGGGATGATGAAAGTGGCCTTGAACTTTCCTCGGGAGGGCCAACGATCTTGCCAGCCCAGAGGGACAAGATAGCAACCAACCAGCATGCGACACCAAGTGCGACAATGTTGCCATAGATGAACTCTGGTACTACGTGATCTAAAATGAAGCCAGTAGGAAGACCGACGCAAACCGCGATAAGAAGAGGCTTTAATACATGAGGTCCAGAAAATATCTTGGTGTATTGGTACCACAAGAGGCCGGTATATGCCAGGACATACGATAAGAAGATGATAGTTCCTTCGCTGCTCTCAGTGCTAGAAAAAAGCCAAAGGAGGATGGACATGACTGCCAATCCCCAGACATGCAGCATCAAGAAGCGAGCAAGAGTCTTCCAGTACACTGTTCTACGATTCTCCGATTTTTGTTTGAGGGCGTGGGCAAGATCGCCGTCAGTCGGAATGATTTCTTCAGTAGTTCGCCCAGCAAGCTCATGCAGTTTGTTGGCATTAAAGTCGAGTAAGACAGCACCAACAAGATAGTATGCAAGACCAAAACCAACAGGCATGGTCAAGGAGATGTTGGAGTTGGTGAGACCAACCAAGTCACCACCTTCTAGTAGAGAAATCCATTTATCAAGTAGGGCAACGATGAAGTACAGCATTGTGCATCCGATCTCGTCTCCTGCTTGGCGCCAATGTAGAAACCCGTTGTGAAATCGTATGCCAAGTTGGGATTTTTGCATCGAGAACAGGGCCACTTTAGTTTGCACATTCCATGCCGAGCTGAACATGATTGGTTTAGCGACGCCAGTGAAGCGGCAATACCAATCCATCAAGAAGTCGGTAGCTTCGAAAGAAGACACCAGCCTCAAAATTAGTGGATCAGTGGACTTCTTAGAAAACAAGGACTTCTTGCGCTCGGCTAGCACGTCATCTAACAAAGCCTGTCTTGCGAATCTCAGTACAGCCGGGTCGGACATTTTCTCGATTTCGTCCAAGCTAGAGACTTTCTTTTCAATATACCAATTTCGAAGCGTTGAATCATCAACAAGAGATATCTTTTGGTACCAAGTCGTCCACTTTGAGCCAGTTCGACGAACTCCAATGAACAACATGCTGACGAAAACATATAGGACGGTCAAATAGATAGCAACATCGTGGTTGGGAACAAATATGGTAACGATAGGAGATACGAATAAAATGGGGATGCAGTAAATAATAGTCGCACGTCCCGATTGAAAAGAAGTTCCAATGAATTGGTAGTTTGCCAGAGCAGCGAGAAGCGATAAGTATGTCGTCAGGACCATCAGGTAGAGAATGAATATACCAGCCGAGTAAACAGATGATGTGCAAGCAAATGCAATGAATCCGACGACTCCTACGACAAGTGTAAAGGCCAGGCCGCCGAGGAGCCGGGTGATAACGAAGTAATTCATGGCTGAAAAGGCCATTGATGCAAGATAGAAGGTTCCGCCACAGGTAATCCAAGTCCCAATTGCGCCGGAAAGAAGAAGCGATATCATCAGGGCCGTGGTAGCACTGTGCTGCTCGTCGTGCGACATGAACTCCTGGCCCTCTTTGCCACCGCTGAGGTAAAGTCCATGACCAGTAGTTGTTAACATAAGAATATCAATCAAGGCAGGAATAGCAAAGACGCTCAAGAAGGTAAATCTCTTGTATGTTGCCATCTCCGTAGGCTTGTAGTTTGGATCCACATCGATTTGTGCTTCGGCGTAGGCTGAAGGAAGCGCGGTCATAGTATCCTTGAACATTGGAGGTTGATTTTCAGGTAGCGAGTAGTAGCTACGGTACTTTGAAGAGAGAAGTTCTCCGAATTGACTTGGGCTGCAGTCAAAATAGGCTTCGCAGCGAGATCCGAGAGCGAATAGCTCTGCAAAGGCAGCAGATTGATCCGTCTGGTCATTGAAGAGTGGATTTCGGTCCGTCACCTCGACGTAGACTTCTTCGAAAGCGAGTTTTCGCATTGTACAGAACACGGACAAGGCGAACAAGTCACCAAGAGCATCAGTCGCGGCATGATGGAGTAGCCGACCAAGGGAATCGGCAATTGCTTGGAGGTCCTTGTGGCTTCTTGTTCTCAGAGCAGCCTCGATCCTGCACTCGATATCTTGAAACAGTGCTATGGCGACTGGTAGTGTAGGGTGGCGACGTTTTGATTGACAGTGCCATTGGAGTCGAGAATTGATTAGCTGCTCAACACTGACTTCTCCATTGATATAACCAACCGTATTGACGGTTTTTAGTTGGATCCAGGTGGGGATGTCGACCAATCGCTCCATTGCAGCAGACTTGATACCGCAGAGAAGATAGTCTTTCTCAGCATCAGGCGCTAGGGAAACGCGTTGCAAAAGCCCCAAGCATTCTTCTGGTGAGAGAAGATCAATATCCTGCACAACTCTGGGCGGGATATTGTGGGGTGAGACGAGACTCTTGTTCCATCGGTTGAACGTGACTTCTGCAGCGATACATTCTCTACGAGTTAGACCGCGGCACGAAAGCCAAGTGTGTAGAAGAGTACCCATAATATCATGAACATTTTTGGAGATATATATGTCGACTGTGGCTTTGTCGGAGTGGACGTGGTACACAGCCCAAAACTGCTTCTTGATGGTTCGCTGAAGTCCAGAATGAAGTCCCAAGAAAATCCGAATACCATCAGATGGCTCGTCGGGGGAAGCTTTCAACTTATCTGTCATATCTTCAATGGCATGACGAACGGAAGGCACCCCTGGTACCGAGGGCTCAGCAGGGAGATCAGCCGCAGCGAGAAATGTGCCAAAGATTCTACCGTATTCCCGTACTTCGGTTGGAGATATTACATCTAGCAACTCGCGCTTTCTTAGATTACGTTGGGAGAACACAACTTCTTGAAAATCATCAGGAGTGATATCCAAACCAACGGGAAAGCATCCAAGGCCATCGTAGCTGGCACCAGCAGTGGAGGCAACCAAAGGGTTTCCTGTTACTCCCTCTCTCAGGACGAACCATTCCATATTCTCCTGGAATGAAGAATTGGCTTGCGAATAATTAGGTATGGGCTCATCGTGTGCACAAGAGCTGTCACTGCTTGCAGCTGCAAGACTTGGGAGCATGGCGCTAAGGCGTCTATTTACAGTATGGTGATGATTCGAGTGTTGCACCTTATTCAAACGATGTTAGCCAGTTGATTATAACGCAGCGGGGCAGGACAGGATGTACTCACAGCCTTCTTGTTTTTCCACATGTCATGAAGCTCCATGACTCTTGGCTCTTTAAGCCAGGCGAATGCACTCAGTGGCTCAACTCCAACGTCGTCAATCGAGGCATCAAGAACGGCGCTCCTGGGCCCAATCCAAGCGACAACGTTGTAGAAGTTACACCAAGCAAATGTTCTCTTCAAAACAGCATTTGATAGAACCACATTATCATCCACGGTCTCCCAGGCAATTACGACAAAGTCTCTAATACAAGATTGGGATACGAATGACTTCACCGTCGTTCGAAGAGATTCCATGTCAAAGCAGTCTCGTCTCTCTCCATCCGGTAGAATAAGGCCATTGCGGATAATGAGCCCTGAGATAGAATTGCAAGCCAACGCAGTCGCATCAGGTAGAAAGTCGGGTGCTGATGTCTCGACATAGAACTCGAGGCCATAAGTGGCTATAGCTTCACAAAGCTTATGAAATATAGGTGAAGGAAAAATCTCCCAGCCTGCTAGAAGTATTCCTGTAAAACCATTATCGCTACCTTCATCGTCCCGAAATGCAGCGACAAACATGCTCATAGTGCGATCCAAGCATGATAGAAGAAACTTCTCTGAAGCGCCCGATGGGCTTGATGCGACCAAGATATTGTTCAAGTCGAGTCGTCCCAGAATATGAGTCGGAGGATGCTCCCACCCAATAATATTTGCTAGTGTTTTCTTGATATTTGGTTGGAGCGGATTGAGGACAATTAGATCTCTGCCTGACAAGATTTGAGACTGGGCATTCGATATTTGCGTGTCAAAATGACCTAGATATATGCCCAGAGAAGCCGGCTTCCTCCTTTCGAGCTTCCTGGCCGTCGAATGGGAGGTATGTTTTTGTAAATGGCTGGAGACCAGGTTTTGAAGGTCTTTGGAGGGAGCGTCCTATAAAGAAGTATTGTTTAGGAACAGTGAATAAATGGAGTAGCGAAAAGTCATTGCATACCTTGTGCTTCAAACATCTCCATAGCCTCCGAAATATTAAAAAAGATATGTATAACAACCCAACTGTAATGGAGGCGAGAGCCAAGCTCACAAGAACCTAGGTCTGGTCAAAAACGGATGCCGACGGATTTGAATTTCATACCAATTGCCACCAGTGTGCTTTCAGCTCGGTCCAGTTGCCCGCATAGACACCGGTGATGTATGCCATCTTGTCACTTGCTGAACACTACAAGAGGATGTATCCATCAAGTGTCCGATGAATTCAGTTTACTCTTAAGTGAACGAGTAATCCAGCGAGCGGTTGAATGTTGTGACTAGCGAGTGTAGATCGAGCGACCGTGAATGTATGTATCACAGAGCTTGACTCGAAAAAGATTCTGGAATGGATTCTTGAGCTTGGCTTGGGTAGTTGACAAGGAACGAGTGTGGCCACCCGATGAATCATCCTTGATGGGAGATCAATACATCTCAAAACTTCAAGGCTGAGGAAAGAGAACTTTAACCCCACACCTAAAATCCTATCATCATATCACGGATTGATGCTAGAGGTTCAGCCCAACGATAACAAGCTAAACACATATATATGCCCAGTCATTCAAAAAGATCTTCAGCCAGGAGACGAAACGCCTCTCCAGAACAACGTGGGCAGACAACTTACCCATCGTAGGCTCTTGGCTGGCAGCTCGCACTGAGGAGATGGGCGCGCCCAGAAGCGGTTGGACGCCTCGTCTCATGATGACAGAAAGTCGGTCAGTCCGCCGCTCGTATAGGACGATTTGTGCCTATTCGAGAGCGAACATAAAACCATTTTCAACCATCCGTTGATAATCAAGCGGTTCGAGTCGGTGCAGAGATTAGAGGAGGGTAGCATCGAGTTGAGCTATGAACGGCGTCTCGGCACCAAAAATCTGCAGCCGAATGAGCTATGGTAGAGCTGTGGCTAGATACGAACAAGGGTGATATGCGGGATGGCTAGCGCTTGCATGACACCGCACCACGTACTGTCTGGGTCTGTACTGTTTTTGGGGTCAGAGTATCAGAGAAGGAAAATAAAGCAGTGGAGACAGCAGATCATGAGATGCCGCTAATATTTCAGAGAGTCCGAAAGCAGTAGGCGCTTGGCCATTGTGGTGATGTATCTTGAATATGGCATATCCACGAGGGAGGGATCCTGAAAATGCAGAGATATACCAGATATAGAACGCTCAAATTGGGAAATCTGGGGCTTGTGCTGCTTTGTCCGGCCTCACCCTAGAGCTCAGGTCTACTCAGGAGCTGCTATCCTTGAGCAGTAGAATGCATGGGGCGATCAAGTTGGGGATTGGATGTGCTGTGACGATGCTCGCATCGATGTCCCGACCCTGCGGGTTGATTATAATAGGATCTGTAGGATCCTGATTGAACAACTCCTATCCTAGTTTCGTCTAGTCTGTCGGAGCCTCCGCCGGTGCATAGTTTAGTTGTATTCATCCCAGCTGGATTCGACTGTGGTGTTGATGTGCTGTCCACAATATCGAGGGTTGTCGATGTCGTGGTAGTGGATAGACGAGCAGAAGAGCCATGCCAATCACGTGGTGTGCTATCACTGTTGCCCCCGCCCCTGTCCCTGTCCTTGTCCCTGCATGACATGCCCTGATGCCCCTGCATCACTAGCAGCCGCCGAGTGGGAGCTAAATATGACGCTAAATTAGTGGAGAATGCGAGAATATATTCGTCATTTGCTGCTTTTACGGCTTGGCCTTGCTCCATAATTCATCTAAAACTACCAGGGCACCATGCCAGGATCATGTTTAACAAGCGCCGCTTTTGTGTTGCGAATCGCGAGTCGCTTACTCTTTCTCAACTCCCACTCCTCCTCTCTCCTCCACATTTCAACTTCACCATTACATTACAGTACATCCTGACCGCCCCATATCATACCCATGCTTATTTAACCTTAACAAACACTTGTATTATCTTGGCAACGAAACGCCTCCATTGGTTTTCCCTCGGAAGTCTAAAAAAAGATGAATATGGCAAACACACACTGAGCAACGGACCACCTCAAATTGACCATTGGTATTCAGATGCCGGCCATAGAGCACACCACTACATGCCACACCACAACAACTAATCTCTTCATCCACTTCCCAGCAGGACTCTGGACTCTGGCCCTATGCCTATCCTGCCCACCAATTCGTATCCCGCCTGTCTCTCTGCTTGGCAATGGCCATTGCCCAACTACCTAGTACCTAGTCTCTCTCACAGATTTCCCCTTTGGGCCATTGCTCATCTCAACCTTGAATGGCAAAGTTCGCCAGCACAACGTACTACCCAATGCTAATGGCATTGAATCTATCGTTGCTAGCAGCGAGCTGACCGCGAGCCTGATGGCTTGCTGCACTCTTTCGATAGTCTGGTTCAACTTATTACGCAAATCGTGCTTCTCCAAGCTCCAAGTGGTGATTTTCATGGTTCTTGGAAGCGCTTTGAGAGGGTTCAGCCAGCCCATTCTATGAGTCATGCTATCTATCGTCTGAAAATTTTTGGTTACTAAATCTCTTGGATGGTCTGAATCCTTCCCCACTCTGTGCCTGATGAGATCTTCAGGAATTTAAACTCGACCTCGTGTAATCTCAGCTGAAAATCTGGATCTCCTTCACTTCTTTTATATACATTTCAAAGCTGTCCCCGTATCTTAATTTCTATCCCACAAACCCCTTCGTTCTCGTTTGAAATACCATCGTTTGCACAGTACATACCAGTTGCCCCTAATGTTAACCAAAACTCTCTTCAAAGCCATCGTTCTGGCGTTTTCCATTTCGGGAGCATATGCACATCCGTCCCCTCAAAATAAAGGCAAAGATGCTCAGTCTGAACGAGTTCAATCACCAAAGAGCGATGCTGTGCGCCCAGCTCCTCCCGTCGTCGCTACAAAAGTATCCACAGGGAAGCTACCGCTGTTTATTTAAGAATACCAATGGTACTAACTGCAGGCAGTTGATGGAAAGACTGTTGTGGCAAACACTACAGTTAACAACGCCCAGCTGCTCGCGGTTGCAGCTCCTGCCGCAGTAGTGGCCGGTACGAGTGTCAAGAGCACCGTACTAATCTTCGCTCGTGACACTGCCTCGGCCTACTCAGCTACCTCTGGACTTAATGGCTATGGTATTCCATATCAAGTCGTCGCTGTTCCCAAAGCCGGGATAACACTTCCAACACTGAATAGCTCCACCACTGCTGGTAACTATGGAGCTATCGTCATCCTTTCTGAGGTCAGCTACGACTACGGAGGAACTCTTGGGTTCCAAAGTGCTCTCACCACTGCTCAACTGGCTAGCATCTACCAATATCAAGTGTCCTTCGGGGTTCGCTTGGTCCGAGTCGATGTATACCCAGGTCCAGCTTACGGCACTTCTGCTATCGGAGGCTGCTGTAATACCGGCATTGAGCAACTTATCAGTATCTCCAGCACTGCGGCATTCCCAACTTCAGGTATGAAAGTCGGCGCTGGTGTCAGTACTGCCGGCCTCTGGCATTATCCTGCAACCATCACCAATACGAGCATTGCGACCGAGTTCGCATCATTTGCCCCAACCACCGGATTTTCAACCAAGTCGACCGCAGGTGTCATCAATACCATTGATGGTCGTCAACAGGTACATATCTCTCGTTATCAAGCAATCATGCAATCATAGTAATATCACACAGATGGTCTTCTTCATAGGATTTGCTGTTGAGTGGTCCGCAACCTCTAACTATCTTCAACATGCCTGGATCAATTGGGCGACAAGAGGTTTATGTATGTTTACGTGCCAAGGCCGAAGAACCCGGCTAAATTCAAACAGATACTGGATACCGCCGTGTCTACTTGAGCACGCAAGGTTAGTCTATAAGATAAAATATTCCCAGAATCGGACTGATCAGTTTCTACAGTTGACGACATGTTTCTGGAATCAGACATCTATCAACCCGCAGGCACCACCTACCAGATCACGACTGCAGACTTGGACCAACATGTCACGTGGACCACGGACATCAACACCAGACTCAATCCCGGAAGCTCTTACTTCATGGAAATCGCCCACAACGGAAACGGAAACATTGAAGATTCTGCCAACTCTGCCAACGGTGGAACCCAGTGTGGTATCGGCCCAATTGAATATGACGGGCAAATTGACACTCCGCTCGAATTCATGAAGCCCCTGGGAACTGGCACGAACCTTTGGCCTTCAACTCCTGCGACCTATCCGTACACTGTTGCCTGCACTAACCTCGATGCTCTCAAGGTTTGGTTCGCGAAGCCTGCCAACCTCAACGCATTTGCGCACGTATCTCACACCTTCACTCACGAGGATCAAAACAATGCTACCTACTTCGATGTCTCCCGAGAGATCACCTGGAACCAAGCATGGCTCAAACAAGTCGGTATCGCAGCCGCGAATAGATTTAGCCCCAACGGTATTGTTCCTCCTGCGATCACTGGTATGCACAACGGAGATGCTATCAAGGCGTGGCTCGATAACGGAATCAAGAATGTCGTCGGCGATAATACTCGCCCTGTCTTGATGAATCAACAAAATGAAATGTGGCCACTCATCAGCACTGTCGCAGACAACGGATACGCTGGGGCTACCATCGTTCCTCGCTGGGCGACCAATATCTACTACAACTGCCAACTTCCAGCCTGCACAGTTGCTGAATGGATCAACACTTCTGCCGGAAGCGGTGATTGGTATGCTCTCCTTTCCGTTGAGAAGAATAACAACATTCGCCATCTCATGGGTCTTCACCACGATCCATACATGTTCCACCAGGCCAACTTGAACTACGTGACTGCCGGTACCACCACCATCAACGGCGTCTCGAAGAAGCTCTCCATGCTCCAAGCATGGGGTGAGACAATTATGCAAGAGGTGGTTAGGCTGTCAGTTGATCTCCCTCCTCGCTCCTGCCAATTGAAACTAATGAAATCAGCGTCAACTGGCCCATCATCTCCCTCAAGCACGACGACATCGCCGCCGACTTCACCCTTCGCATGACCCGCGACAAGTGCACCCCAGCCCTAACTTACGTTACCAACCCTACCGCAAAGACCATCACGGGCGTCACCCTCAGCGCAACCGGCAACACATGCGCAGCTAAGATTCCCGTCACTGTACCAGGCAGCGTAACCAGCACGCAGGGCTTCACGACCGAGAAGGTTGGCAATGATCCTCTTACCATCTGGGTTCAGCTTACAGGAGCGCCCGTCACTTTCACTTTGAGCACACCAATTCCCTACTAATCGTGCCTCGTTGATCGTCTAACATTTTCATTAATTATGATACAAACACAATTCGTATTCGCGTTACAAGTATTCGTAAAACAACTGCCGAGGGAATCGGAAGAACAAACCGGGGATCAAGGAGTCGAAGGACAGGCATAGGACCCGCATGGATTATCTTCTCTTTTCTCTCAGGTATTTGGCGAACAAGCATGGGACGGAGTAAGCTCACCAAAACAAAACCACTACTGTGTAGTCATTAATCCTTAGTTATTAATGATCAATCATCAAAAGCTACTGCTTCTTCTCCTCACCCTGAGTCACCCAGACCGTCGGACCTCATCTCATCTCATCTCATGCATACATCTCATTCCAAATTCTCGTCTTGGCTGCCCTAGCTCGCATAGAACACCGGGTTAACGGCTCCTCGCTATCCGTAATTTGAGCATTTCGTGATACTATTGCAGTTTTTCAGACGAGGAGTCATGGACACAAAAGTCGGAATAGGCCCCAGGCCTCCCCTGGCTACTACGGCTACCTACAGATATTTTGGAAAACGTGGAAGCGAACATGCAAGCGGTGTTGTTGCTTCATGCCGTGCGAATTGTGCTGAATGCATGGAGTACATACATATCTCATGATGCTACGTCGTCGGGGGTTCGGTAACTGTGTAGCTCGTCTGTACAAAGTACAACGTAAAAGTGGCAGCAACTTCTCCAGAGACCAATCAAAGCACCACACCACATCACGTGTTCACCAGCCTCTCAGCCCTATGTAGCTAAGCTACTATACGCTACCCTTTTCTCTCCTCCACCACCTCCTCCTCATCCCCATTCTCCTCAAGCCAAGCCAAGCCCCCAAACAGTACACATAGCATAGGAATAGCTTCAAAAAACACTAGCGAAAGATCGAATGAGGCTGGCCGACTGTGCGGGCGCGCCACCCACTAATTGCAAGAAGAACGCCCAATTCAAACGCTCAAACATGCGCCCAAAACGAGGAAAGCGATGACAGCCTCCTCCGTGGCGTGATCAACACCCCGGATTTGCTGTGCGCCTGCAAGCAACTATAACTCCAAACGCATCTTTTTCTCAGATCAGTCTCATGCAGACAGGACCGCCCAGCATGGCATGCCACCACCACCTCCATAGGCCGAGCCGTACATCACGACACATCACAACATTCTGCCAATAACTCTTCTCGATAAACCGTTGCTCGTCCTTCAGCTTCCTGCTGTGCCTCTCTCCTCCCCTTCCCTCTCACTCCAATGGCAAGAAATAGAAGGAGAGTCATAAACAAAAGGATACAAACCCATCAGTGTGTTAGCCAAATTCTCCGCCTCTTCCAGCTGCGCAGGGGCGCAGAGCAATTCGGGTTGGTCGGGAACGTCGGGCCTCTCCTAAGGTGCCACTGCACGACCTGCATCCGGCTCTTGCATGAGGTTGCATCTGGTCCCAAGATAGTGCGCACCTCTCACCAATTCCATCGGTATCCGCACCCTCTTCGCATACGCTTCGAGGCTATTCTCCCATCCCTTTCGCCCCCGTGCCTGTGCCTGGCCTGAAGAGCTTCTGTTAAGCTCCGGCAGTAGCCTGTTGTTTTATATATCCGGCAAATGAGTTACGTAATTATAGCCTGGATCGTCGAGATGCGTTGCATTGGGGGGTTTTGGGTCGAGAGCCTACTGCCTGCGAGGGGTATTTCTCGTCTGGTGGTTGGGCTCCACCTCGTGTTCACAAAAATGCACTCTTGTCGAGGGTTTGTGGTATGATGAGGCTATCGTGATATCACCAATCGTCACGAAATCAAGCTGCTCCCGCCGAGGAAGTTGACTTGTCAATATTACCTGAATGCCCACTAGGTAATCTTGTACAGTGGCAAGTGTGACAAAGTGTTTCTGTTTGTTTTTGGAGCCAAGCGGTACCACTGATTTTGTGTATTGTACATGAAAAAGGTGGACGGACGTTGTAACGTCCATCTGTGTTCAGAACTCTAGTCTGTTCTCCCCTTTGAAACCAATTATTCAAGTCGAGTGACTCTAGTGAGCGATCTCGTTTCTTGCAAAACCATCGCTTCTGCTCAGATTACTCTACCGACTCGGTTCATTCTCCGAATAGTCGCAGTTATCATTATAACCTTCTTGGTTCCTGTGTTCAGCAAAATGCAGACCTCTGTTCACAACATTCTGTCATGTCTTGAACCTCAAAAGCACTAAGGTAGTGGTAGCCTGACGGCCGTTCCCCTGGAACCGTGAACGGAATACAGTTTCCGCATAACATTTCTACGTCGAAACACCAAAGTCGGCACCCGCGATAAGTTCCGTGGGTATGAGTGACATTTTAGAATTACCTCGGAAGCGCAGATGCTACTACACTCATTCTCCGACGCAGAACATGATGCGGTAGCATATGTACTACTCTGATAGCTGACAAAATAGTCGTAGCTGATCGCAACATTTGATTTTCAAGCCTAATTCCACAAAAGTATCTCTAGATCTTTTCCCTCTCTTGGCCACAGAATAATATGCGTTATGGAAATATACCCGCGGCTGACACTCTACTCTAACTTCGGAAGATCACGATCTAGATGAACCACCATCGATTCATCCAAACCTCTCAGAATACAGTCATCACATCCCACAGCCGATAAGTCTTGATATTAGAAAAATATCGGCGCTTTGGAGGCCTCAATCCTCTAAAGAGGAGTAAGCAGTACTAAACACGATGCTGCCCCCTCACTTCCCCGCTTCCACGTTTGCGGTACACATCCCGTCCACCACCGTACCATCTTCCTCTTCAGTGCAGCGCGTAAGAAGAAAGCAACACTACCGCCAAATTATACTGGCTTCCAATTTTTCAAACGATAGAAAAGCAGAAAACCACCGTGGTTTAGCAACACAGACTCCGATTGCAAAGAGCGCTGACAGGAGACGGCTCCGTTTTCCCGCTTTCCTAGCGTCAAGCCTCACACTAATGAGTTCCTGATCCAAAGTTCCAGATCATGTGGTACACAAGACCTTCCACCCCCCTTCGATCGCAAACCAGCATAGTTTTCCGTCTTAGACATCCGATTAAGCAGTAACGCCATGCCGAGCCCAACTCGATATTCCAAAACTAGAATTCTCATCCCTAGAAAATATCTCAGCCATCCAAAGAAACCCTACTATACCGCATGCGTCACATCGGCCCTTTGACACTACCTAAACTCAAAAGTTGAAAACATACAGTATCATGCTCAAGCTCTCTGCACGTTTCTCTTCCCGCTTGCTCCGCCATCCAATCACTATCCTCTCCATAACAAACGTAGGGAGGATGAAATTTACAAGATCAGGAGTTCCCACATTTGCCGAACGACCAAGAACACATCGACGATCTCCCGAGGAAGCTAAACCTATCGCATCCCGCCCCCAGCAAGCTTTTAGAGGTAAAAGTTCCCCAATTCCCCAAGACTAGAAGTCTTGGCAAATACCGGCATTAGTCCTCCTTGGCTCGTACTTTGTTGATCCTTTCCAGCCGAAACAAAAAAGAGACCCGCTGCGTTAAAATATCAGATACAATCTTCGACACGACCCTCGGATCGCGCCGGTATGCTTGTGCTTGTTTGGAGAGAGCAAGGTCGATCCATGATCTGTTCGCAGCGTTTAGGAGCGGCTTGGATGGTGAGGGGAAGTAAGCGGACGCGGTTCGACTTGGTTTTGGGTTGGGTTGCATTGATTTGATGGAATCGGACAGATGCTAATGTTGAGATTACAAAGTAATGATCGCTCTTTTACTGTTGACTGGTATTCAGACATTTTGAAAGCGATATCGAATTCCACAGCTTGTACGACTTGACAGTGAATAGAAATGTCATAAAAGGCCCAAACACTAAATCGAAAATACTACGTCACATCATTCAGCACCAACAACCAAAAGGGAAACTCAAAAACAAGTTCATAGCCGCATGTATCCATCACCACCAGGGAAGAGCCCAAACCAACCGACTAACCAACAAAAAAAGAAATCAACCCCTCGGACCTGACCCAAAGTGCACACCCAAGAACTCACCAAGCCTCCAATTTCTCAAACTTGTGTGTCACAATATCCCCAATCCGGCACCCACTCTTCTCCTCCTCTCCAGCTTCTTCCCCGACCTCCCCATTAAAACCACCCAGCACTTTGACCTCGGGAGGCCGGCCTTGTCTCGGTGTAAGTCCCGGTCTCATGTTGAAACAAAACAAAACAAAACAAAATACTCACCGCCGCCAACACTGCACCGTACACTACTTTGTCATGTTATGCATCAAATTACGATCACATATAAATGTACAATACATAAATATACATGGATGTATTCCACTCGCAGATTCAGCTAAAGATGCATCATCAATCACGTGGCTTGATTGACAACGCATCAGACCGAAGCCGTCAGATGTGAGATGTCAGACATCAGGCTGTTCCTGACCCTGCCCTCACCCTAACCCTCACCCTCACAGCCCCCTTTCCCGTTTCCCCTGACCCCTTCCCCTTTTAGCATCGATTCGCCAATCGGTCTCATGTCTCGCTTTTTTCTATGCTATTAGTGGGGCTGGGGTCCTGGGCTGGGTGCTTGGTACGAACCCTTTGTTTGTGCTTTAACCCTTGCCATGTGACGCTAGTTAATTATCAGAAAAATAAATATATAAAAATTATATATAACATGCTGAAGCGGAAATATACAAAGTACCTTAGTAACCATCTCCCTCCCCTGCCTGCCTGCCTGCCTGCCTGCCTTAGCGGATCGATCGATCGATATATTTCCATTCGCAACGGATACTGTAATAGTGATAGTACTTAGATCGAGTCTGATAAGACCTGATGACAAGGATCGGTCCTATCTTTCTACAAACTACAATACAATATTCCCCTACACCAGGTACCAGTTCTTAATTCAGACTCGACATTTTTCTTTCCCCCCTCATTCCCCATCTCTCCTCCTCCTCCCGCTTTTCCATTTTAGTTTTTAGATGTGAAGAAGTAGTCACAGCCGCGCCCCCGGCTGCTTTAATCTGAGCTGAAAACGTGCTGCGTATGAGTATGAGTATTGGAAAAGAATTCCCGAGGATGAGTTTTGGTTTGAGAGGTTTTACTGTATAGTGTAGCCTGAGTTGGGATAGTCAGATCAGGTCAGCTTTGGTATCCAAGCAGTGAGTATAAACCGCAGGAGAGGAGTTGAGTGTTCTATTTTAATTTGTCTCCTAAATTCATAGATGCAGTTTATTTTGACCCTTCTTTCTATTTGCCACGGTTTTGGGTTGTTTATGAAGGTATGGTATGTATGTTTTTTACATTCAAGGTAATAGTATTAGTAGTGATAGGAGAAGAAGTAAACGGAATGAAATAAACAACAATAATAATGAACCTGCCTTTTCACACAACGGCGCAAAAGCTGTACTTGCTTTCCTCAACTGGACAATATACGTTCTATATAACATCTCATACAGCCCTCCTCACGACTAAACGGCTCGAATTACATCCTCTTAGCATCCTCTTAGCAGCCTCGCGTATATGACCCACGATATCCGAGCCAGGAGGGGAGGGAAACAAATTCATATTCGAAGACAGGTTCCCCAGCTCCCTTGACGTTTGTCAGGACTGCTTGTCGGAAGTGTTAGCGAAGGAGTTGATCAACGGGTCGCGGGGATCGTCGTAGTGATTAAATCATTAAAGGGTTTTCCGGCGATATTCGCGAGAGAGAGAGAGAGAGAGAGAGAGAGAGAAGCAGGTGATCTTATAATTGTTCTGATATAGTTTGTTAATAGCTTTTTTTCGTATCATGGATGTGAGGGAGGAGGGAATATATATATATGTGTGTGTGTTTGTGCACATACATCTGGGTTTATTGAGATGAAATACATATCAGAGAGCTGGTGTATATCGATCGGTGCGAAGTAATAGTCCATTCTGAACAGAATTTATTCTGCCTCCTTTGAATTCCTCTTTATTTACGAGGCTTTTAATCCAACGACTAAAATTACATTCTTTCCAAATAAATATCCTCAAAAGCTAGCGGAAAGATATATCATATGTGCAGCTTCCAAACTAGTCTAAAAAGTCGTCTTCGGCCGTTGTTGCTATTGTTCCTGTTACAACACATCGCCTATCTCTTAAACGAACAGTATCGATAGAATCTTGAACACGAGTACTGGTTTGTAGAGATATCGTACGAATTAATGGCGTCTCAGTAGTAATCTGAATAGGGTCTACTAATAATTGTGAAATGTATTAATAAGGACATACGAAGAGAATTAATATAATAGTTTCCAGACAAAAGTAGAGAGTTATCCTTCGGAATCGTGATACTTCTATTCAGTAGAGTATACTCGCTATCAAAAAGGACGAAAACCTCTATCATGTTGTTGTATAAACTATAAATTGGCGTTGGCAATACCCTCTGTAAGAACTAAGCCACGGAGCGGTTAAAGGGGGCATTTTGGACCGAGTGGCTTCGTGTAGCAGGGGAAAGGGAGTGTCTGCGGGGTGTGGAAGATTGTCCGCGAGGTCGTCTGCAGAGTATGGAAGGGTGTCTTTGGGGTGCTTATTGATGATATTTTCGAGCTGCAGAAGGGTACTCGGGTGTGAGGAAGCGCCGGAGCTGGAGTGTGCAGCAGAAGTCGACATCATCAAATGTTGTATGTGCTGGCATGTTAGATGTTTGAAGATGCCCATGTGGGAAGTACTCTGAATCTGTGAAGAAATGGCGACTGTTACCTAAGGCAGCCAAAGTGAGCTGAGGTAGTGCCCGAGTAGAAGCAGTCAAGCGTACTACTGTACTGACTGATTTATGAACTATAGCTACATACTCACTCCTTGCTCGGGCGACTCTCGCAAATCGCACCACATCATATCCCATCCCATCGCATTGTCGTAGCTCGTATAGATATCCATGTTTTTTCATCATGCGCAAAGTTCAAATCTTCGCAGGCTGTCGAATTAGAAAGAAAGTCTTCTCGCCCGGCGTCCCGAGGGGGTAGAAGCTTGCAATGATCGCTATGATTACTGCACAATAGCTTCCAGCCCCTTTTCAAAGTAACCTCATCACGAAAATAGAAAATCGTACTGCTTCTTAGAGGGCTTTTTCCTGTTTACCCTTCTGCCAAGAAGTGGTAAGAACCTATTCCCTGACTTCCAACTCCACAAATGCCGCAAGTCGCCACCCAGCAACTCTTCTCAGCCAAGCGAACATCCAAGATCTGATCCGCATGCCAAGTGAAGCGCACATCGCGCGCTTCAGCCTTGGCGCGGAATACGAACATCGGAACCTGTTGCCGCACGCGCCTATTGGCCGGTCTCCCAGAAGCCTCAGCCCTCTTTCTAGCAGACGTTTGATTGGGCTAAGGGGTAACATAGTTGGGTGTCAAGGGAGAAGAAGCGGGTCATGCGAGAGGCTCTCTCGTCCTTGGGATCCGGGAAGTGCGGGGCAAATTTGATGGAAGGGCTGGGCCGGAGGGTGGAGTTGGTCAGTTACAGTATGATATGGTTCTGGGCGAGGGCAGGGATGAGACTTCTAGAGTCTCACGACATTTGCTGCAACTTGAATGAGGCGCGGTGAGGCCTCCGCTGTCAAAAGATCTAAATGTCCACTGGCAGGGTTCTGGTTTGTTCCTCAAACGCTGTGGTCGTTTGTGATGTCCTGTTGTCCCTCCAGCCCATTTTACTGCGGCAGCAGACACAACACAAGGTAATAGAATTCTTACGACAGCTGTTATACTCCACAGCATTCAAAGCTCGATCCTGTTGTGTACTTCGTACCAAACGGACATAAGAGGTTGATCCCGTGGTATAGTCAGAAGTTCGCTTCGCTGCTACAGTATCCCATTTTCTCGTTTGTGGTAGTAGATCCTATTCGACGGAAGAACTTCTCGTGGTTGCGTCATCATACTTTACATGTCATCCATGGCTTACTCTTCTTGCATACTACCGCATGTGGTCAGCACTCAGAGTTCACACGCTCCCAAGCGAGCCATCTAGAGTTCTCCGAAAAGTGAGCCAAAAGCCAAAGCTCAAGCATCTCATGTCTGTAAGCTGCGGCTCTGCCACCTTTGTGCCTGGGCGCCCCAAAATAGATAGAAAAAGAAACCTGGAACTCAGAGCCTAGAACCTGAAACTGTTCAACTATTTGCACGTATTTTTCAGCTGGAAACGGAGAAAAGGAACATTTAACCCAATAATGAGCCGTATCTTACAACTCGACAGACACGTGTTGTGCGACGACAGGCATCGACACGAGAAGCCCCCAGAAAACCGCACCGCATTGTCACAGGTGATGGCGTAAAACGCCTTGGAAATGTGCAGGCTAAACGTTTTCTATGCCGAGAGAAACAAATCCTTAATTTGGAATAGCGACTTTCTGGGTTTTTATTATCGATGAGGAGATATTCAATACTTGAAGAACGCTTGCCGCTTTAAACAGCGGAAGACATTGCTGCTTTAGCCCCCTCGAACAATACTTGTGAATCGATGTTTCCTAAACAGGGATCAAAGCGCAAGTCTTTTTCTCGCCGATCCGAGCTGCCGTCAGATCCCTTCCGCATCCACATGATTTTGGTGGCTCGGTCGATAGACTCGACGGGCTCTGCGCTGGCATTGTCAGGTACTCGCAATAGATTTTTAAGAAAATTCCTCATCTCGACCCATCTTCGTTCGGCCCAAGCACAATTTCCCAACTAGTGTGCCATCGCCAACCACCGTACTAAGCTTTGTAGTCAATTACGAGCATGCTGCATGTCTAGGTAATGACAGCTGAAGGGCCCCAATAAGTAGAGGACATCGTAGATCATGCAGTGGACAAGGGATGGCACGCCTCTGCGCTTGGGTTGACCAAGAGAGGCATGGGCTTCAAGTGGTGTTCAATTACCAACACTCCAAGTGTTACCGTACTACGGCAAGCGATATGAAGGCCCTAAACAGAAATTGCATGATTGCAGACTCTCAAGTCATCATGTTGACATCAGCCCGTAAGGCGGAAGCCATCTTGGCCGCTTTGGATTGTGGAAATTTGGACTGCATTCCGTGACCGTCAATAGACGAAGGAAAGTAGGCGTAGCTTAGAAGGACCGGCTTTCCACAAATAAGAAGCCAAGGCCGTGAAGATGAGATTTCGTGGAGAGATTAATCCATATCTTTACGCTTGTGGGCCTGAACGAAACTTCAGCACAGGTCAACCTCAAGTCTTCTCTGGAATGAAACGAGCAGCCTGATATCCAAGCAGACGGCTGGTCCAGCCTCATGCCTTGCAGAGGTCGACATCATCAGCAAGATCTTCGAACACAAACCAATCACAAGTAAGTAACACCTCATCTCCTGTACATCGGTGAAGATCTGACCCTTAAAAGTAGAGATCACTGCATCGCCAGTTACTCATTAATCGAATACTTCAACCAAATAGAAATGTCGGACTCCGAATCCTCAAGAACAAATCGCTCTTTGCGCAGCTCGATATCAGAGACGAATACACCAGATACTGACAGGTCAGCTCTGTTTGACGATCATTTCCATGATATCTGGCATTCGGATCCGGAATATATTCTCGTAGTCGGAGGCCTAGGGTACATTGGAAGCCATACGTGCCTAGAGCTGTTGAAAGCAGGACATAATATCTTAATCGTCGATAATCTCAGTAACTCTTTCCGTCGTGTATATGATCGAATAGCCTCCCTGGTAACAAGATACCACGAATCAAGATGTCAGACGATCCCTTTGATGCGGTTCTGTGAAGCAGACTACCGCGACGAAACCTCCATGACAGACATCCTCAGCGAATATATGAAGCCTGCCAGTTTACAAAACGGCGACGCCGATGCTCCCATACAGTCTTCAATCAAGGGTGTCATACACTTCGCTGCATATAAATCCGTTTCCGAGAGTATTTCGAATCCCTTGAAATATTACGCCAACAACGTTGCTGGCTTGATAGAATTCTGCTCTGTGTTGAACAGCTTTAACATAAAGACACTCATCTTCTCCTCTTCTGCAACTGTGTACGGTGCGATCGCAAATTGTGGAGTACCTCTTCGGGAAGAATACTGCACTCATCAAACAGAATCGTTTCTCGATCACGATGGTGCGATGAAGACCACCCACGGTGGCTGCACGGGCCTCACCAACCCATACGGACGGACGAAGTGGATGTGCGAAGCCATTCTTTCCGATCTTTCGCTAGCAGATCCCGAATGGACAATTCTCGCATTGCGCTACTTCAACCCCGTGGGTTGCGACGAATCCGGACTCCTCGGCGAAGATCCTCGAAGCATTCCGACTAACCTAATGCCCGTCGTGCTGAGAGTCCTCACTGGCGCCTCACCGGTTCTCAACGTATTCGGCACAGACTATCCCACCCACGACGGTACTGCTGTTCGAGATTTTATCCACGTGACCGATCTGGCCCGTGGTCATGTCGCAGCGTTCTCCTCAGCAGTGGCTGGCAGCGCGACAAAGGGGTTCCGCACCTATAACCTAGGAAGTGGTACAGGACAGTCTGTATACGACGTTGTCAATGCGCTGGAGTCGGTCTCGTCGTCGAAGATCCCTTTGAAAAGGGTGCCGCGTCGAGAGGGGGATGTGGGAACTTGTGTTGCAATGCCCAGCAGGGCGGAGATTGAATTAAAATGGAAAACGGAGAAGTCGTTGGAGACCTGCTGTAAAGACATCATGAATTTCTTGAATAATTCAAAAGGAGGATCGGTATTGGCATGATGCCTGGTCGTTGTAATCTATAATGCTTTGATCGAGTCGGATCGCAAAAGCGGCGTTTGAGGCGTGCTGAGTAGTCTCAACAATAGGTACTATTCAATATAATTTATGCAACATAAGAGTCTGATGCATCGATGGTATGTGATGAGGTGATGATGTGGTGATGGTGTGGTGATGGAGGGGAGTCGTCGTCAATTTGAGGTTATCATCGCTCGTGTTGAAGTGGGGAAGGGAAGGAGCTAAAGTTAAGCGAACCCACTAGCCGTAGAAAGGGGGGCCTTGAGACAAATCATTGTTTGTTGAAGCAAATAACACCTTCGAGATTTTGCTTTGATTAAAAGTTCTTGATCCATTCATTGTTATGAATATGTACTAAAATTCATCAAAGTAAAGCTTGTAGACCATCGTGGAAGAATCCACGATACTCCCTCAAGCGTTCAAGGTATATATCTCGGTAACCCTGTCTCGGAAGAGCTTAAAATGAAGATAAGAAGACTGAGTATAACCTTTGTCTAGTTGGTGTTATATTGAAGAGTGGAAATACAGTACCAAAGGCTGGATATAATATAGAGGTGGGGGAAGCGAACGGGAGCGGGAGGGGAGTGGTTGACAAAGCACATCTTCCAGAATAATAAGAAAGAATACCGATCAAGATTAGCGTAGCACAAAGTTCTCTTGACATGTAAAACCATTATCAATGCGAAAGCAGTAAGGTCAGCTTGCATCGGTAAGACTTGATACGTCCATAGTGCCAGAGGTAACTTTTGCCGCAAGGTATCTCAGCCACCATGCAGACATCGAACTGCTGTGTAGTTACTAGATATCGTGCATCAAGTAGGCTAGGAGTGCGTAGTTTTGAATCTTTGATAGTTCACATTAGCTGAGATGTGAGATCTACCTCATTAGTAAAGCTTCAATACTGATCCAAATAGGTTAACGCTATCATACGTATCTATTCGGATGTTCAACTCGACTGGTAATATTTCTGAGGAGGTTCAAGAGACACTGCCATTATCCCATCGATCAATCGACCTTCTCCCATTCGTGAATCTAAACATGGATGGCACAAGAATGGGAGCCTGGAGGCGAAATACATTCATAAGTTTTGTAGTCATTAACTTTTCTAAGCTCAGTGTTCACAAAGCAGTATAATCACCCCGGTATGGAACCTCCAAAGGATAACCATAATTTAACAAGCGCGAAGTACGCTAGCAAGGTAGTCCAAGTATTTAGCAAAGCAGCATAATAGCTTATTGAAAGTCCATAAGGCAGATCGAACAAGGGGAAGGGAAGAGAGAGAGAAGCGAACAAGGAAAATGTACGACGTGCCCAGAGTGACTAGTTTCCCGAGGAACATCAGCATCACGTACAACCCTTCCACAGCACAAAGAGCTGCGCTCAAAGTTCCAAATAGCATGATCGGTATGATTGAAAGAGTGAGATGGCCTATCAAGATTCTTGTAAGCATTACCCATTTGCTCGCTCTGTACCCGTGAAGAAGTCTCACCAAAAAACCCACGTCTTCTACTGATAGTCTCCCAGAGTTCTCCCTTCATCACCTCCTCGGCCCCTTGCCACTTCCAAGGCCCCACGAGCCTAAATTTAGTGTTGAAATTTGCAGTTAATGCCCAGCATAATGTTATTTTCCAACCTCTAGCGGCAATCTCTGTAAATGACGGCGCAGAACCCATATCTAGCGCGAGCTGGTAGGCGTAGGACTCATGATCGACGCCATATTGTATGCGGCTCGAAGCTAAAGTATGTAGACGGTAATGATTTTCGGGTTTGAGTTGAACAGGAAGTTGGTTCAGGAGATTGAGGATCCATACTTGCGATTGAAGCTCTGCGAGGGCTGGGATCGAGCCTGCGGGTACTTAGTCCGCCGTACATTAAGGTGAGCATTAGAGAGTTGACTTACCGAAGCTTGGGCGCACGAAGCCGATGAATGCCAAAGTCTTATCAGTATCTCTCCAAATACCCCTCATATCTGCGTCCTTTGGCTTTGGGTATTGATTGTCTAAGAATTTGAAAGACTGGGTGTACCCCGTGGCTAGAATTAGAACATCGGGTTTACATGTTATTTTTTCCATGATTGCAGCTTCTGGTCTGCCATTGTGGATGAATTGAGCAATGCCTTTCTTGTCGATACCTGCCAACCAAGGCGCAAGGTTAATTTTGCGACCATGGGTGTTCAATAGAAGGACCTGAGAAATGTGCGACCTAAGTGTGTCAATTGAGCTGGAGCGGCGGTATTGGGCACTAATATATGGAACAGCTCTCGTGGATCTGTTGGCGAATACTGATCTCAATTTAGTTTAAGTAGGGGACAATGAAAGAAATTGAAACCTTTGGAAACGTGGAAACGACCAGGAGAAATCTCTCCGATCCACTGGTCTAATCCAGCCTTTGTACCAGACACGAGCCAAGTAGTGTACTTGGTGAAGATGTCATAGTACCACCATGGCAAAAAGGAATCACGAAGCCATGGATGAGCATATGCCGTATCGAAGAGGCTGGCCGCACTAACATCGCAAGGGACATTACCTTTTCGAGATATGGCCGGCTTCATTCCGAAGAAAGAGGGAGCCGGAACACGCTTGAGAAGATATGAGCGCTAATTCTTTTTTAGAATAGTGACCAGGAGACTGGCCTTGGGAGCACACATGAAACCGTCACGGTGGCATAGAGTCACTGACTTTGAATTCATCCTGATGGCAAGATGAGCGAGATCCATCCCCATCTCACCACTCCCAACAATCAAGACATGCTTTCCGACTCCAAGCTGAGCTCTCGTTTTGAATTGGGACGAGTGCATGATGGTCGGCACTCTATGCAAACCCCTGATATGGGGAATATTGGGAGTGACATGCAGTCCAGAGCATATCGCAACTGCGTCACAACCCCATTCTATCTCCAGTCCATTTCTCATGTACTGGATAGTATGGCCGCCACTCTCGCCACGACGCATATTGGTGACAGGTGCGCGGACGTTAATATGAGGCCAGAGCCCAAATTCGTCGCAATATTTTTCGAGATAGGTACAGTATGCTTCCGTGGAGAGGAAGTCTGGGGATTCTGGGGCGCGGTAGTCCGAGAAAGTGGTGAGCTGTCTAGAAGACACCATCTGGACTAATTGTTAGCAATGTCTTTAGGATATTTAGATGAACTTAATCTACCTCGGCATCCTCATATGCACGATATTTGAATGTCCCACCGATAGAATCCTGGGCTTCGAAGAGTCTAGCCTCGATAGGATCCATGCCTGGGAAGAAGTTATGGGCAGTGATGAGGTATTTGAGGGTCACCAAGCCCGAAGGACCACCTCCAATGATGGCAACACGCATGGCCAATCACTGACGGACAAGACTCAATCCAGGCCGAGAGGTATATTGGATCGGTGCAGTAGTGCTACAAAGGGATTAAGATCAATGCCAAAAAGATTTGACCATGTTCAAGGGGAGGAAAGTCGTTTTCAACGATAAACGATGGTTCAATGGGCACAGAGTTCGGGAGCATGATCCAATATAAACCAAGTTGGTTCCTTCTATCTACTTCGACATATACTGTCTTCAGCAGTCACATACCTATGTTTTATACCATGTGTATTTATGGACGCTCCTTCCCGCCCTACAGAAGGCAGTCAAATAGCGCCTGCACTCCGAAATTGCAGCCGCTCTGCATATCGATGTGTAAAGAGCTTAATGGAGGATATTTCATCTCGAAAAATGGAATATGAATGTCTCATTCGGAGGAATAAAATCAAATACAGTCAGAATGAAAATGGGCTACTGGACGCGTTTGTACAATAAGCGACGGAAAGAAGCGAACGGCTTATGAAAGTGGTTCAAGATCATGGTCTTCGTAGTATTCGGTATATCATACAAACAACACAAACTCTACTTTCCTCTAATCCCGCATGCGATTCGCGGAGAACCTCTTCACGACTACCTCCCTAACCTTATATCTCCCCAACACTCCATGGATGCCCAGCGCTCGCTCCTCTTCCACGTTTAGTGGCCTGGGAACATCCACATACGTCAATATCAATGTCTTCTTAATCTGGGTGACGACCCTATTGATACAGTGCATCCAGTGCCAGGTCCTCTGCTCCTTTCCCTTAACGTATTTCTCAAGGAAAGGGTTGCTACGCCAGTAGGGGTCGCTGTAGGCCGGGAGGATCAGCACACAGAATTCGGCATGTGTGAACACGGGGCCACGAGTATAAAGGACGTAGTCGACTGAGAATTTGATACCGGAGCGCATGACCCAGCCCAGCGAGCGAAAATGGTGGTAAACAGCGTAGTTAATCATGAATAGGTCGTCAGGGGAGAGGGATGGATTTGCTTGTGGCGGAAAGTATGAAGTTTTGCGGCACAGGTAGAAGAGGTCTTCATTTTTGATCGGAAGTTGGGTTTCGGGGTCGAGAACTTGTAGGGCACCGAGCGCGTAGGAGAGGAAGAAGGCTTCCTCTAGACTGAGTTGGGCGTGCTCTTGGTTTTTGATGACACGAGACTCTTCTTCGATTGTGGTAGCGACGACAGCAGCTCGTTCTGGGCTTGGAGGCTCATTTTTGATGAAAGTGTTCTGCTCTACTGTTGGTGAGAATCGCACACTCTTCCTGCGCTTGATCTGTGGCGTGGACGAAGGCTCATTGTTAGGTATTGAGCCAGTATCATTTGTCTGGGTCGTCTGCTCCGAGTGCACAGACCCATCAGCCGTTTCATCATTTGTTTCTGAACCACCAACAATTTCTGCCTCCTCAACTTGTCGATGTCCGTTGGTTTTGAGATTGAGAGAATTTAAAGTAGCTTGCTCAACATCGAGATTCGATCCGGGAAGAGTCCTTGTTACAGGTTCTGGAAAAGCGTGTTCATCAAGGCGAAGCTTCGGGGTCAAATCCAGGGCGGCATCTCGAGTCTCCAGAGCAGATGATGGAACAGGAAGAAATTTATTGATTGAATTTGGAAGTGCTAGAAGCTCTAACGGGCCAACTGGAGGTAAATAGAATCTTTGGATAATGCTTTCGTCAAAAGCTTCAGAAATACATTCAAAAATACTTTTCGTGGGACTTTCTAGGTCCCGCTGAGCATTAGGCAATGCCAAAAGTTCCAATGGGCCGACAGGCGCAGCTACCGTAAAGCTGGTCTCGACAGTGATTGTGTCCGTGACCAAAACCGGTTCCACTGGTTCCACGATGGCAGACTCTGTTGGCAATTGCACCTCAACAATTGGGGTTTTCTCAGGAGGTAAGAGAGCTTCAGCTTCTTCCAGCAGCTTCTGCTCAATTACTTCTCTCTCCTTCCTGGCTCTCTCCCATTTCATAGCTTGCCTATCTGCACGTCTAGCACGAGTAACCTCTTCACTGGTTTGCTTCGTCTTAGTTCCCAGCCGGGTCTTCTCTCGATTGTGCCAACTTGGTTCACTCCGACTAAGGGTCCCCTTTCCATAGAATCCCTGTTCCCACAAGCCCCGAATCGACCGGGTATCTGTTACATGAACAGACCGGGTATCCATGGAAAACCACCCCTGATATACAGGATCAATGTGTGTTGACTCATGCTTTACAGATTGTGAAACCCAAACGTAGAGAATGTGGAACAGAGAGAGAGGATTGTGGGGTACGAAAGTCGGAAGAGGAAAAGTTCTGAGAGGAGCAGGGAGAGAATATAGCTTATTCAATTGTTCGAATCTTGAAGGGCCACGAGGCTTGGGAGAGCCTATGCTTTTTGAAGATTGCGGTATGGCCTGAATCGTGGTGCCTTCAACAGAGGGAGGCATCTGTACTGAGTCTGCCATTTCGAGGAGACTATGCTATCTGAGAGTCATGCCGAAAATCTGCAGGTTTGAACGTTAGCATATAATTCTAGGTATATGCAAGATTACAGGAACTAAATGTTTGATTGCATTGCTCAGATACCGTTGTAGTCTTCTCCGAAGAGAATTGAGCCAGCATTGGAGAACGGCAAAAGTCAGAGTCATTCTCCTAAGCATCGAATTGTGTCATCACCGCATGCATGCCCATCAAGGCTATCTTCTTCCATTCAATAATATAAGAAAAGAGGCACTTACAGCTAAAAACCCTCTTCTCGTTGTTTTGAGAAGAATTATAGTTGAGAAGGAAGGGTGGTGTGGTTTTGTTTGAAGGAAAGAAACCTTTTGCCCGGCGGGCTCATGGAAAATAAAATTCTTAGCGCAGCACCGGTAAATCCCGACAATCACGTGTAAGCTGTGTCCGTCCCTGTCCTCCGCTCCGCTTCGCTCCACTTGCCGAATACGAAGTACATCGCGGAATAATATTTCAGGGGAAGGGGATGTGGAAACAACGGGCTTGGAATATTGCTCGCAAACGAGCCTCCCACCTAGCAGAAACTCGGAGTCGTACCTGGATGACCTCTCCCTCCACATCTCCATTTCCAGTGGCTGCTGTGCCACTGGCTGGAGATTATGAGATATCCACAGCTCTATTTGCCGTGACCTTGGCATGCGGGATCTGGTTCTTCTTCATTTTGGTTGTGCAAGCTATAGGAACGGTTCAACTGTAGGTTGTCCTGACTGCTTCTTGCTAGTGAAGCTCTGCTCAAATTTCAATGCTTACGCTTCTGTAGATATAGGAATTACTCTTCCAAACCTAAGCCCGCCATCTCACCGACGTTTAAGCTGGAAGATGTTCCACATCTCACTATCCTCCGGCCTGTCAAAGGCCTTGAGCCCCAGCTCTATGAATGCCTCGCTGCAACCTTTCACCAGACTTACCCCTCCCAGAAGTTGACAATATACTTTTGTATTGGTTCTGCAGAAGATCCGGCATTCCCTGTGCTTCGACGACTCCTAGATGATTTCCCAAAGTTCGATGCCAAAATCTTCATTGAGGAAGAAGATCCCAATTTGAGCGGTGATGGAGCAAGAACGAACCTAGGACCAAATCCAAAGATCAGGAATATGAGCAGAGGGTACAGGGAAGCAAAGGGAGATGTAGTATGGATTATTGACTGCAATGTCTGGGTAGGAAAAGGTGTTGCCGGCAGGATGGTAGACAAACTGTGCGGCTACCAACCCAACGGAATCAGGGCTACTCCTTATAAATTCGTACACCAGCTTCCACTAGTAGTCGACAGCGTCGGAGCCAGTTCTAGCGAAGAGTCCCGTGGGCTCCTACAGAACCAATTCGCAAACCAGACCGTTTCGTCAACCAGCACATCCTCCTTGACGCTTACTTCTCACCGCTCAGATGACTCCCTGGTCTCCATTCTCCTGCGCACGAGCGGCGGTCGTTTCGAAGAGATGTTTATGGCGACCTCACATGGAAAATTTTACACAGCTATAAATACAGTCTCAGTCGCTCCCTGCATAGTCGGTAAATCCAATATGTTCCGGCGCTCCCATCTGAACTATCTAACATCATCTTCGACTGTTTATTCTCCTGGAATCGATTTCTTCTCCGAGAACATATGCGAAGATCACCTCATCGGCGACATCCTCTGGCGAAAGAAAGTGCAAGAAGAGAAAGCAGGCCAGAAATTCTATAAACACGGCTTGGTGTTTGGAGATCTAGCTATTCAACCAATGGCTTCTATGTCGGTTCAGGAATACATTGCACGGCGGGTGCGCTGGCTCCGTGTTCGCAAGTGGACAGTCACTCTTGCAACGTTTGTGGAGCCGGGCGTCGAACCCCTTCTATGCTCTGGATATGGCGCATTCGCCATCTCCACACTTCCTTGGTTCTACGACTACTGCGGAATTCCCCACACCTGGGCTGCCTTCGGTATCTTATGGCTTGCCATTGTGCTTCTCTGGATGTTTGTCGACACTTTTGTCTACTCAAAATTACACTCCGGGTCTGCTCTAGAATTGGATGCTGATACGCCATCCTTTGCGCGGCCGCATAAAAGAGGGGGAAGGAGAAGCATGGCGCAGTGGACCGGTGCTTGGATCGGGAGGGAGCTATTGGCGTTGCCAATTTGGACGTGGGCTTGTTATGGAGGAACGACGGTCATGTGGCGGGGAAAGAAGTTTAGGGTTGGGTTGGACATGAGGGTCAGGGAGATCCCGAATAAAGAGCAGGGACGGAAAGATCCGGAAACTCCAAGTTTGGAGAGAGTGAGGAGTACAAGTAAGGGTAGAGTAGATTGAGCCGTGATGCTGCCAAAGAGTTATGACTCCTATCCCTTGTCCTGGGTGTCAAGTGTGTGTGCTGAACGAGTAGCTGCTTATTCTCAGGTGCGAGTTCGGACAATCTTCCAAAGATATCCTCCACAATTTGCAAGACTATTCACGTTCTTATGAGAAGTGCGTAAATTCTTGAAGATAATTGAAAGTGAAGAAATCAGTACTCACACAATGAAGCAGTCCTTATTACCCACCCATCACCAGATCATGATGCAGCCTCGCCTGGTCAAGACCCTTTTATCACCTCACATCTCCTATATATGTTCTGTCGCATTTGCTAAAATTGTCTCTTCGTATATCTCTATCAAGAATCAGCTGAATAATTAATAGTAGCGAGCGAAAAGTCTGCGAGCATGCCAATTACCAGTACGAATACCAATTACATATGTCCCAGCAATCTTTGCTTCGTCTGCCTCATCCACTTCATTGCTCCCGTCTCAGACTTGCACTACCGCTCTCTGGAATCGTTCTGTTGATTAATCAATTTGTTGATCGTAGTAGAAGCTTGCGGAGATAAGCTGAGAATAAGTCTAGTGTCCGCAGAGACTGTCGAGGCTGATGTACTGCGAGCATTTGCTTTTCAGCTGAGGCTTCCCATACGAACAAGGTGAGCGCCTTGCTATTGTATACAATATCTTGTTATCTGCACCGAAAGATATTTCAGTCTTGGAAATCTGGTAAAAGATCTACACAGGAAGGGTACAGCTTTGCATTAGCATGTCGTAACTCCTTCAAGGTGGTGTTGACTTAGTCATGGATGTAGAAGACTGAGCAGGATTTCAGGATGCCAGTTTACTTCGATGTTGCGATAGTGTTACGGTTAGGGATAGGGAGGGTAGAATATTGTAGGAATACTGTTGGATGAGAAGGTTGGCCAAATACGTGACATTGCCTAATCGGGAATAGTCCG
>QYAL01000108.1:0-181743 GCA_003988805.1 Ploettnerulaceae sp. D365
GGCTAAATCAACTTGACCCTCTCGGCAAATCCACGCTAGTGGCTTGTATGGGGAAATAAACCAACTTGATACCAAGTTGGTTTTCTATTTGTGGATAGGAAAATAAGCCATAGGAGTCAATCCGGTGGTCGAAGGAGGCAGCTGCCAAACATGAATCTACGACAGAACGCGTCAAGGTTCTGACGCGATCCTCACGCGTGCACGTGCCACAATAGGCGTTATGACATAACCCCGGGAGTTCTGGCATATTCCTCAGGAGGGCACAGGCCAGTTTTGTGGGGTTCTGTCACAACCCCACCGACCTTTATGACTGTAGAGGTCGTAGTGAGCTGGGCTGGCTCCTAGCATGGTAGAGTTGCCTTTGTGTTCTCTGCTTTCCATGATACCCACGCCATACATGACCCTTTTCACGCTGCGTATCACCGTGCACGGTCATCTTCCTTCTTTGCTAACTTCGATCTGCTTCCTATCACGTTAACTATGCAGGTAATTTGCCGTTGCGCGATATCAATGCATAAACTTCCAATGCTATACTATCACCTACAAGGCGAGGATGTTGTCATGTTGAGGAGACGCATGGTATCCAACAGCCTTTCCGGCCACACACGAGGTGGCCCTTAAATTCCACGCTGGAGGAACTTATACAGCAGGCTATGCATAGGACCGCTTCTTCTCAGATCGACTTTTGAAAGGGTGTCTCTTTCTCGAAGGAGGACTCCAGCGTGGACCTGTGTTGCTTAAAGATTGCTCTGGTGCTGTATCGTGTAGCCGCTATGCTTTGTGGCTAAGTCCTGAATAATGTCTATTGCTGCTAGACAATAGGAGAGGGGAGATTCGAAGGTCTTTTATCATTCAGAGAGGGTACCTGCAGAACTCACCAGAGGCGTGTCCTGTCAACTAAGAACGAGCCACACGCAATCTCTGTCGACGTACTGCTATTGCACATACTTAATGGAAAGTATCTTGCGCCAGGTTGTATCAAGATGTTACTTTCAATTCGCGAGGCTGGACGGTTTACGAGATCACCTGTCAGTGAAGGCTCTGAAGGCTCTTCTACCGTTGATGCAGCATCTAGCCAAGCTCCAACCTCTAGAATCACCTTGATGAAAACAACTTCACGCGTATCCAGACTGACTGACCTGAAGAGACGCGACCTTCTCGGTCAAGCCTTTGCCAAGCCCCTCGGGAATTTCAACACCATGAGCGGGGCTACCTGAAAGATGGGATGGGTACATGTACTTATTCACAGTATTTATCCCTTGCGAAAGCACCATTCGCTTCACGAACAAACCTCAATAATACAACTTGGCGAGCAAGTATCATTAATAGCCTCACCCACGGTCCACTGACTCGTGCGGTATTATTGTAGCGTTCTGGTCGTTTGAATCTGTCCCGCGGCGGAGTCAAGAGCGGGTCAAGTACCAAATCCAGACCCTCAAAGCCGTCCTTTTAGCGCCACGAAATGGCCAAATTTCCTACTCGGATAATCATTATTTAAGACAAAAGTAGAGAAGCGGGAAACCCCCCACTCTTGCTTCTCTGGATAAGTAGATGCAGACTCCAGATGGTGGGGGAGTCATGTTTTGGGGTCTGGTCGATCACGATGTTGCGACCTTTGCCGACTTCAGTCGAAAGGTGAGGCGGGTTGGATTGAGAGCATACTGAGACCTCGCGATTGCGAATTGTCCAGATGGGTTACGATACTTCAGGCAAGACGCAGCCAAGGCCTGTAGTATCCGTGGTGTCTGTGGTAGAGATGGAGGCAGGTGTTTACGATGATCCAAGTGGTCGAAGACGACGATTGAGAGGATGCGCGTCCGTCTTCAGGAGGTCATTTTCTCGCACCCCTTCCGAAGCATCCCCTTGGCCAACGCTCGTCCGGCGAGCACTGTATTTCCTCTTGGCTGCGCTTGGTTTGGCGACAGTCTCTTCGATGTACAGCTCACGCTTCCCCCTTCGCGGTCCTTGCTAAACCTGAATAGTGTCTTCCATGCTCTTCTCATCGACCTTGTTCGACGGCTCTCGCCTCCCAGCCACCCGAGCAATGGCCTAGACAAGATCGTTCTTTCGTGGTTGGAGCCAGGCAATGTCACTTCTCCATCCTGGCTTCCCGAGTTCAGTCGCGGCATCATTCCCAAGCCAATTCATTCCCATAATGATTACTGGCGCACAGTCCCTCTGTTTGAAGCATTATCCCTTGGGATCACAGGTGTCGAGGCGGATTGTCATCTGGTGGGTAACGAACTCTACGTCGGGCACTCGGATCGCGCGTTACGCTCCAGTCGAACGTTCAGATCCCTTTACCTGGATCCGCTGCTCGCCATTCTAGAGAATCAGAATGCGCTAGAAGGGGTGATATCCAACTCGGAAATCAACGGCGTTTGGGATATCGAGCCTTCCACGACCCTCGTTCTTTTGACAGATCTGAAAACAGAGGGAATCTCGACACTCGAGGTAGTACAGAAGCAATTGGCACCCTTCCGAGAAAAGAGATGGCTCACACACTGGAATGGCACTGGGATCGTCCCAGGCCCCATCACACACGTGGGCACAGGCAATACACCCTTCACATCTGTACTCAACTCCACCTACTCTAATTCCACCTACCGAGATGTCTTCTTCGACGCACCACTCCACGCGCTATCTGCCATGTACAACGTCTCAAACTCGTACTACGCTAGCACAGCTCTCGCTTATCGACTCGGCGGGGAGGACAAGATTCCCTATGCCGGACTCAAGAAGCAGCAGGTGATCACGGTCAAGACGCAGATCGAGCAAGCTGCTAACCTGGGGCTCATTAGTCGGTATTGGGACATACCCGGATGGCCTGTGAATCGGCGGATGAACATCTGGAATCAATTGGAGGAGTTAGGTGTCGGAAGGCTAAATGCCGATGAAATCGAGGAGGCAGCGAGATGGAACTGGAGTTGGTGTAATATTCTGGGATTGCATTTGTGTTAGCATTGAGCGGAGCTTTATAGTGCGTATGATGACGATATGAGAAGTTCTAGATGGGCACGGTGTTTTGGGTATTTTAAACGGATCATGATGAAGAAGTTGATATGTCGGGTGGAGTGTCTAGCCGGCAGAGGTCATGTCGCATTACAATGAGCAGTACCAATTTAAATGTTACCGGTCCGTAATAGTTTCAAGCAGGGACTTGGAAGGGGACAATCGACAACAGCAATTGCACGGTTGTGACATGGCATACTACCGTTGCAGTACTGTTAATCTTGGGTTTTTTCCCAATCCCCGTGCTCAAACCACCGTCCAAGAAGCCGTCCAATACAATCACCCTGTTAGTCATCAAGAACAATGCTGCCGTTGGATTAAGATCCCAGATTATTGCCATGGAGGGTGTCAATTGATCCAAGGAGATTGGGAGGGAAGCGGAAACCTAGACCCGACAGTCGTGTACTGTAAATGCTCGTCGACGCTGTTCACAAGACCGACTGCGACTCCCCCTCGTCCCCGAGAAGGAATAGGCGGACCAGGATGCGGTAGTCTCGACTATGGCCACATCCGCTCTGAAGAAGCAAACAGTCATAAATCGATGCGGCGGCCAAGGCGCGCGTCGAGAGACTCATCTCCTACGAGCTCAGGAAGAGCCTAAATATCAAAGTTCTTGCGCAAGAGCGGTTACAGATGGCTGCTGCAGCGAATCCTGGGTTTGGTTCGTGAACAGGGATTGCGACATGTGTGTTGCTCACTACACTGCCTACTCGGATTATCTGATGGTTTTGCGGTTTAGGGATGGGGGACAGAGCTTCAAATCAGAGGATTTGGCAAATGATGAGTTTGGGCTGATGTATCAGAATCTGAGGGATACGATCAAGGCGTTGATATAGGAAATTTGCAATCAGCAGTTCGTGCAAGATTCGACTAGCTGCAAGCTGTTTTTGGCCTTTCCTCAATGGATCAATTTCTATGAGACTCTATATGCCTGGATTTTGGGTGCCTAGGTCAACCACTCACCTCACTTGGAGCATATTTCAGATTTTAATCGGCTACTCAAAAGCATGCCGCCCTCCCACGCTGCCATGTGCACTCCTCGAAACAACAACCCCCCCCGTTATACTTGAGTAGAGTGACCAGATGCTTGTGAAAACCTCTCCGCGGCTTACAAGTCCGCAAACAACGTCTTCTCCAATTCCACAGTCTCGGCAGCCAACATCTTGATATCTTCCACCGACAACACTCCCCTCTCAGTGATGTGCTGATCGATGAACCTTGCTGGCACCCACTCAAAGTCCTTGTTAATCACATCGATCTTAAGTCCCTGTGCCCTGTGCTCCTTCAAATGCTCCGACGAAGCTCCTGTCCAAGCACACGTAGCTTCAATCTCATCATTGTGTTTTGCAGCGAGGTATTCGGAATCAAAGCGCGATCCAGTGATCTTGTCGATTTCGAACAACGCCACCACTCTGCATTTCAGACTCGGCGATTTTGCCAGGACGGCAGCGGCGTAGCTGCCAATTTTATTCCTTACGTTTCCATTGGGGATGACTTGGTCTGCGCCGATGAGAAGGTAATCCGCATCAATGACGGCTGTCGCAATGCTAGTGTCTGGGATAACCTCGATCTCTAGCTGGTTGATGACGGCTGCGTTACCCCTGAGCGTCTCGAGGAGATTGTTGAAGAAAGACAGGCCTTCGAAGTTCGGACGGGGGTCCATGACGATGAGGTTGATAACCACGCCTTTGAGAGCAAGGTCTTCAACCAAGGTTATTAGACTGCGGGTTACCGTGCCAGACGACGACAACGTGATAATCTTCGTATGAGTAGGCAGCTTGACTTCATTGTCGATTTCCCAATTCCTATGGGCGAACTGGAGGAGGGAATCGGCGATCGGCTGCAGGCTGTGTTTCCAATCATTGATCTTATACCTGATAACGGACTCGACGACGCTCTTGAGATTCGGTAGCGGGATGCCAGCAATGCTCTCAGACCCCGGCGAAATTGATTCTCTATTGATGATATCCAAAGTCTGGAAGATGGCTGCCTGGATAGCCGCGCCCATAGTCGGTCTTCCATTCTTTGCCAGATGCCATGCTCGCCACCTCAGCTCCGTCCAGAACTCTTGGGATGATTCGAGTCCCGATAACTCTTCCCCACGAACCATGTCCAGCAAAATCCCCAGAGCCTTCAATGCGAGCGCTCGAGACCCGCTCTCATGGTCATCCCTCAGGATCGCAAGCCCCCTCTCCGTCTCCGGACTGACCATAACCCTCCGCATCCCAAGCTCCAACTGTGGGACGTGGTCATACATCTCCAAGTCCTCTGGCCTCACAAATTTGAACTCTGTATGCTCCCAATCAAAAGAGATCTCCTTTGCGCCATCCTTGAGCTGCCATGCGAAGGGGTGAATGGTCCACTCTGTGCGGAGCTCTTCATCCTCAAGGATGAATGGCTTGCCCCGTCTCAGGAGGAATATGTCTGTGTCTGAGAGCTTGGTTTCCTCGAAAATCTCTCTCTTGGCGGCTGCTTGAGGACTAGCATCAGTGTCGTCGATAGAACCAGAACAGACTGCCCATTTGCCACTGTCACGTGATCGTCAGTTTCCAAGTGCATCTTGGAGGTGGGATAGAAAGCGCTTCTCATTCTCTGCTTACCGGTATGTAGATACGTCTTGACTACGTTTGAAAAGTGCGATTGTGAGACCTGTTGTGGATTGCGGGGAGGTGCAAATGAAGCTGGAGACCACGGATCGTTGTCGTAGATTCGAAGATATGCTGCGAAAGAACTGTGTTGTTGAAAAGCGATTGTTTTTCCGACCGAATCGGAGCAAATCTCTGCTCATTGGAAAGTCTCTTGATACAGAATCATTGGGAACGAAGATCTCATGTTACTTGACGTTGTGATGCATCCCTCCCGATGGAAAAGTGACAATTGCAATTGGCTCGCTTACAGTGTCCAGTCCTGCTTTGTCAGCTTTGCTCTTCAACCGCTCCTCGACTCCATCCTCCATCTTCCTTTCCTATTACTCATGAGGCAAGTGAGGTCGTGATTACTGAAATCCCGAGAAGGTGTTTGCATCATCAGATCATCGATATTTGCCTGCCTGCCAACTCGAAACATCGGCCGCACCCTAAATCAGACGATTTGCTCTCAGGATAGAAGATGGGCAAAGAAGCACGAAGCAAAGGCGCATGCTGGACCTGTAAATTGCGTCGTAAAAAGTGTGACGAGGCAAATCCCTCATGTCTAGCATGTATATCACACTCACTGCCATGCCATGGATATGAGCGACCAGAATGGGCAGACGGCGGAACCCAACAGAAAGAAAAAGCCGAAGAGCTCCGTTTGATGATACGAGAAGTGGCATCTTCCAGACGACGCCATGGGAAGGGTCAGAATTTGACAAGCTTGATTGGTCGGAATCAACACGAAACTGCAACAGAGAGGCTGGAAGTCCTAGATCAGGTGCAGTCAGCACCCACCAAAGACACAGCCACGTCGCAGCAGCGACTAATCAGCCCATTTACCAAGATTCGGGGAGCTTGGAGCACGAAAAATCCGTGTTCATTGTCTATCTTGACTCCCCAGGATGCCAATTATCAAGAAGAGCTTTTGATGCACTACACTGATGTTGTGTTCCCAATGCAATTTCCATTCGCAACGCGAATGGGCGATGCGTGCGACTGGCTGTTACCTCTCATGTTGCAGGTAAAGCCTCTTTATCACACTGCTATTAGCTTGGCTGCCTACCACAGAGCATTGCTGAAACCAGGGACTGACACCGAGGGACGTGGGGCTCTTCATCACATGCTGGCAATCAAAGAGCTGCGACAGTATCTAGCCCAGTGCCATGGGTACGATCTCATGGCCTCTTTGGAGTTGAATATTGAAGTTCTCGCGAGCATAATCCTACTAGTATCCCTCGAGGTAAGATTGCATCGCGAATACAACAGCTTGTATTGACAGGTACAGGTATTTTTGGGAGACACTCAAAGCTGGCACATGCATCTGCAAGCACCCTCATTACTTCTTGAAGGTCTGCAGGCATCATGCCAGGAAGAGTACAGACAGACATTGCCTTTATCGCACCGGCTAGGTTTGCACTTCTTCATCACTGTTGCTGCATGGTACACTGCTCTCTCAGTGGCCTCCACGGATCTGAAACCATGGGTACCTAGTGCCTGTCTCACTACCCGCTCTGGCCTTATAACTATGATATCAGTCCTGGGATGTCACAATGATGTTGGAGTCTGTCTCCTGGAGCTTGGAAGGCTCAAAGAGTGGCAGACCAAGTCCCGTATGGCAGGATGGGTTGATGACGAGAAAACGAATCTGATTTTTGCTGCAAAGGGGACCGAGAGTGAGCTGCGTAAATGGCTGTTGCCACATCCAATTGCAAAGCAAGATCAACTTGAGAGTACTCCTTCGGATCCAGCCGAAAGCATCACCCGCATCTTCGCCAATGCTGCATTGGTATATCTCTGCGTCCTCTTAGCAGAAACCGTCGCCGATCTCCCAAAGATATGCGATGGCGTCTGCGGGTCTCTTGTGGCATTGGAAAATTTGCCAGACAAAAGCCTGCTGGGCGTTCTTGCGTGGCCTTTGTGTATTACTGGGTGTATGGCAACTGGTTGGCAGCGAAATGTGATCAATAATATATTTGTACGCACAAGCGAGGTGCCAGTCATGCATGCGAAAAATCTCGTCAGGTGTCGTTCGATTATCGATGAGTGCTGGCGCTTGCAAGCGAAAGACGTAGATGGGGAACAGTCTACCTGGATAGAGGCAATGCGCAGCTTAGATTTCACGATACTCTTGGCCTAGGTCAAATTATTGGCGGGAGGGTCTTCGTTCGTTTCGACATTCCATTTCTATGTCTCGCGTTTCGACCTTCCTCGCGTTGGCGCCATCCAATCACAGCCCCAGGCTCCGCATATTGAGAGACGAGCCGCCTTGCTCAGGCCGGCGTTCGATGTATCGTCAACCTCATTGCTTTGAAATGCGGAACAATTATATCTCATCGGTGTTCATTCGGTGGAGCTACGATTGCTAGCATTACATGATCTTACTAATTATCGCTGCCTCTTCGTGTCTTAGCGATGACACTAACTCGTATGCCAGATGTATATAAAAATGTTCGTTTGCCGTATCCCGCGGAGTATCTTCTTCATCATCCCCTCTACCTCATCACATCAACTCAAAGCCTTCAAGGAACATAATGCCATCATTTGTAATTGTCGGTGCATCTCGCGGTCTAGGCGTCAGTACCTACCTCAAACATGTTCCCGTATTTCAATCTTAGCTGACGAACCGATCTCCAGTATGCCTGGCTAGAATTCCTGAGCAAGGACCCCAATAACGTGGTCATTGGACTTGTGCGTACCCCCGAAGTGACCAAGAAACGCCTTGCCGAGGAAAACATTTCCAATGTCCATATCATCAATGGTGACATGTCCGACTACAAATCCCTCGGCGCAGCAGCTGACTCGGCTGCCTCGATCCTCCACAGCGGCTTAGATCACATCATCGTCAACGGGTTCTACGGCGGCGATAAGACGGGCGCGCTCGCTCCATCAGAGTTCGCTGCAGACCCAGAGCTGTTCGCTGAGAGCTTACACGCCAGTCTCGACATCAACGTCATCGGAGTTGTCCACTCCATCAATGCCTTCCTACCTCTCATCCTGGAGGGCAGCGCGAAGAAGATCACCGTCATCACTACTGGCCATGCAGACGCGGATCTTCCCGTATCGATGGATTTTCCGACCCTCTTCAACTACAGCGTGACAAAAGCAGCCGTCAATATGGTCGTTGCCAAGTTCGCTGCGGAGTTGAAGCCGCAAGGTGTTGTAGTGCTTGCGTTGTCGCCTGGATTCGTGGCTACATCTAACATTACACGTGTGTCCCCTGACTTGCAATGCGGTGTGGAGACGGCCTCCTGACTAACACTGGGTGTAGCAACTGAGCAAGAGTTACCGGCATTGATGAGGATGGTTGCGGCTTTCAAGAAAGGGTATCCGAATTGGAGGGGTACTCCGCTGACACCTGCAGAGAGTGTGGAGTACCAGTTGAATGTTATCAATGCTGTGACTATCGAGAAGACTGGGCAGTTTTTGAGTCATTGGGGGAATAAGGCTTGGTTGTGATTCCGTAAATGGACTTATGACGGCCGTACTTGGTCGTTAACCGCCCGAGATGGACAGCCATGAAATCACTGTTGAATAATCTATGCTTCCTAGGTTACTAGGTAGTCTGGATGTTCCTCTTAATTCTCTAAATGCGATATGTGAGTGATTCGCAATGGCGACAAAACATAAGGACTGTAGAAGGTTGTTACATTGCCAATCGCACATCTCAATTCTTCTGTTGAGGTTCAACACAGAGCATCCGCATCAAGATTTCTCCTCATTTCCTAACGTTACCTTCACTTTCGCATCCGTCCCCACCAGTTCAACCCACCATAAATAAGCAACTGCGGGACATACTAGCAGTAGAAACCCACCATGCAGCACGAAAGATTGGTAGTCATGGACGTATCGGCTTCGGGGAAGTTTGGAGGATGAGGTTTGTTGGAGACCGCTTCTTTGCCGACTTGATGCGGACGGTGTTGGATATTGCCAGTCCTTTGAGCTGGCAGCACCCCCCTTTTCTCGCCGTTGATGGTGCATGGATTGATGAGTAACACTCTTGTTGGGGCTTTTGGTGTTGTGAATGCCGCTGGATTTGCCTAACTGGCCTTATAGATGATGAAGGTAACGAGCGTGAGGCGATACGGTTTCTTTTTGAGTTGATACAAGAGGAGGAAGAAAATTCGATTAAGTTGGGATTAAGTTGGGAGCTATATTACTAAGCGAGTGAAAGTTTCGAAAACTCCATAATGGACCAACCGTTCTTGTCACTGCATGGTAAATGCCGGGCACGGAGTGACGTGTGGACGATTTTATGACGGTTCCGCTTGCTGCTTGCGTTGCACAAGAATAAGCCTATGATGAGGGCGTTTTCCTCGACGCTGGGGCCGAAGTTTCGAAAATGGCCTTGAGAAGTTGATGAGTGGAAGACCAGGTATCAGGGCGTGCTGTACACTCAAAACTCAGTCTGACGATGATGTTTTCTGCGATGATACATCCCACAAGTGTAGGTCAATATGTATTTCCGGAGAAGCAAATGCTGCGTAAAAGACAGTAACACAATAACTTCAATCAAACTAGGAAGGGGGCTTGTAGCTTAATGAATTGGTTCTGAAATAGTAATGATGCGGCTAATAGATGGGATTTGAGAATCCGAATTCAGCTTGAACGCGGCCAGGGTCTGGTTGTGACCTTAGCGGGAAAGTCAATCATCGCTGATTCATCTGAGAGGACCCGCTAACTACGAGGTTTCATAATTAGATGATGTTTATTAACACATCTGACAGAGAAAACAACAAAAGATCAGTATTCTTTGCAAAATATAGAAGAACTCAGTCGAGTGTCTCTGTCAAAAGTCCCCACAATATTATGCTCAAGACCAGTCATAAACGTCGTCATCTCCTTGAGACTTCTTCGTTGATCTTGGGCCAAGGCTTTCGTTTGTGATCATCTGTGATGGTGGACATCCAACAACTCGGAAGCGATTCGGAACACTACCACGCTCCACTAAAGTAATCAAAGGGTATTTATAACATGAAAGAATCTCGTATATTGAGAATATAGCACCTGATATCCAGTGCATTTCTACACTGTAGGAATCAGCTGCCAGTCTGTCAAAGCTGTGGACGTTTTACTTGGGGGACGGGCTGCTCTGAAAGAACGAAACCGATCCCCCGTTACTATAGTTGAGGCTGAGAGGACTTGAGGTCGTCGATTGGTGGGAATGTTGTACAAGTACGGATGGCACAGCATCGGAAGTATGACTGCGCCGGCTTGTTATAGATCCTTGAAGCTGTTGTGCAACTAGGCTCAAGTTCTGGGCGGAAATTGGCTGGCTGATAATTTACAGCCTGCTGTTTTAGCCGCGATGGCATGTTGCTTGAGGAACCAGAGGGGGCGAGAGGGAGAGGGAGAGGGCATGTGGAAAGCCGAGTATTCGCACGGAACCGCGGCACTTTCCTTTCGCTGCTTATGTGGGCTGTAATCTGAAAGTGCAATAATTCGTTGTCCGGTTTCCTTTCATGATATGGTTGATCCTCGCAGTCTGCTAATTATTAATGAGTTCGAAGATGCAGCTGTTCGTGGGTTCGTGGGTTGCACACCTATATTTGGCTTCGGCACCGGTCGTCGGTCAGCGCGGCGTGGGAAGAGGAGAGGCGAGGCGAGGCGCAGTGCAGTAAGCGATCTGCGCGCTCGCGGCCGCTCCCGTGACGCTAACTCTGAATGCGGCCTAGAGGATCTTGGTGGGGTTTTATAATTCTATTTGCAACCCAAACATCTGCAGCAAGCTACAACTTGCTTCGCACTGTGTAGACTCTACCCAACATACTGCATCAATTCTATTCTATTCCGTGAGTGGCGGATGAACCAAAGATAAGTCGTGCATGTTCAGGTACATCTCTGCAGCAGCTGTTCACCCTCGTTTGCATATCCTCCCACGAATCAGAAGTGATTCACACTCTCTCCTACCGTCATCTTTGGTCTGGGCGACTTCTTTATGTACTTCCTCGTCTTCCCCTCAGCCTCAATCGCACTCCTACTTTAAGGTTGACTTGGGACATGTTCTTGACTTTCGTTTTGATTTAGCTGTCCAAGATGCGCCTCACTCGTCTCGAGAGAGCACTATTCGATGGGTCTTGCAGTGCTGGCAAAGTATTTTATGCCTGTGCTTTGAACAACTTCAGAGGCTGCTGCTCAGTTGACCCTTGCAGCTTGTTGGTGTGCCCAGATAGAGATATTGATTCGATGTCGACAGCTTCTGGAACTTCACAAGCCTCAAGTCAAGCGGCAACAAGATTGACCTCGGCATCGATTCCAACGTCAGAATCCTCCTCAACTCTGACAACCAGTACACCAACTCCGGTTGAATCCTCGACTCCCGTTTTCAATAATGTTGCTACAAACACTTCCTCAACGTTGTCACTGCCGCAAGCGTCTGCCTCAAGTTCACTCCCTACCTTGTCTAAACATTCAAACACACCGATTATTGCCGGAGCGGTTGGGGGATTCGTTGGGCTGTCAATTCTCTGTGTTCTAGTCTGGTTTTGCTTCCGCCGACGACAGCGAAACCGACAATCTCGAGAGTCGATCGCCCAATACGGCGTACCCTCCAAAGAGTTCGTCCTGAACAGATCCACACCCCCAGAAAGCCTTCGAGTTGGCGATGATGTTTTTTCGCAATTCGGCGGTAAGTCCCCAAAGCTTCGCATGCTGTCCTGATCTCATTGGATTGCTACACTAGGTCGCTACAGCGGATCCCACCTCACATCAGCCACTTCACCAACAGACGGCCGCTCAACCTCCAGACAAGCTCGTCCGCCCTCTCTTCCAGTTGTTCATCTCCAAGTTGCCCATGCAGCAGTTGGCCCCTCAAGCCCAGCGACCCCCATAACCGATAAGCTGCTTTCGGACCCAGAAAAGTTAGCACTGGCTCCTCCGCCCGCTCATGAGCACCCGTTCTTCCACCCTATGTCTGGCCAGTCAGCAGAAATCCCTACCTATCATCCTGGTACCGCAGTCCATCCAGATCTCATGCCGATGATCTCACCCTCTCCCAAACCCTCAACTGTGAGATCTCACACTGCGTATCACGTATCGCAACTACATCAACAACCCGCGTTCCACCCCAGCACGCCAGCGTCTCTGCTTCGAGCAAGCGGGTTTCCGCGCAGGACATCAGAAATCAGACGACATCGCTCCATCAGCCCAGCTCGGAGATCTGAAACGGCCCACTCATTGACCTGGCGCTGTAGCGAACTAAGCGGAATATCTCCCATCATATCTCCCGTCCTTGGGTGCTCAGAATTAGAAGCCGAAGTGCCAACTTCATATCGAACATCAGCTCCCACCTCGTACTATAACACTAATCATGGCAATCTCTCGACTTCGCATTCTCCAAATGTGCCCATCTCAAGAGACAACACCAATTCATCAAAGTACTCTATTCCTATCGGTCTCGGCGTCGACCCTTCTTCTGACTCCAAAGAGTTTGGCAACGATCTCCAACACCGCGCCCCATATTCCACACAGATCCCACCGCTCTATATCAGCACACAAATGGTGGGCCCGCTGAGACCGAATTTGAACTCATCGCGTGACGGGGTGCATGTCATGAGCTGGGCGACTGAGGGATATAATCACGCGCAAGCGCGGGTGAGAATCACGGGAGAGGGAAGGGCGGAGGGTGCCAGTAGCGATGAGAAGGAGGTCGTGAGCCCGATGAGCCCGGAGCAGTAGAGTGAAGCAACGGCGGTCCGGAGTTCGAACAAAGGTAGGAATACGCCGATGAGTGCTGAGAGTGTGAGGTTGAGCCCAGAGGCCGGGACAGGGACTTGGGGGAGTCGATCTGGCTGGTGAACTCTGTCTCTCTCTCATGTATAGATGTTTACTCTAGGCTTTCTTTGGATGGGAGAGTGGCATGGAATTGTTTTGATTCGTGGATACCCAAGGTGCGGCGAATGTGTAACTGACGGTTTGTGTTGGTTACATGTACCATTGGCAAGGCGTTTAGGGGTTGGACCTGGCTAAGCATTTGCGTGGGTGCATAGTTCGGAGCTGTCCATGGTGTTTGAGTGTCTCATTAAACGATAAATATATGCAAAGTTCATCATATAAAAACACTTCTTCCTTGTCGATGCAACTCGTCCACTCGTTTAGAACATGAAATTACAGAGCTTAGAAAGAGCTCTTTTGCTGATTTAGAGGTATCCCGTTGAAGAGAAGCTTATTCCTAAGACTAGCTACCGCGCATTCAAACCTCCAGTCCAGCAACCTAGATATCCAAATGACAGGGTTCCTGAGTGCTGTTGGCTGTCGCATCCCTGTTCTCTCAAGAGATCTTGCGGCTCTAATCCTCAAATCGCGATATGCAATGAGAAATCCCCTCTCACGGCTAGACTATGAAATATCCCGAGCGCCAACGATGTGAAAGATTGGTTCCCTTCCCATCCGCCATTTCGCGCCACGCCATGCAAGCAAACAATCAAATAATGCCCATTCCCAACGCCTGTTCTTTTTTTGAATAATTTCTTTCTTCCATGTCCTGGTTACTTTTGTCTGCATGGCTCCGTACCCTATCGGAATGTTGCCCAGAAGAGGATCAGGAGCCAAGCTGAACAAGCAGGTAGGTAGATTTAAGGGTCTTCAATTCCCGTATCCCATCAACTTAGTGATCTCGTCCAACAGCTCCTGTAGATCGTCGTCTGTGATTTTGTCTTGGAGGCTAGGGACAAGGGTTTTGGCTTCTTCGGCTGTGTCGCAACATAGCGAGCCTGTGTACTCTATTAGTCTTGTTCTTTATGGCACCAGCTGAAAGTGCTTGTTTGAAAGGTGAGGAATAGACGTACCAAGTTGTGCCCGCTCGAATTTAGCAAGCTCCTTATGTGCGGAGAGAAGGCGCTCAACGGCCTCGACGTTCTCTTTTCGCTTGAAGCGTGCGAAGTGGTCCAGGTATTCAGTAGTCTTCGTCAGGAGTCTAGAGACGTCAGCCTTGCTCCAAGTTCATAACCTGCTCCAACAGTCGTTTCACACCGGCAGAGCCTCCCATACTCTGCCTGGATCCGTACAGCCATACCACCCTCCAACCAAGCCCCTTCTCTAACCCCCCCAGGATTTCTAACCAAAATCTAAACCATAGACAACCCTGAAAAGAATCGACATACTCAGTCTCATTGATATTCTTCTTGTCCATGCGTCGCTTGGTTACCAGCGCATTGATAACTAATGCGGCTTCAGAGTGCGTCAGCGCATCCACGTCCTGGAACTCGCCTAGCCTCAACTCTGTGGATGCCTCTTCATCGCCTTGGGGTGGTTCGCGGGAGCGCGACGTCGGAGCCGGAGTTGACATTTTGTCTTCTATCGACAGTCGAGGTTTTATGTTGAGTCGTGTTTCGTACCAGTTATGCGCGAGAACAGGAATTCTGCGGTACGAGCAGGACTTGTGTCGCAGAGCTTTGGGCCCACTAGATATGTAGGTGCCGTGGTTGAGGGAGAGATTTGATATCGGAGTGGATGGAGAAAGGATTGGTGTTGTGGCAGGGCCGTGGAGAAGCGTGCGGTTGAAAACCTGTGGTGGGGTGGTAGTCGCGTGAATTAAGACAAAGCTCTGTCCTACAGTAGATCTGAAATTCAATCTGGGGAAGTTTGCCGAGAACCTGTCGCGCTACAGACAGTACATGTAAACGGCCATCCTTCACTTATGCGCAAGCAAGCCTCGGTTACCTTCGAAGTTAATACACTTAAATCAGCTTGCCCTTTATCATAAGCTTGCCATACTTCGATGAGCTTTTTCGGCGCTTTTGATCCCGCCGATTTTTAGTTGATACGGCTGCTCATTGGGAAGATGTATGCGGGTTTCCATTCCTCCTTTGGCTATTGCCCAATTAACACCTGGGTCTAAATAGGGTCGTTTACGCTTTAATCATAATCAATAAAGCTGGCGGATTAATATACCAACGAGACTTCGCTGAAGGCCTCAACAAGCTTAATATCAACGACTACCTTGTTCTAGCCGGTACATTCCACGGGTACATCTCCTCGTCCCCCACCTCTTCCCCTTCCCATCAATTGACATTACCTCAGAGTCCACGCCATAACGACTCGTCTCCATCCTCTCCAACCCTCCTCCCGTAGCTCCAGCGATGGCTCTCGTCCCGACCCTCCCTCTGGCATCGAAGTGCTAGAAACCGAGAACTTCCGACTGCAATGCTTCTCCACCCTCACAGGAACGAAATTTTTGTTATTTACGGAGCCGCAGCAACCCAATGTGGACAAGATCGTGGGGAAGATATATGAATTATACGCGGATTACGTCATGAAGAACCCATTTTATCAGTTGGAGATGCCAATTAGGTGTGAGGCGTGGGAGAGGCGGCTGGTGGGTTATGTAAGGCCACTCAATTCGAGGTGAGGGGATGAGTGAAAGGAGACGTGGAATGATAAATGATATGAAAGGAATTCATGATGCTGTGTGGGAATGGAATCCGTTGGTAATGCAGCCGAAATTGGGATCCTGATACCGCATATGGACTTTAGGACCATTAGGACGGCTTGGGCGCAGCATTGCATGTTCCCAGGTAAATGGCTAAGCATGATAGAGCATCGGCTATTAATCTTGGATGGCGTTTGAGGGTTAAATTAGATACTACAAGGCAGGCGGATACAGGCGATGTTGCTAGGCAGAATGCTCCCCATTCAAGTGATATCTAATGGTACAATCATACAACCCCAACGCCACCTGCAATGCCCATTGTCCATACAATCTATGCAATATCCATTTTGTCCGCATCATCGTCTTTCTTGTCATCCTTCTTCCCACTCCCCTCTCCCAAAAGCGGTGCCTTCTCGCCAGCCTCGTCTTCCTCCTTGATCCCCTCCAATTTCGCCTTGTCCTTTGCCTCTTGCTCTGCAGACTCTTTGTTCTGCTTCTCTTGTCTAGCCTTCTCCTCTTCCATACTCATCCTTAATGCCAACGCTAGTTCGGGGTCCATGCTAGGGTCAACGCCGAATTCAAAATTGTCTCCTGTTGCAGCACCTTCTCCTCCGCCAGCGCCGCCCGAGTTCCCATCTCCGTTTAATATAGGACTCGTGACCAATTGATCGCTCAACAGTCCTGGGCCAGGATGGATAATGGCAATATGTGAGCCATCTCCGCCCTTGACGTTCTCGTTGAAGGAAGTGAGCTTCTTGGTAGTCTCGTCGTCCAGCTCGCCGAATGCTACGAAATCGATGGACACGTTATTCTTTTTCATCTTCTTTGCAAGTTTCGTCAGGGACTTCTCGTCGTCGGGGATGGGTGAGCAGGTGAACACGATGATGCGTTGGCGTTGAGACTTGTTTTGACGGTGCTTGAGTGCAAGCTAAGTTTGTTAGTTCTAAATATGTAGACAGAAACTGAGATCAGGAAAACGTACACCAGCGATTTGAATTCCTGTAGCTAAATGACTGCTTCCTCGGATCTTGCTCTTCGTACGATGCAGGCCCTCTAGAATTTTGCCATGATCCGTCGTTAATGTGACCAACACCTCTGGTCCTTTGCCTCCCATGCTCATCAGACCAACAGAAGACTCGGGGTTTGCTTGCGTGATGGCGGAAAATATCAGGGAGACAGCATCAGATTGTGCTTCGTATCTCGTTGGTGTGTAATCGCCATTCCGACTGCTTTCGCTGTTATCCACCACTACCATTACTGCTTCCAGAACCATCTTGATATTGTGCCTCTGTTGACTGCTTGAACGTGAGAACGGTTTGATGAGGTTGGAGAGGAATGTATGGATCCTTGCCCTGTTCTTGTTGAAGTTGGGAAGCCGCTGGTGTTGAAGATGCTCAAGGTAGCTGCGGCTGCGCGTACCCGCGTCGCTGAGCATCCCTGTAGCTTAGCGCCACTTTGAGCCTAGAGCCGAAACGAAGCGATGCGGCTCGAGGTGGGTTTGTTTACCTCAAACCCGTTCAACCAGGAACACGCGATCTCACAAACAACAATAATTGCTTGCTCATCACCTTCAACTCGCTTCGCTTTGTGCTCTATTGTGCCTTTGAAAATAGCAATTGAAATTCTGCAACTATACCGAAATTACACACCCAGCAAGCAATACTGCGACATGGCTCCGACGCGCTCCCAGAAACGCAAGTCGACCGAGTCAACCAGCTCTGTAGATATTCAGAACTTCCCAGCTCCGCCCCAAATGATACCAACGAAGATGCGCAGTCCTGCGAGAACACCTACGAGCCGAAGCCCGATCAAGAAACAGAAGAGGGGGATTCCTCTAGCGCAGAAACAGGCATTGATTGACAATCTTCAACTAGAAAGTAAGGACCGCAAGCTCAGTACAGTTTTGGAGTCTTTGCTAAATTGATACCTTTCCACAGTTACGGAACGCGCCAGAAAGCTCAGAGCCCAGTGCAATCTACAAGCACAAGGATTGAGGACGCGCATTGAGATCCGGGTCAATCGCATTCCTATGGCACTTCGCCGCGCGAAGATGGGAGATTTGTTGGCTAAGTACAGCGAGACACACAAACCTGCCGCTGCTGCTGCATCAAGACCGGAGAAGATCAACTCTCCGCACAAGAATCTGCTTCAAGTAGGACAAAGCTTACGCGCAAGTCCATCCCCACAACGTTCCGGGAAACGACCAAGGTATTTCCTGTATACCCAAATACATGGCAGACTACTGATACGTCTAGTGATGATATTTCTATTGACAAGGAGAATGAAGATATCGAGAATCCCAAGAAGAGAGTCAGAGGTCCACCCATCCCGCCAGCGAGAACCACATCTCGTGTCCAAATCCAACCGTCCCAGGTCCTCTCTCCACGATCAGCCAACTCTCGCACCCTACCACGATCCCCAATCCGCCCTCCCCCCCCAGCGAAATCCTTCCTTGCCCGCCCCGTTTCGCCTCTCAAGCCTTCTGCCCCCGTCCCCTCCGGAGGCGCAGCCGGCATCCTGACAAATATGGTTGCGAAAGCCAAGTCCACACGAGGAGCAGCACGGAAAGTCACTGCGGAAAAACCTGCATCTGCTGGTGTAGGGCGTGGAAAGAGGACGGTACCACCAACTTCTGCGCCGGGCGTAGGACGAGGCCGCGCGAGTACGATCAGTGATAGCAGCGAGTCGAGTAGCACGACTATTGTGCGGAAACCTGTTCCGGTCAAAAAGGCCCCGGCTAAGAAGACGGTGATGAGTACGATTAAGGGGATTGGAGGTCAAAGGAAGGTGCCAGCTGCTAATAAGGCTTCTTCGGCACCTGCGGCTCCTGCTGGGGGGAGAGTGCTGAGGAAGAGGAATTGAGTTTTGTATGTCTTTCGGCTGCAGTATGGTCCGGTTTTGTTTTGTAGCGTTCGGCGCGGCGTCACGGCGGAGTTTTGTCAGAATGAAACGCAACATAGGTCCTTCACGCTCATGCATTCTCAAAATATTCCAGCATCTCTTGCTCCCCTTGTCCCCTCCACCCTCCAATTAAACTATCCAGCTGGCGCACCCGCTCCTGCCTTCTTCTTCTTGTCCTCGATAAGTTCATAATTATCCTCGGGTATGATAGGATATTTCTCCAGCAAGAATTCTTCTATCTCCTCGCTTACATCACCCTGAACCACAATCTCTTCGCCGCCACTAGGGAGCTTCGTTACGGATGAGCCGGTTGCAAATTTCTTGCCGAGATCTTTGGCTACCTTTTTGTTTTCGAGGGAGAAGGCCTCGAGGCCAGTTACAGTTGTGACGAATTTGCGCTGGGTGTTGTTAGTTGTCTTGTATAAACTCGGTGAAATGTGTGGACGTGAAGGAACAAGCACATATGGAGGAGCCAGTGGATGCAGTCATATTAGCGCTGCACTCTCCCTGTATGTTTGTGCGAGCGAAGACCATATTGGTAATGATTAGGCGTGTAGTAATCCAGAGTATAGCGCTGATGACTGAGATTTTGAACAAACATGACGCACCTTATTTCTCTCGACCCGCTTGATGATTACTTTTGAGCTCTTAATCGTAGCAGCTTGTTTCGCCTCCGCCGCTTCAGCCTTCAGAGCCTTTTTATGTGCGTCTTTCTCTGCCCTCTTCTGTGCGTCGACGGACAGTGACGAGGTTGCTGCTGCAAGTGCATCTGTCATCATACCACGATTAGAATTGCTTCATGAATAGGTCATCAGAGGAAATGGGACAAGGATATGGACGGACCGTCAGACCACAATCTCTCGTACATGCCCTCGTGGTTCTTCTCTAGCCAATCTTGACATTTCTTCACCGTGCCGCCGAATTCGCAGTACTACTTGTGGGTCTTGTGAGTCTTCGTTCATATTCGCAGAAGCTCTGAGTATCATATGGGGAGCGGGTGGTGTACCTCTGGTGGTAATGAACAGACTGGAAGGTAGATATTAGCTGCGTTCACGAATCCGAGAAGAATCATGGCGGGGTAAATTTGACTGGATAAGGAAAAGACGAACCTCCGCAATAGACAACAGACCGTGATTGAGGTTCCAGAGAGCCATCTTGCTCTGTATCTGCCATAATTGAATATGGGAGTTGTGTTTTGTGTTTTGGGAGGGTTGTTATAAGATAGTGGGGTCAGAGTTGGATAATGCTTGAGCAAGGAGGGGAAAAGAAATGGCGGGGGCAAATGTGCCGCTAGCGGCCGCTTACATATCACATGCATACGCCCCTTTTATTACCTTTGTTGAACATCAATGTCAACAAGCGAGAAGACTCAAAGTACTCCTACGCTTTCCTGGCATCTCTGAATGCTTCTCTATAGATGGCTCTCCTACTGTACTACCTAGACTCCTCATTACTCGCTGTCTCTTTAATCATCAGAAGTACCAGATTCGGTCCAAGAGGCTTGAGATACTCGCAGTTAGCGGCTAACTCCTTCTTGAGAAAGAACCATGAATTATGGGGGAAAGGGGGGTTTAGGGGATTAGGGGCGACGTCAAAAAGGCTCTGTAAGGATGATCATTTATTAATGTCCGTTTAGAAAGGAGTAGGTAAAGCTATCACTGTATCAGCTCACGTTCATAGTTTCATACCCACCGATTCGACTTTTCAGCTTTCGTAACCATATCTACTCATTAAGCCCTCCCAATATATTGAATGTTACTTACGCATATCGCATATTTTTACTGGCTGCATAAATGCGTTACCTGTTCATAGATCAACTTCAGTTCAGGTACAAGTACGATTATCCAAGCTTGTGCTCTATCCATGGGCTACATGCTAGCATCTCGTCATCGTCGTGGACTCTGCGGCGGCTATCCCATTTTTTAATCTATACTTTGCCAAGGACCATACTCACAGTGTCAGATGGCACTTTGCTCTGGAAGATTTTGATGGAGATATGTAGTACGGGTGAAAACCATTAGTTGAAACCTAGCAGCCTGATCATGTATTTATCACACCCTTGTCAAGGAAAATGGCCAACAGCTGGTGATGTAGAAAATTCATCACGATGAAAAGGTATTGGAATGTTTGCCGATCTTAAATGGTCGTGGTGTAGAGATTTCCTATTGAAATCAGCTTTGTAAATATTTGGTGTTCATTAGCATTCTTTATCCACTGTATGGTCTTCATGGACGATTTATTTGGATCCTGCCTGTAACTGACCAAGCGGGCTCCGGCGGCCAGTAAATCCCTCCTCATGAACATTCGGAAACTCCACAATGTAGTAAGCCATTTATCGTCACAGGGACATGTACACAGGTAAATGCACTTGAATTGAGCCTTTGGTTACCAATTACTTGGTTTGTTGCATTATTCTTCTCGTTTCCGTGGGTTGATATATATTAAAGATATTTTACTCTTCGCTAATCGCAATGCCGAATTAAGCTACCATAAATTTCCACTCCGTAAATTAAACATAAAACTAGACCTTTAGGACAAACCAGACGGAGTTTGATTCAAGCCTTCTCTCGGTAGGATTGATACGAAGTCCGGTAATCTGCACGAGCTCGGCTGCTCGGCCGGCAAACAATTGCTTACACTGCATTCATTTTATTCTTCACTGTTTACTTTTAAGCAACGCCTAGATGTATGAAGGCTGCAAACCCCTTCATATGGTTTATGACCATGAGCTCGTCAGTTAAAAAACAGTGGCAGTGTTTCACAGCCTGCGCAACCGGAGACCCCATGGATATCGTTCAGCAACTTAACGAGCCAGCCCCTGAGCTAAATAAAGGGGTGATCTCGCGTAACTTGAGATCGTTCATACGGAAAATTATAGCATGGACGAAAGCACTGCAGGTTTGCGCAAGTAATTGAGCTCATTGACACATATCTAACCCACATTCCTATTCCTATCAGCTTTGTGGATGCGTTCACTTCCCACCATCAATTCCTCAGTCTGACTTGACGACATTCTTCTCCTTCTCTGTTGTTGTGACAATCTCCACATGCGGAGCCGTCATCGTTCTATTTGCCGCTCGCATGCTACTCCCCCCACTCCCATCACCTCTCAACATGCCATTTAACCCTTGCATCTCACTCTCATAACCAAGATCCACATCGCTAAAGTACTTCCTGTCAAGCCCCATCAGCTCATCCTCCTCGTCGGCCCTGATGTGACAGCCAGGGATGCGGTTAATGATAAACAGCAGGATACATGTGATGGTGAACGACCAAGCGGCGCATACCGTCGCAGCGGCGAGCTGATATCCCATCTGTTTCCACTGTTGGTTCCACCAGCCGCCGGCGTACGACGTGCCAGACTTACCGTCTAGGGCGGGCACGAACGAGGCGGCGAAGAAGCCAGTCAGGACATCGCCCACATAGCCGCCTACTCCGTGGAGCGCGAAGATATCAAGGCCTTCATCAATAGAGATAAAGTGCTTGTAGCGTGTTGTGAAGAAGCAACAGATGGAGGTCAGAGCACCGACGAGAGCCGAGACATAGACTGGGACTATAAAGTGTTAGTGATAGTATCGAATTGTGAATGAAGAGCGGGGGATAGACCAAAGCCAGCTGCTGGTGTGATTCCGACCAGGCCGGCAATGATACCGGAGCAGAACCCGAGAATGCTGAATTTGCGGTCAAAGGCGTAGTCCAGGGCTGTCCAGGTGAGACCTCCACCACAGGCAGCAAAGTTGGTGTTAACCACAACATAGATGCTGCGGATACTAAGGTTTGCGGTCGAGGCACCTGTTTGTGTCAGCTTGCTGTTATACTCACAAGATCACATTGCTAAGAGGCTAGTAGAGGCTAGTACCGTTGAAAGCGAACCATCCGAACCAAATAAGAATCGTTCCTAGACCGACGAGAAAAGGATTGTGTGGCCTAAAATGAGGAAGTTTGGCATTGATTGATTCTCCATTGGGATCCTTGCGAGGGCCGAGCATCAATGACCATGCCAAAGCAGCGAAGCCGCTGGCGATGTGGACAGGTCCGGAGCCAGCAAAATCATAGACGCCGAGTTGATACAGCCATCCGGATGGATTCCATTCCCAGTACTGTTCAGATTAGCATCTTTCATTGGAGTATTCAACACTGGATATTCTTACAGCGAGGCTACCAATTGTCAGCTTGGGTCACTACCAGTAGAACATAGTGGAGACTCACATGTAATAGACGAACGTTGTCCAGCACAGCAGAAACAACATACTCGGCCCCAACCTTCCACGTTCCAACATCGCCCCCGCCAAAATCATTGCAGTAGCCGTCACAAATGTAAACCCGAAAGCCGCATACAAAATATCCGGAATATCAGAGTTAGCCAGACTAGGCTGCGCGAGCACATTATGCAGACCTGCCAAAGAGAGATCGCCAATGAAGGGGCCCGTGGTGTGTGACTGGTAGAGGGAGTAACCGTAGACCCAGAACTGAATGCCGCAGGCGCAGGCACAGAAGAGGGATTGAAAGATCATGGTGAAGGCTGATTTGCGCCGATGCATACCAGAGTAGAGAAAGCCGATTGCTGGTGTGATTTGCCTGTCAGTGTTAGTGGAAGTGTCACATCTGGAGGGAGAGTGAGCGGACCAGCACAGGATGGTGCAGACGAGAAGCCAACAGAGATCTCCCTGTTACTCGTCAGTTACTTTCAAATCTCTGGGTGTTGGAGAACCTAGCCTTGTCATACGGCGCGTTCAGATCCTGAGTGAATGGATCTCCTCCTTGAGGATTGGTGGCATAGTCCGGCCATTCTGTGACTGGCGTTATTTCTGACATTCTGAAGTATACGTCCTTCTTGATCGTCAGGTACAGATATAGTAATTGTCGTCAGGCCCAGGCAGAGATAGGAGCGTCTGACAGAATGACCTTTGGGGAATGATGTGGTTCTTATGAAAATAAATAATGGGTATGATCGATATCTTATTCCTATTAGAACAAGATGAACAAGGCTGACACTGGAACTGGTGGCCGATAATGACAACGATAATGACAACAATTCGGATCCATGTTCTTGGGTAGCACAACATAGAGTACAAGTGTATTCCCAGTCGGCTGGTTCAAACTTCCACCCTCCCTTCACAGCCTGTCGCCCAATGAATGGCCACGAATCCAAATTCCGACATCGAAAAATAGATTGAGATCTCATGCTTTACGCATTCCGAAGTTCGGGCAGATATCTCCAGCGATAAGAGATGGATAGCAAGCCGCATAGCTGGACCGTTTTGTTAAACTGGGGAAGAAGCTCTGTTGGAAACGTTACTCAAGGACTTGGAAGCCTTCTTGGCTACCTGATTTGATGCTTGCCAAGAGAGCTGCGTTGTGTTTCATTGGGAGTAGGAAGACGAGGTCGAGGTCGTCGTGTGCTCTTATCTATGGATACTGCCATGGCACTTGGCGCCCTCTTGGAGGCTCTTGGCCACTTCTCGCGGGAGAGCACTACACGTGACGATATGCCCTTCGGGTATGGGATTGCTCGGGATTTGGAGATGGAATTGGATAGATGCGGGTCCAAGAGGAGTAAATATTCATTAACTGAAAAAAATAATTGAGTAGCTGCATAAAATATCAACCCTTCTTCGAAGAACAAACGAACCAAATTAAAGAGGATATATACTTGACAAGCGAATAACAAGGGGAACTGATAACTTCACCGGCATACAAATCATCGGGTTGAAAAAAGTAAGGAGATAAGACCAAAAATGATGCTTTAAGGATAAGACAGAGTTTTTGGTCCATTACTGCACTCCAACATGATGGTAAGGCACCCTAATGCACCATCTTGCATGCTACATACTTGGCATAGAATGTCAAAATGCAGGGGAGATAGCACATGCTACAGTTCAGTATGGATAGAGGCCACGGTACGAAATTCAAGACACAGATCTCAACCCTACTTATGTACAACTTGAGCTAACTTTAGAGTCTTCCCTACCAAAAGGGGGGGCTGGTCACAAAATTGTGTTTCAACGAGGTTGAATCGCCACATCGACCCGCTCGAGCACGCAGCTTGTCTGACCTTCGGGAATTAGGGAGTTCTATACCCAATGTCAGTGTCTTCGCCTTCTTGCGCAGGATATCTCGATGACACAGTTCCACCAGTGAAATCCGTGAGGTTCTGGAATCCCGTCTGCGCTTTAACTTGAGCGATACGGGCATCGTTTTCTAGATGAAGAGCTACAGGCGTAGCCACAGAAGTTCTGTCGAGAGGTACCATTCAACCATTGTTCCGCTCCAGTCGTAACCCAGAGTTGCGTAGCGATAGCCTTGATCTGCGATGTAAGTGTATCCTCGACTTGCGGGATTGCCGGGAACTTGAGCAATATGATCGCAATTGGTGCTTTGGGTAAGGGAAGTACCGCGAGCCTCTACCAGAAATGTAGCCATTCCGAGAGTCTGTCGCCACTGCTTATGCATGACATTCGGCCTTCGACAGCTAAAACGGACGAGCAGGTGGTTAGAATATAGTGAGGAACGTATTGGTATTCTACTCATCCTCCGTACAACAAGTCCCACCCTCTCGGACAGCGCTGTCCCATACCCACGTAAAGAGTTGGTATCCAGCAGTCGCTCGATGTTTTACACGGGAATGGAAATATATATCCAATCCCTCGCCTCCTGGCTATACGACAATTGCGATTTCCGGACACCGTTATCCTTGAACCGGTTTTGGACCTGGAGCAAGCTCTCGTCCTTTAGTTTCACGAAGACGTTCACCTCGTATAAGTCGTATCCCGTCCAAGCTCGTCGAATTAGTCCTAAACCAGTCCGATCCGATGATTAATGCTATGTTATACTAGCGCAGGAGCTACTCTCGACCATTATGGGAGCAAGTTGAGCTTCCTTGAACGCATATAGAGACCAATTTCCAAAGCAGGGCCCAGCAGCGAGAGCAGCAAAGTAGACTACCTACAGAGCAACTGAAGTCTGCATGCTGTCATATTTCTTGCTTGAGATAATTGAAAGAACTTACATGTTCTTAGGGGGGGGGGGGGGGTTCCTTTTGTATCGCGGCGAGCAGCGAGTTCATTCAGTGACACTGCGTCCTATCTGTTTGGAGAACTGTAGCTCCATGATCGGGGATCACGAGAGCTTGTAGCTCATGTCGATCCACTCATTCGATCATAGACAGCTGCGAGACAGAAATCGTTAGTGCGTTTGTATAGCGCAAGTCGTCGAGTTCAACGAGGAGCTGAGGCCCCCCGAGGAAGACTTGTGAATGGTCCCAAGACGATGAAAACATTGCATCTGACTCTCCGTGTTGAGTTCGGTTGGGCCTACTTGGTAGAATAACAATGCCTTGAGACGGGAAAGAAATTGTGCAGTGATGAATTCATAGTTGGTATCATGCCCCAAGATTCTGCCGCAGCTTATCATGGAGACTCAAGGAAGATTGGTGAACAGTTGGCTCCACAGCTCTTCCGCGTTTTCTTCTTGATCCGAAAGGTATAAGTTCTGTGGTTTCCAATGCTCCGAGGTGAAGTAAATGAGTACAAACCTCGTCGCCCCTCTCTCAAAACCAATCGATGAACACCATATTCCCTTTTCCATCGCGCCGCCTCATCCTATCCCGTCGCTTATCGTGCTCCAACTACCAAATCCACCAATGCCTCTCAGCTCCTTCGGTTTGCAAAGACCTGACTATTTGGTTCCTCAACTCTCATACTTTCATCACATCATCTCGCCTACCCACCAACCATGTAAGGGCGGAGAAACAGCACTTCCGGCACGACCCTCACACCCTCTACGGAGTCGAAGTTGCACAGCACCGAATGGACGATCTCGTTTTCCATATAATGGGGTTGGGCTGTCTTCTGTGATGGTTTTCGAGAGGAATCCAATGAGAGGAAATAATAAGTAAGAAGTGTGGATTGAATTTGAAAGTGCTGTGGATAAGTCCTCGTGCTATGTCCGGCAGGTTAGTAATGTCTTTCCTTTTCCATCTCTAGCTGATGAACTACGGGATTTATCAGTAAGTAGAGAACTTATCACAGCCCCCTCTACTCGTTCCAGTCATAATTCTCATGAAATCCGAAAACAGTCTTCAGATATGCTTCTATTAACATCTCATTATCGTGTTCATCTACATACCTTCTCGTGCGATGGTCAGTCTCACTGGCTGCCCTGCCGGTAGTTCGTCGTCGTCGGATCGTAATGTTCCGTATGCATCGCTGCCAATTCCAAATCCCAGGCGTCCGCACCCGGGAACTGGCCCATGCTATCCATACCCTCGAAGCCGTTCGCCGCATTAAGGGGAATGTCGAAATTCATTTCATACTGGTTCAAAGTTTGATACTGCATCCCTGATGATGAGGCAGGAGTTTTGCCCTTGGAATCACCCATTACACTAGGGGCGTTGGAGTTAGATTTGGGCCGAGCTGGTGGAGACACGCTCTCCTCTGTGATGTCGACAATTTTGACGAGAGGGGAGACGTATGAGTACCAGGGCTTGGCTTCGTCATCATCCGCGAGGGAGATTTTTTGCTAGTGGGAGGAAGTCTTATCAGTCATTTTCGAACTTGGGGTAGAAAGGAGAAAGTGATACAACGAACCACACTGCTCTCTAACTCCGAAAATATGCGGACGTTCTCTTGTAAGGTCGAGAGACCCAGTCCTTCGATATCGAGCTGGGCGAGGTAGGATGTCACAATCGGGTTGACTTCTTTCATTGCTACCAATGCAGATAGGAGGAAGCGCACTAGCGACAGCGAATTATCGTCTTGGGGATTGGCTTTCGCCGCCTGAGCGAATTTGCGTGTTGCGAGATATAGTGGGAATGGGATGAATGGATGCAGCTTGACAGTTGTCAATATATTTCGTTCGAAAAATCGGAGATACTAACAGTCGATAGATCAAAGTGCGCAATCCTCTTCATGATACTCGCAATCTCTTGCGCAGCGGCTGTGCATCTCGTCTTGCTGTCCTCGACCAAGAGCTCACTCCCGATCTTCTCGCCCTTCAAGATAGCCGCTTGATGTAAACAGATAATCGCACTTTGCAACGTCATATTAAGAAAGATCGTGTTGGAGGACCCAGAGCCAGCAGGGAGTCGAAGATGCGCTGGGAGATGGAGAACCATGTTCAGAAGTATATTGTCTATCTTACGATGTGCCTTCCAGTAATGATGATTAGGATCCGATTCGTTGTCTTCAGGATTGGAGCGACTCAAATGTTCAAAGATGCGTCCAATGATACTTGCGACTACGATGACGCCACCAAATGAGGATAGGGAGGAGGCTTTGAAGGGCTGCATGGCGTCTTGGAGGAAGATGCCGGCTTCCTCTTCGCCATTCTCGAATGCTGATTCCGAAGATGGGAGGAATGTCATAATCTATCTAGGTTAGTTGCTGAACTGGTGCTTGGAACTGGTGCTTGGAACTGTTTATCACATACATCCCTTTCATCGATGACTACAGGCCACCCTGTAGATATTGCCGCATACCTATCCATTCCGAAAGCCATCCAGAACGTACGCCTTCTCTCTTCCTTCTCAGGAATATCCATCGATGCCGCTAGAGCTTGCCTCATCCCCAATCCCACCCCGTCTAATCTATGCAATCCCAGCATCTGGCACACCCTCGCAGCTTTGCCAATCGAAAGCCATGACTTTGGGTACATCAGCGTCTTGTACTCATACGTACCAATCAAGATCCAGGCTTGGGCATGGCGAATGTTGACATATCTTGTTCTCGAGCCAGCCTCGTCTGCTTCAGCATACTTTCGTGCACGCAAGTAGAAAAGATTTGCGAGATGCTTATAGAGTTCTGTGACCCCGGCTGCCAGCGTCCACATCGCATAGCGTAATGCAACGGATGGGCGAGCGCTAGATGAAAGGCTCATGGCTACTAGGAAGCGGTATTTATGGATCACATCATTTGAAGGATGTATTTTCTCAAAGTAGATCCGGGTTCTACATGGCGATCAGCATCAGGAAGATGTATAAGTGGGGGAAGTGAGGGGGAAAAACCCACAGTTCCTCGACTGTATCTTGGGGAGGCAATGGTTCTTGTACTCCAACCTCTGTTAGTCCCCACATAAAGTCATCTGGTGATCCAGGAGGGCCGGACGAGGGGAATAGCTGAGGGTTGGAATCAAAGTGAACTGCTGGGGCGAAGTCGGGCAAGATGTCCACGCTCCCGAGATAGGGTATTTCAAAGATTGACGCTTGGGGGAAGTCGCTGCCACCAGATTCATTGCTTGGTATAGTATTTTCTTTCTCTTTCTCCTTCAAAAGCCCTTCAACTTGTGCTGTTGAGGTCAGAGTCAGTAAAGAAGTCTCCGTATCAAATCCAATCCGCACCTAGTCTACTCTCCAACCCTTTGACATATCCTCTCTTAGGACCACTCTTCCTTCGACTCTCAACGTACACACAGTCATGGCCCAACCGAGCACATCTCTCGCATGATGGGGTCGCTCCATCACATTTCAGCTTGCGTTTGCGGCAAACTGCACAGGCATTTCTATGATGTGGTTGCAGCTTAGAGCTTCCTCCTGAGGGGTTTGGAGGCTGAGGGAGGCTTGGTTCATCTTCAACCGATGCTGAGTAGTTGAACGGCGGCTGACTTGAGGAGCTCGAAGATGGGCCTGGAGCACGTGAAGTAAAGTCTCCAAACATGATAGGTAGCCGGCTGTGGCTCGACGACGCCCAATGATATATCTTTATCTACGGCCCTTTGACGAACCACGACCAAATTTAACCCTCTATGCTATGATGATAGGTAGTCAGTCGTATCCAAGACTGCTGCATTGAAGGCATTGATGATGATGTTGACATTGATGAATAGTATATGCGCGCGAGATGATGGCGTGAGTGCCACACTTATCTCCGCGTGACATCGAAGCAGTATGACTGTATGAGATGCGATGAAGCCAATGATAGGTTTCCGGGTAAATGTTTCTGGGATCCAACGTGTGGCTCGGCGTCACCACACCAAAGCTATAGGTAGTACATATCATACCAAAATCCTAAGTACTTTGTGCCATCTGAATATACTCCTCTGATTTAATTGGACATATGAGCAAAGAGATATCCTACAATTGTTGAGAAAATACTACTCGTACTGGCGCTCCATATGTGGAGCGGGTGTCTTCAAACTGCTTACTATGATACTTCTTCCAAAGATACGATGAGTGATCTAGAGTATGATATGATAGCGGCGCGTTGCTCGAACATTGAACAGCTTGCATCGATATGGAGTGGCGCACTTTGGCAATTTGTTGTACAGTTTGGTAATGGAAGCGCCTTGACTAGGGATATTGTATACTGGAGTGATCTATATGTACTCTAGCGCAAGAATGGAGATACTGTACTGTATCAAGTCAAGTGCACAGGGAATCGGCTAAACTTTTCACTTTTTTAGCTCCGGCGCGTCATCCTCGGAGCTGGTATAGTAATGTCGGGTACTGTGGCATATCTGTCGACTCTCATACTTGCTTCTACTACCAACCACGCAATGCACAGCAATTGATAATGGTAGGACCTTCGCCTCACAAGCCGCGGCGGAAGCTCAGGAGGACGAGCAATGGCAGCGAACCCTCTTCAGTGGCGTCGTCTTCAACTGGGCGTCCAAGCCACAGTCGCCCTTCATACCCGCTTGCAGCTTTCCTATGGCCCGCGCGAAGCTCTGTGTCCCAATGGGAGATCTTGCCTTTGATATTGATGGTCGCGGGCCTCTTTAGGTGGGCAGCCAGTCTCTGGGGATATTCCGGTGCGTGGTCAGAGAGCTGCAGAGGATGTCAGTCTAACACTTGCTAGGATTCCAAAATCCCCCTATGCACGGCGACTACGAAGCCCAGAGGCATTGGATGGAGATCACCACACAATTACCCATCTCGCAATGGTACTTTCACGATCTCGAATGGTGGGGACTGGACTATCCGCCATTGACCGCATACCATAGCTGGCTGTTGGGCAAGGTTGGGGGACTGATAAATCCAGCCTGGTTCGAGCTATACACATCTCGCGGACTAGAGGACCCTACATTGAAGATATTCATGCGCGCTACGGTTATTGTGTCTGAATATCTGATCTACGTACCAGCTGCGGTCATATTCGTGAGAAGGCTCTCCAAACTCCAAGGGATAAACTCGTGGAATGCTTCGATTGCGTTGACTGCGATTTTGATGCAGCCAGGAATCATTCTCATCGACCACGTACATTTCCAGTACAATACGGTGATGCTTGGACTGGTTTTGGCTAGCATGTCTAGTGTATTGGCTGGGAGGTACATGTGGTGCTGTGTATTTTTTGTGCTCGCTTTGGGTTTCAAGCAGATGGCGTTATACTATGCGCCTGCCATGTTTGCATACCTCTTGGGAGTTTGTCTTTTCCCGCGGAACATCCCTCGATTTCTCGGCATAGCAGTGGTTACGGTGGTCTCGTTTGCCCTGCTTCTACTACCTCTGTTTCTCGGCGCCTTGTACGATACATATCGAGGAATTGATGCTCGACCTGACCTCTTTGGTCACTTCGCGCCATTGCCGATTTTCAGCGAATACTCCTACCTGGTCAACTTCAAAGCATGGTACTATCCGATTGTTCAGCAACTTGCTCAGATGGTACACCGAGTTTTCCCATTTGCTCGAGGTCTCTTCGAAGACAAAGTTGCCAACTTCTGGTGTGCTTTGAACGTAGTAATCAAGCTCAAGCAGTACCCCTCCGAGCAGCTCCAACAAGCTTCACTGCTTCTCACTTTGGCTGCCATCACGCCACCCTGCGTCGTGATATTCGCCAGGCCAAGAAAAGAACTTCTGCCGTTAGCGCTGTCTACGACTGCTTGGGGGTTCTTCCTATTCAGTTTCCAGGTTCACGAGAAGAGTGTTCTGCTACCCCTGATGCCCATGACTCTACTGCTGGCTGGTAAACATGGGCTCAGCAGGAGTGTTCGTGCTTGGGTCGGGTTTGCCAACCTCCTCGGCGCGTGGACCATGTTCCCGTTGCTCCAACGAGTCGAATTGCGCATCCCATACCATGTCCTAACGCTGCTTTGGGCGTATTTGCTTGGACTTCCTCCCACATCGTTCGCCGTTTACAAGCAAGATGGAAACACCACATTCGGTGGCTTCGCTACTGCCTCACTCCATATAATATTCTACCTTACAATTGTCGGGTGGCATGTCGTAGAAGCTTTCTTGCTGCCGCCCACCGGAAAGCCAGATTTATGGGTTGTCGTAAATGTTGGGCTAGGGGCACTTGGGTTTGGGATTTGTTATCTATGGTGTTTCGCCACTTTAGTTATTGAAAGTGGATTGGTGGATCTCTCCCAGAAGGAGAAGAAGAAAGCCAAGTCCCAATAACTCTTAATTGTCCGCTTATGTACCCAAGCCGGATTCTTTCTGCAAGCTATCACTAAAGTTGGGCAAGTTCTATGCTGGATTGAAGTAAGAGCCGGGAAGTTTTCTGATACCCGTCAGCCACTGGGTGACAATGTTTAGATTTGTACTGTACATACAAATATCTTGGAACAGCCGCAAGGCTGGTGAATACCCCTACTCAACTGCTTCTACCTACATTCTGCATGCGATGTATCATTTCGTCAATCCTACCACCCTGTCTTCCACCTCATCAATAATAATAGTTCACCTGGATGAAACCTTCCCGCAGACCATTGGGACATGGTCGAGGATTATGGGTGCCAATAGAAAATTGCAGCTTTTTTGTCACTAGATGATATAATGTAGTTGTTTAGTGCTCAACACTCGTAGATATTAAGAATCGCCGACAGAGAAGAGGACACAGGGATGATGATGAGAGAGAGAGAGAGAGAGAGAGAGAGAGAGAGAGAGAGAGAGAGAGCACGACTTACTTGACTACTTTGGTCCATGCATCTTTCTCCGGGTCCTGAAATTCCATGCCTGAATCGCATCAGGGTGCTTACTGATAGATCCTAGAATATTGCTTCTGCACTCCCATCTCCCTCTCCTCACCCATCTCCCATCGAGTGATAGCTAGGATCTGCAAGAAGCAATGAGGCATGTAGTCTCAAAGTGTGAAAAGGGCGTAATGAGGAGAACCTCTAATACATATCCGGCCCCGTGACCACGCATCATATGATAATCAAGTAACTCATCACAAATTTTACACCATTTAAATGCGTGTATTATTCTCCGATACATACTCACTCTTGTAAATTTCATACTTCTTATCCAAAACATAAAGAGACATTGTACTTACTGCTTAATTATCTGCACGTGGACTCGGAAAAGCCGGTGCAGGCGTCAAGTGGAGACAGGACAATGTAACCTCGTCCCACTGTTACTTACCGTGCGCCCCCAAATGCTTATCAGTACATCTACAAAAGCTTGAATGCATGTACAAAATACCTACTACTGTATGTACTTTACTTCATATGTGGACACGACGGGCAACTCTAGGGCAGGGGAGATGACATGATACCCGAACGAATAATTGGGTAGCTCTACAGAATCCCGCGAGCATCCGAAGTACGAGGTACAGTAGAATCTGATATCTCCGAGCCCGTGCCATAGGAGGTGCCTTATCCTGACAACAACAACAACAACAACAACAACAACAACAACAACAACAACAACAACAACAACAACAACAACAACAACAACAATAACAACAATAATAACCACCGCGAAGCACTCAAGGACGGGTGCAATGAGGGTATTGGCGTGAAGAAGAGAGTGAAGAGGAGAGATGGAACTAGATCTAGAGCTGCATTTGTTCAACCTTGGGAGGGTAGAGATGATTGGTGGCTGCCGGATGGCTGCGGGCGGTTTTTGACGGGTGAGCTCTAAGAGAATGAGGTGAGTGATGCATGAGCTGGGTGGAGAAGGAGAGTAGGTAGGAAGGATATACCCGTTCAGGTGTATTGTATCATATCATCAAGTGCGGTTTGTATTACTCAGGTAGGCATTTCCCTCTATCTTCTTTTTTACGTCATGGCTTTCTTTTATCTCGATCTTTGCCGCCTTGCTCTACATATACATTTCTCTCCCTGATTATTCGCAAGGGAACTGTCATCTCTCTCTCTCTCTCTCTCTCTCTCTCTCTAGATCTTCACATCCGTCCCAATTGAGACCTCACATCAACCCCGCACAACTCTTCCCGCGCGTGCACCAATACCATGGAGGATATCCACGATGCGTCGTCGTCGCTGGATGATCCAGAGAAGAGGGTGGCTTCAGCTCCGAAAGCGACATCGTTCAAGGACGGCGAGGTGCAGGACGTCATGTTCATTCACGCGGATCCCAATGATGGGGATGAGGCGCTCAAGGCGTTTGAGGGCCAAGAGGTCATTGAGATGACGGAGGAGATGGAGAGGAAGCTGTTGCGGAAGATTGATTGGAATCTTATGCCGGTATGTTTCCCGTGTCTCTCGGCGTGGGTCCTCTGCGGTTGGTGATGCTAATTGTGCTTATAGATGCTGTGTGTAGTCTATGGGCTCAATTATCGTACGTTCTTTCATCCCCTTCAGAACTCGGTAAATTGGATGGAGCTTGGAAGCTGCGAATTTTGAGTGCTGAGAGATATCCGGGAAAACTGCCGAGCTTTGTTTACATGCATGCACCATTCTCATCTCTAGCACTTCTGATATTGTGAAGTGGATAAGGCTGACTTGGTGACAGTTGACAAAACCACCATCTCGTACGCCAGTATCATGGGCCTGCAAAGCGCCATTCATTTACATGGCACGAATTACCAATGGCTTGGGAGTATGTTTTATATTGGTTATTTGGCCTGGGAATACCCGACGAACCGCCTCCTCCAACGCCTTCCTCTGGCGAAATGGACTGCTTTTAACATCATAATGTGGGGTGGAACGCTGTGCTGCATGGCGGCAGTCAAGAATTTCGCCGGCGCAGTCGCGGTCCGCTTCTTCCTTGGCGTCTTTGAGGCAGCCGTGACGCCTGGCTTCGCTCTGTTCACCTCGCAATGGTACACACGCCGGGAGCAAGGAACGCGCACGGGGATCTGGTTCAGCTTCAATGGATTCGCCCAGATCTTCGGTGGACTGGTGGCGTACGGCATCTCAACCGGGGTCAAGAAGCACGGTGCGGCGATTGCGAGCTGGCAAATTGTGTTTCTGACGATCGGCCTGATCACCGTCGTGGTGGGCTGCATCTTTCTCTACTTCATGCCGGATAACCAGCTGAATGCGAGGTTTCTCACACCCCAGGAGAGGGTCATGGCCCTGGAGAGGATCCGGAAGAATCAGCAGGGGGTGGGAAATAAGCATTTCAAGATGTATCAGTTGAAGGAGGCTTTGGAGGATCCTATGACTTGGGCCTTGGTGCTGTTTGCGCTCGTGGCGGATATTCCGAATGGTGAACTGCCCCTTGCGTTTTTCATGCCTCGGGAGTATCTTTACTAACTGAATACTACTAGGCGGCTTATCCAACTTCTTTTCACAGCTAATCGTTTCGTTTGGCTACACGGCCGACCAGTCTCTGCTCTACGGGACGCCTGGTGGAGCAGTCGAGGTGGTATCCCTCATCTTCTGCGGCTGGCTAGGCGACAGACTCGGCCGTCGAGTCCTAGTCGGCATGTCTGGCATGGTCATCGCGATACTCGGCATGCTCCTCATTGTCTGCCTCCCGCTCTCCAAGCCCGGCGGTCGTCTCGCCGGATACTACCTGACCCAAGCATCACCAACGGGCTTCGTCGCCCTGCTCTCCCTCATCTCCAGCAACGTGGCCGGGTACACCAAGAAGACAACCGTCGGTGCCCTCTACCTGATCGCATACTGCACGGGCAACATCATCGGGCCGCAGACGTTCCGGACGAAGGACAAGCCGCGATACGTCCCGGCTGAGATCACCATTGTCGTGTGTTACGCCGTATGCGTGGTCGACATGGCGTTCATCCACTGGTACTACATGCGGCGGAACAAGCGGAACGCGGAAGTGCGGGTGAGGCCTGGCTACCGGAAGCTAGATAAGCAGGAGTTCTTGGATCTGACTGATCGGGAGAATCCCGAGTTTGTGTACACGCTATAAAGCGAGGGCTAGAGGGAAGCCTGGGCAGAGGAGGAGAGTAGGAGAACAGAGCATTCGGCGTGTGCTTTCTATGCCGCCCCAAGATATCATCACAGAGAACATGTACTGTATATGGTTTCCAGATGTGAGGGTTAGTCCTGCACTGCTCTGCAGTAGTATTATTCCCTTGAATGAATAAACAAAGCGAACCGAGCGTGTTAGGAATGGGAGTTTAGTATCAATGCCATGCACTGTGTGTGCGATTAATAAGAAAGCCTTCGCTATGCTCGTAGCGTCCCTCGCTCTATCTTACATTTCTGAAATCCTGCCCATGATCATCCAGGCGGGCTTTCGAAAAGACGAAGTAATTGCAGTAGTGGAAACTCGTGACGTATCCCTCCAACGAACCAAGTCGAAACGTATCATGTTAGGGTAATTCTCGCTCGACAATTCATCAAAAGAAAATGAATAGATTTAAAGTCTGAAGAAATATCAAATATGCCTTCATACACAAGTGATAAATGTCAAGTGATTACTTATCAACGAAAGAACAAGTCCTGACCGCGTATTCTATATCCCACAGTACTATAAATCTATACCTAGAAACTTTGCGATATCCTAGTCAACAAAAGTAAAGTAAAGTATCATTCAAGCGGGAACCCCTGAGCTATACAGTATATCTAGCGAGCCGAGGAGGGCCCAAGATTCGATTCCGAGTCAACATTTGGAGTCTGAAGAGAATAAGCACGTAACAGAAAAGAAAGTCTACCAAAACAAGAGCAGCAAGCGACGTGAGGAATTTACCTCTCACGTTTCCCGAGTTTTCGATACACAACTTCCAAGTTACGATTTAATTTCATGTCGATGCAATGCAGGTGTATGGCAGGCAAGCAGGCAGGCTTGCATGTATATTTCTTTGACAATAAAGAGGGAATGCAAACGATATATACTTGAAGTTGCGGCTTGCTTGATTCAAGTGCTGATTCGAAACATCACCTCATCTAATGTGGAATCTTTGGGATTTACTTAGACGACAGTGAAGATGTGAGAAAGTCTAACAATAATATAGAGAGAGAGAGAGACAGAAGAGAGTCCTTCTCTTGGAAGAATCTTCATGTTAAAAAGAGATTCCGCGCTCCAGGAATTTCTCATCCTCGAACAGGTGTTGGAGTCATTTGCCAGCAGAGAGAGAGAGAGAGTAACCCTCCCTAAATCCAAAAAGAAAAGAAAATAGTGCCGCAAGGAAAGTTGATCGAGGCAGGGGAGGTATCGCACTAGCCATCTCATCCGCCAAATAGGATCAAATCATTCGAGCAAAAAAGTAAAAGTGTATCGTCACTGGATTAAAAGGGGTTTCAGGTGTATATGTATGTGTATGGATGATTGATTGTATGATGATAATGATGTGCATATAGCCCAAGCCCTAATCCGAACGCCAGAAGTTCGAAATATTTCAAAGGAAGTGTCCCCTCCGCCCCGCTTCGTAATCCATTATGCATTGCTCCGTTATGTCTTAATTCATCCTTTGGCAGCGTGGTGTTTGCGTGCTCCGAGATGGTGTTCTTCGCCTAGCTCTTGTCGAAGAAAATGCGATTTGCTTCTTTGCAGCAGTAGCACATGTCTCTATGCTTCGTACACGGAAAGCACCGCGCTCAAGCAACGATTCCTCTCGCTGCACCTCCAATACCCCATTGAAACCGCCTCAAGCTCCCCGTACTCCCCCTCGCAACCTCCTTCCCACAACCTCCCCCGCCCCCGCTCAAACTGCTTCCATTCAACCCCGTCATGACCTCTCCTCTCCCAACCTCGCGCCCAATAACATACCCAGCCCCAAAGCCCACCACGCTAACCAGCACCACCACGCCCGCAGATACTACCCAAGTGAGAAGCGTAGGGGAGATCAAGCTCTCCTCCTCCAGTGCTTGTAGCTTCTTCTTCTTTAGCGCCCTGCTCTTCTCCCCAGCTGGCTTGGCAGCTACGGCTTTCCGCTTGCCTTTCTCGACCGCTTCTTGGCTTGATATCGAGGGACTACTTCTGGCGCGGGTGGAGGGTGTGAGAGGGCGAGATGTGTTAGCTGCTGCATTGGGCGGAGCCATTAATTCAGATTCTGGCACAAAGCGAAGGCCCACAGGTTCGTTGCTCGTCATGGTATTAGTGCTCTGGGTTCGCTTTGGGAGACCGCGAGCAGCGGCTGCGCCGATTGAGAGGAGTGTATTGAGGGAAGCACGGAGAGCGGCATCGTGGTCGACTTGATGATTATAGCCTGGCTGTTGGCGTGTTGTTCGAGGCGGGTATGATTGTCTCGTGTTGGAGTGAGGGGGAAAGTAAGAGCTTGGTACGCCAGGTCTGTTGCTATTGGTAGAAGGGGGATGGGAAAAGGCATTCGGCTGCGGTGTGAAGCGCCCGGCATCTGTTCTTCGACCCAGAGCCGTGGCATTCTCGTCATCATCGTCAGATTCAGAGCCTGATCCTGCATCGAACTCTTGATGTGAGGTTGTAGGGAGGATATGTTCGTTTGAACTAGTCATTACTTGATCATCCTCACTCTCGCTCTCGTCGTATTCCTCTTGGCTACTCGTGCTAGTCTGTCTGGCGTCGAGGCTGATGTAAGATGGAGCGCGTGGTTGCGCCCGCCGCCGTCTGCGAGAATTGGGATCGTGCTGAACACGTAGACCAGTTGTGACGATCTCATCACCGATAGAGGAAAGGGAGGAAGATGAAGGTTGAGAGGCTATCTCGACCCAAGACTCTGTAGGCACGCAATTAGCGTCTATTCTGGCTGACATGAGGCTATTCGTACCATCGTTCCGCACCCGCGCGACTCCTGATGCATGTGCCATAGCTTCTACAGTCATTCCAGGTCTGCTCTGTGAAAGGGATTCGCTGGTCTGGCGCGAGACGGTGCTGTTGTTCTGAGGAGGCATCACCGAGGAGGAGTAACTGAAGGTGGGGCTCCGCGAGCGGTGAGATTCGAGAATGAAACTGGTCGTATTGTTGAGTTTGAGTAGATGTAGAGCAAGTGAAGGAGGCTCTATGTATTCAACTCCACTCGACCTAACCAACACTTGCCAACAAGCGGTACAGACCGCTTCTTTGTTGTGATTTGTTTGTCGTTGACTTGGTCGTGGCTTTCGAGTCGAGGGGACAAACAGGGCACGGGAAAACTCCGGTCGGATATGGAGTGTCCGGGATACTCGTTATCAGATCAGATTAGAGAGAGTAACGCTATGCGCGCATATGAAGCATGGGAAAGTTCAAGAGAATGCGTCAGATTCGTGCGATATTAAGCAAATAGTGAGGATAAGAGCGTAGAGCAGAGAGTCTGAGACGAGATGTGTTGACGCTGACGATAACACGAGCTAGGTTCGCACCTAAATCAGCCCCCGTGCCCACGCTGGACTCGTGCCTCGAGTACTTCGTACGAAGTACTAGTACTAGACTGTATGTAGTGGGGGATTATTGAAGGGCGGAAGATACCGCGCATATTATGGCTACCACTAATCTGAACCCCACCAGCTTACCAAATAATGCCCCTCACATCATGGTGAGGTACTTTACGGAACTTGGTAAAAAGTTTTTATACCTGGAAACTAGAAGCTCTACTTTTATCGCCTCCCTCCATCACTCATCTGCACACTTGACGTCAACATGTCTACAGCAAGCTTTCCTCAATATAAAGCCGACTTCCTTCAAGCCGTTATCGATGGCGAAGTCCTCAAATTCGGCAGCTTCAAGCTGAAATCCAAGCGCATTTCTCCTTACTTCTTTAATGCGGGCGCCTTTTACCGCGCCGACCTTTTACGCGCTATATCTATCGCGTTTGCTAAGACTATTCTCGAAACCGATACTTCCTCTTCTCCTTTACAATTCGATATCTTGTTCGGGCCTGCGTATAAGGGCATCGTGCTCGCGACATCGACTGCGGATAAGCTAGCCGACTTAAGCCCGCAAAAGTATGACAAAATATGCTATAGTTTCGACCGCAAGGAGGCTAAAGATCACGGGGAAGGAGGCAATATTGTAGGTGCGCCGTTGAAAGGAAGGAGGGTACTTATTGTAGACGACGTCGTGACGGACGGGACAGCGAAAAGAGAGGCTATTGCGAAGATTCAAGCAGAGGGCGGTATCGTAGTTGGGATATTAGTAGCCTTAGACCGTATGGAAAAGCTGCCTGCGCCGACTGGAGACGATAGTACGCCGATGCCGAGCGCGATTGGAGAGATCAGGAGAGAATATAGAATTCCCGTTCTATCGATTCTAACGGTAGAGGATATTATTACGAGGCTAAAGGAGACTGGCTCTGAGGATGATATTAGACGGATGGAAGAGTACAGGGCCAAGTATAAAGCTTGCGACTGAGTAATCGTATAATATACACAGTAAGAAATATCCTTCGATCCGTCCAGTATCTGACTGTGATATTCACATGCCATATGCAAGCAGGTCTAATGGTCTCGACTGTATCATATTGCATGTTATGCATGGCATGGCACGGCACCTAGGTGGTGAGTGGTGCTGGTAGTGTCCCTTCGTTAGGCACTAGGAAGCGATAGAGAGGTGATTATTTGGAACCGGTTGCGCGATCTGTAAGGGCCTGAGACGTGGACGTGGATGGAACGAGACTGGGAGATAGCGATCAAGGGATGCGTAACTGTAGTTTCTTAGGCCGAGCATGCGGGTGGTGTTATTTTTCTGCATGTATAATTGCCGGCATAGATGCACAGAGCCCAATCTATTGTTTACTTATCTTCTGCAACAGGGATGAGAGTTGGTATTCAACAACGTGGTAAAGCAGTAAGGTACGGGCGCCTAGGCGTATACTTCCTGTCTTGTGTCTCCTGCTACCCTGTCGCACATCTTCCGAAATAAGATGAAAAATGTCGAATCAATAGAATGATCGCGAGTAATAGTAGTACGCCCCTGATTACTAGTGCTTGCTTGGCTTGGCTTGGTTGTGTGTGACCCCCCCGTGGAATTTAAGGCTCCTAGATATATTGCACTGGATCAACATTCATAGTAAACGACAGAAACTACAGTCGATGCCTAATAACGACCGAACTACCTGTCCTTATGGTTGACTTTGGATACGGAGACGCACGTCTTGTATCACCTGTACTTGGACCCCGACTGAGTGTAGTTGTATTCAAGAAAGCGGGACTATACGAAAGAAAGCAAAGATCTGACTCAACCCACAGTCTATTCGAAAAGAATCCTGCCAAATTTATCGCTACCTAGGTCAGGCTGAATATCTCGATCTCGCTTCGCATCTTCTCGGTATTAGGGGCTGGGTTCTTTGGCGAGCTTTCAAGTCATGTCAATATCCATTGTGCCGAAGCGTTATATAAATGTGGCAACATGCTTAGTGCTAATTCGAAGCTTGTCCCAGTTTGGGCAGGTATGTGTAGATACTAAATAGGTAAACCGAGGGAACTCATGACCTATGGAGTGCAAAGTATGGGGCAGGTGGGATACATATATGCAGCACGAGAATTATAAGCCTCACGCGAGTGCGTCACAGCATTAGAAAAGGTAAACATTTTTCAATGCAAAAAGTTTAATTGTTGTAGGAGGGAAGCAACTAGACCAGAGCAAGCAGGGTATTACTTCGTACTCACCAGTAAGGTACAAACAGCTGGCCCATATTAACAACCAGTTCAAACCACGGAACAGAAATGACTTTTCCCGACCCAAATAGACACCCTCAGCAGCCCAAGCCCACAGGAAGAACGATCTATTCCAACACCGTCTTAAAAGGTAATTGGAGAAGACATCTCGAACTTCGAAGTATGTCAAAGAGCCCACAGATCGACGGCCACATGAATCCCCAACGCCCCTAAAAATGAAGACGAATCAAAAAGCCAACCCACGGAACAGCCACAAGCCAACAGAAAGCCAAATCCCCTGGTGAAAATCTCAAGTCAAGCCCACAAGTCTGATCTCAAAGCCCACAGCTCCTAGGAAGGAGTATAGTCAAAAGAGCCCACAACCCACAAAGCCAGCGAAACCCACTAGTCAATACGCATCTCCCGAAGGAGATTTGTACGGCATTGTTGACAGGTATACCATCCTCATATATGCTGGAGAGACTTAGAAAGTCTGCTTCTTGCCCTTGAAATCGCCGAAGCCACCTCTGTTAGTAGATCCTCCACGGCCACCGCCACGTCCTCCACGATCACCGAAACCGCCACGTCCACCGCCACGACCACCTCCACGACCTCCGCGCTCGAAGCCACCACGACCACCTCGTCCGCCACGTCCGCCTCCACGTCCACCATCACCACGGTCTGGCTTGGGGGTAGCATAGTCGAGTCGGACAGGACGTCCAGCAATGTCGGCACCGGTCATAGCCTCAAAAGCAGTCTTGGCATCATCGATGGAACCAAAGGTAACATATCCGAAGCCCTTGGGGTTGCCAGTCTCCCTACGAGAACGTTAGTAGTGACAAAGTGAACTAGTCAAGAAGCACTTACATATCGGTAGGAAGTCTGACATTGATAACGGTTCCATGCTGGCCGAAAGCCTCGCCAACGGTGTTCTCATCGGCATCAAAGGACAAGTTACCTAAGAAGAGGGTATCAGAGGGAGGATTGGTAGAATCGCCATAAGTTTGAGCACGATTCTGAGCACGGTCTCTTGGTGGTGCATCAGCACGGGGAGTAGAGAAGTCGACGTTAGCCTCGCGACCATCGATCAAGCTACCCTTCTTGGCCTTGAGAGCGGCAGCTGCGGAAGCAGAGCTGGTGAACTCGACGTATCCGAAACCCTTCGAGCGACCAGTGGCCTTGTCGCTGATGACACGAGCGCCAGAGATCTCTCCAAACTCCTCGAACTCACGCATGAGCCACTCATCGTCGATGTTCCAGCTCAGGTTGCCAACGAACAGATTCTTGGATCCGTTATCATCGACAGTCTCGGTCTTGGTCTTCTTGGCAGATGTGGCTGGCTCATCATCGGCCTTGCGCTTCTTGCTTGGGGCTTCCTTCTCACTCTCGGATTCAGAGTCGCTGGAGTCGGAACCAGAGCCAGATCCGGATCCTGAAGCCTCGGCCTTCTCATCATTGCTTGACTCGGAAGAGTCAGAGTCGTCAGAGTCGTCAGAGTCGTCCTTGGAATCGTCAGAAGCCTGGAAGGATTAGAATATGGACTGAACTGTGCGGGATCAAGTTGTGATTGACTTACAGTAGCCTTGGCAACGGCCTTGGCAGCACCGTTAACAGCAGCTTTTCCAGTGGCGGCAGCCTTCTTAGCAACTTCCTTTACGACAGTAGCAGGCTTGGTCTCCTCATCGCTGTCGGACTCGGAGGCAGAGTCATCACTATCATCACTATCGGAAGCGGCAGCTGACTTTGGAGAGTCAGAATCGGTCTCAGAATCATCGTCCGAGGAATCAGAGTCAGAGGAATCAGAGGAATCTACCTCTTTCTTGGCTGCTCCGTTTGTCTTGCCGTTGGCAACGGGCTTCTCAACCTCGGCCTCAGACTCGGAGTCGCTCGATTCAGAAGAGTCGCTGTCGGAGGGAGTGGCAGCCTTAACGACTGGCTTCGGGGCCTTCTTGCTGTTCACCTTGGTCGCAGTCTCCTTTGCGATTTGCTTGGACTTGGCATTGGGAGTCTGAGAAGGCTTAGTGACAGACGCATTTTTGACAGCTGAGAGTGGTTTGACCTCAGACTTGGACTTGCTAGAGGTCTTGGAATTCTTGGTCTTAGCCATAGTGATGGATTGGTATATGTAGGAGGAAGTATGTGTTACTTTTCGAAGATTGCTTCGAAGATTGGTGTTTTGGGGGGATGAGGAAGAGTTTGGAAAAGGATGCAGGAGAGAGAAATTATTGAGGCGGAGGGAAAGCTCTTATCTGGATTTTTTTTCTTTCTCGCGTATCATAGCGCCATTCTTAGCGCGCAAAATTTTGACGTTTGGCAGGCCAGAGTACCACCCACATCCGGGTGTATGCAGCTCGGACCCACTGTGACTGAGGCCTAAGGCCTTAAGGCCACAGTAACGTGACCCAGAGGAACCCAATCACTGAGCTCCAATTGTCAGTTCAGCTCCGAATACCCTCGTTGCGCTCAGAGGCTCCCAACTTCACAAGCCCCCCGTACCACCCTTCAATCATCCTCTCCAACAATCAATTCCCATCAAACTTGGGAATCATGGCACCAACCCCCGAATCCGCCGCGTTCTTGGCCAAGAAACCCACTGTTCCCCCGACCTTCGATGGAGTCGACTACGATGATACAGCACGGTTAAAGCAGGCACAAGATGCGATTATCAGGGAACAATGGGTAAAGAGCATGATGGCAAGATTAGTCAGAGAGGAGCTTGGGAAATGCTATTACAGGGAGGGGGTTAATCACTTGGAGAAGTGCGGTGCACTGAGAGGTAAGCCTTGTCTTAAGAGAGAGGATGGGATTGAGTAAAGCGAGCGTTATTGAAGTTTGGGATTTAGAAAATGAGATAGTGTATATGGTAGCCCACATGCTAACATATTGCTACAGAACGATACTTTGAGCTATTGAAGGAATCGAAGATCAAGGGCTACCTGTTCCAACAACAAAATTATGTACCGAAGGACGCTTAGAATCTCGATCGATGAAAGTGGAAATCAAGTAGTTGAATTTTGCTGCGGATGTATGGGAGCTTAAAGTTGATCAGCAGAAGTTGTGTAGTCCGGTGGAGGATGAGGTTGAGCTGGGCATGTGAAACCAATGCTTGCCAGAGTGCTGGAATAGGAGACCAACAGACCTTCTTTTTTCGCAATTGTAAATACCTGAATCTGTATAACCAATTTACACCTTTCCCACTGTGAAACAGTCCTATACGCCAATGGAATTCTGCTGAGAGCGTGGAAGAAGCATTGTAACTTACAGCAGATTTATAGTAGGAATCAAGGCTAAGAAGTTTCGTGGGTTCCTATGTAATTTAATCTCTTTAACCAAATCCCACTTCCTTGCCTCAATTTAAGCGTGCAATATCCACCTATGCACCTATGCTCAAATGTTCGAAAGAAGTTGAATTCGATATTGACCACTTCGGTTCATGTCGGCCCGCCGTACAACCTCCAAAAAATGTCTCCAAACTTCAATCATCACATCCAACATCTTCCCAGCCAACCCCAAGACCATTGCTCACAATGATCTGCTCACGCTGCTTGCACCGGGCTTCTGCTGCCTCACTTTATTCAGCATCGCGATCTTTTCGGTCCTTCACAAAAAGCGCTTCCCTGCTCTCAGGCGCATCTCCCATACCAGCAGCACCAGCAACGTCAACTGGGGCCGCGCCACCCTTTTCCACACCACTCACAGCTGCGCCGGCCCTCAATCCACCGGGAAATGCATTACGATCTCATCCCTCCACCGAGGGCAAGGCGAAAAGCAAGATCGTTCTACCAGTATCAATGTGTCCAGCTGGCACACCACTCAAAGGCCTGAACTACTTGAAAGGAAGAGACGACCCTGTTGCGCTGACGGAAGAGGAGTACCCAGCGTGGCTGTGGGGGGTGCTGGATAAAAAGGTTGTGGAGGGGGAGGGCGAGGAGGAAGGTGGTGATGAATTCTGTGAGTGTTTCCTCATCGTCGATACATACTACTCTCGATTCGACACATAACTATTGGAAGTGTCATTGCTGACATTTATCTAGCTAAATCTGCAAAGCTCCGCCGCAAAGCAGCTAAACGTGCTCGCAAACTCGAGGCCATGCGCCGCGCGTCCGGCATCGAAGCTCCTGAAGCCAAAGTACCACTCACGCAACAGAGTATCGATTTGCCAGGGAATGAGGCAGGGACGACTGAGGGAGCTTTGCAAGCAGAGACTAAGAGAGAGGAGCTGAGGGCGGCAATGAGGAGAGAACGTAGGAAGGGAATCAAGGAGAGTAATTTCTTGAAGGGCATGTAGGGTTTTCGTGGTTAGGTACTCGAGAGTGAGTAGGAGGGAGAGAGGGTAGGCGATGACACTGTATAGAGAGTGTTGTGGATACTTTGAGGAGTGTCGAGCACAGAATGAGGCACGCGGAGTGATTGTACTATATATAACTACACGTGAGCAGCACCCCCGTACACGGTGGGAGATTTAAAGGTACAGAAGAAACCGTACGGGCCGAATTCTTAGGTTATTGATTGTCTAAGTTGTATAAAGCAAAGGTGCCAGATTTATACCTCGTTTTGTTCATCTGTCAAGGAGACATGTCTCAACTCGGAGAAATCCCAAGACTGCTATAAGATATCCTGTTCAGCTCTAGCTAGCATACATCTACGCACATGCACTATATTATACAGCTATCGTTTATTCCTCACCCTCTCCGATCGATGACTTCTTGAGCTGCAATTCCTGTTTGAGTTTGCGGATGTTATCCTCGACACGCTTCCTCAAGATCGAGTTAGTAGTCGTGGCCAAACTCGCCTCTTTGGCAGCAACCTGGTTCTCCAGTTCTGTGATGTCTTCTTTGATGCCTTGGAGCTGGTTCAGTCTTGCTTTCTCCTCTTCATCCATCTCACTCGAGCCGTCATCGTCATCATCGTCGTCTTCAACCGACTCATCGCCGCTGTCTTCTTGGGGTACTGTGTTTCCATTCTCCATTGGCGTAGCTTCGAATTGTGACATAGGAGTTTGAGCTCCGATTTCGACATCATCGGCTTGCAAGGCAGCCTCAAGATCAGCCTCAAGATCTCCATCATCCATGTCGAAGTTGTTTTCGATGTGATTGTTAGTTTGGCCGTGTTGACTTGCAAAGTACCCCTCATCTACCTCGCCCTCGGCATCTTCATTGTCGTCATCTTCCTCATCCTCTTCTTCATCGGAGTCGTTTTGGCCAGGTAGGAATCTAGCCGGGGTACTCCCGTCCCGACTGTAAGATTGACTGAACTGCCTACTTTCTCTCTCTGGATCAATGACCGTGAACTTGGTCCTAATCGCGTCCTTATCCGCACTCAAGAGTCTCTCGACCTCCTTCTCAACCTTCTCAATCTCGTCTCTGTGGATACGCTTCCTAAATCGCCGCTTGCGAACATTGTGCAGAGGAGCCGTAAGTCCATGAGGATATTGGAAGGTATTGGGGTCGATGATCGGAGGCAACGCAATAGTTCTTGCCTCTGCTTCGGATGCAATAGGCGCAAATACCCATAACATCTGACAAATATCCGCGCTCTTCCACCAACCTCTTTTATCCCAACTCTTCATGCCTTCGACAATACAAGGGAGATCTACTAATGTTGCTGCGTAAATTCTTTTCCGAATCGTGATGGCTGCTCTTCGACCATTTTCGTGAAAGAACTTCATCTGAACATCCGCACCATCCTTCTTTGCTCCAACCTTCTTCTTGTCAATCATTTCTCTCAAATAGTCGCAGTCTTCGCCGGGAAACATTCGCAAGATAAATTCTTCTTCAATAGCAGGGTCTTCTTCGCGATCACTGGCCTCCGAATCATAACCCTCTCCAAGATTTCTCTTCGGTGGCTTACCCTTCAATTTGGCCTTGATGACTAGAGGAAGCGCAGGTGTCGCTGGAACTGTTGGAACTGGAGTCTTCGGGGTTGCGGATTTCAAGGAAAGCTGAACTTTGAACCTCTTTTGCGGGGGTTGAACATTGATAGTCGAGTTCTCTGCTTCGCTGTCACTATCTTCCCCTTTGAGGCGTTTTCGATTGTCGATGAGCTTTGAGCTTGGTTTTGCTGACCGGCCGGCTTTGCTTTTCTTTGGCTTTACCTGTAAGTCTTGCGCTCCCGACGTCGATGACTGTGTCTTCAATGCAAGTTTCGGCTTTGGTTTTAAGGGTGTGTCTGAAGGTGGCGTGCTTTGAGATGGGTTGCTCGTAGGACCGCCTTGAGAGAAGTAGCTCTGTGAAGGCTCGCTCTGAGATGTTTTCTGCGAAGGACTCTCGACAGCTGGAATCTTGGGTTTGAACGAGAACTTCAGCTTGACGGGTTGGCTCATTTCGGCGGTATTATCAGAAAAAACCTAGTAGGAGCCGTACTTTGTCGTTGTCGTTGTCGTTTGAGGGTGTAAGCTATATCGTTCGTCGGACGCAGAGGAATTACCTGGTGGAGCGAATGTATAGAGACTCCTTATAATTGTTTTCAACGGTGACTGCTTGAGGCGCTATACATCTGGTACTCGAAGATATCTCCAGGGTTGAAGGAGGACGTGTGGGGAGTCTAGGGAGGTGGAGGTATCGTGCGGGCATGGGTTCGAGGAACGTGGGGAGACGAGGACGACGCGGAGGATGATCAAATTTAATACGGCGACCTGTGAGGACCAAACATGCCGGCTCACATGTCCCGAAGTTGAAAGCTGAGCTCGATAAGAATATACTGTAATGTGAACACCCATGTCTACCAACCACACAGCTATAACCCCAATACACTTTTACACTGGCCATGAAGTGTGTCACATCAGCCTTCTTCCGACGACCCTGAGCTGTCCATCCTCAAAATAACACAATGTCAACACCTCATGCGCTCCACCATTCTCTCTTGCGACCATGCGTCCTACATATCCTTCGAGCAGCGGGTTACCATTCGACGCGCCCTTCTGTCCTCGATACGCTGACTGATCTCGCGGCGAGATACATGTTTCTGCTTGCGCAAAGTACTGTTGAGCATGCGTCTCTGAACCACAACGAGCCGGAGCTCGCTCTAGAGATATCAATTCAAGACGTCCGGATGGCTATGCAAGACTGCGGGGCTCTTGGGCCGGAGAAGAGCTTAGAAGACCAAGAATGGGAAGGAATTGAAGATACTAGAGGCGTGGACGCCTTCTTAATCTGGGCACGAGGACCGGCTAGTCGCGAGATTAAGAGAGTTGCGCTCGAGGGAGCTGAGGGGGCCAAAGAGGATTACTTGATGGGTTTGTTAAATCCTGTAGTAGGCGGACGAGTTGTGCTAATTAGGCCACAGTTCTTAAGAAGAAGCACAATAATACGGACGATGACTCCAGATACAATGGCACGCTCCTGGGCAAACATGCTGAACCTCAAACAGTCAAAGTCGAGGGCGGCGACATTACCAGCATCAAGGAATGGGCGGATCGACAGAAGAAGCCAGCCCAGTCAACATCGATGATATCGTCACGACGCCAATCATCTGCTTTGAGTTCATTGGGTGACGTTACTATGGAGGACATGGAATTTTAGGATGATCCATAAGCAATGCGCGGCGTCTGATGGTCTGGTATGTGTATATTATATGGAATACCCTTGCAAAACTTCACAAAATAATAGTGCATTTTTGATCTCCTATTCTCCCTTTACTTCGTATCAATCCTTTCCTATACATTGTCCAGCCCCTCGTTCGCGACTCTATTTCCTGCCCCTCCATCAACATTCTGTCCGGCTTTCCGCGCGGCCTTTATTTCCTCCCTTGCGTCCTTCTGCTCAGCCTTCTGTCGGTCCAGATCGCTTGTGAAGCTGCCCTCCTCTCCCCATCCAGCATTCTTTTTGTTGAGTTGGGTATCCATCACCTCTCCCTCTCCTGGGGCGCACATTTGCTCTCCATTCAGATCCTCGTTCTGCGGTCCAATTCTCAATCCCGACTTGGTGGCATTGCTATCGTCTGCGTTGTCCCGAGGGTGATCTCCGTGGCCGGCAGCAGTAGCAGATCCCGCAGACATGCTTGGTGTTGCGGTAGATGAATCCTTTGAATCACCAGGACCCCATGTTGTTCCTGCTCCTTGAACTTGGTTGAGGCTGGATTGATTTCGAGAAGCCGGCATGATGTAAAATTTGACTTTGAAGAGATTTGGATACAAATTTTTGATGGTCAGGTTTGGTGTCCTCTAAATGGGTATGAAATGAGAATGTGAGAAACACAAGAAACATGGGAAAGTGTATTTTGATAATAGGATCCTGGCCAAAGGAGGTGACGTCGATGGCTTGTTTACTTATGCACACCCTCAAACCCCGATCTCAGCTCAGCCTTACGAGCCTCGAAAGTGCAACGAAACGACATATCCTGCCAAGACAACAGCATTTCGGTGACCTTCGTCATATTTTGTATCTTGGGAAACGCGCTGACTTAATTTCAATTTCATTGATATCCTCACGTGCCATAGCGAAACTTCGCCACTTCGTCTTTTCCATCATGCACGAAATAGAATCCCTGGGTGGAATTCTCCCTCCATCCATAAAAGCGACTCGTCCTTGAAATGACCACAGCCACTTAGTACCAAACGACCAGAACGAGCAAAATAAATGCTTCCCTTATCTCTTATATCCATAAAGTTCGCTGAGATGATGTTCGACTCGCGAGAAGACAGGATTGCAACTTAATCGACGATCCATTTCTCGTGGGCAATAGGAAACTCAATGGCCAGTCCAGGCGGTCACAGTCATTCTATTGGAGTCTAGCTGAAGTCAGAGTTTCGAGGATATGATCCTCTATCCATCTCGGCCATAATGCTGTTTTCTTTTCTAATAACATTCATCCGCATCAGCTCGCTACGGATATGAGTGTGCTAGCCGAGCCCCTGACGCCGCAAAGTCAGTGGGGGAGGGATTCCATGAAAACAGCTCCTCACGCAACCTAATAGTTCATTACGAAGGTAGAACCTTCAAATGACTAGGCGACTGAGTAATCAGATAGCTGTATCTCGCAGCTGCAAATGCGACAAATTCGTTCTTCAATGCTATAGTGGATGGCATTTCAAAATCAGCACTGAGCGCGGCTGTCTTAGATACAGGTTCCAGAAGAGTGTTCTGACATTGGGGATTGTAGCAAGAATGGTTGTGTCGCAATAAGAAGCTGAACAACACACAAGCTAGCCCACAAGCTTGAAACCTCCAAAGACCATTTACATGTAATACCGGTTACATGGCCGCGCTTATGTAATGAATGTGTAAACCTCCGATCATGAATATCAAGACAATATATCTAAATCTAAGAAACCGCTTTAATATCGATACGAATACAAAGTAAAAATGAATGTCAAAAGTCACGCATGGGGTAAACATCGCGAATCGTCCTTAACACGTGATAATGAAGCTAGACTAGTTATCACCGTATCACACGAACCTCAACCTCATATTTTCCATGCAACATGCGCCGAACTTGTCTCTAAGCTCCCAGCGCCCTCGACCCTGCCACAATGCATGATAGTGATGGCAATCCGCTGTTTGCTTTCCAAGACTTGAATTATATCCCATTTGGGTACAGCGGAACACTTGCTCCTTATATCGAAAGTGGGCCTGGTACAATGCGAGCAGCGGTGACACTCATGGCCCTTGGGCTCAGGATGAAGAGTCAAGGGGCGGCAACGACGGTCGTGTGTGATCTTGGATGTGGAGACGGCGAATTCCGTAAGGACGGCGAGACACCTCCTCTTCCCCTTCACATTCCTTTCCCTCCTACTCAGGAATGACTGCTCCCTCGAAGACACCAGATATCGCCCCTAGCTAATCGCAAATCTATTTTGATATCGAGTACTGACTACTAGGACGAAAGTGATTGGATTGCTAGCCTACATCAACGGCTTTGCAAGCAACACTTCCATAGCGCAAGGCGTAGGAATCGACTATAACGCCGAACTCATCAGTACAGCAGGCATAAACTCGAAAGCCGAGGGCACTAAAGCTGAGTGGCTTATTTACAATTTTAACGACGATCAAGATGATCTCGCAAGCACGTTGATCAACGTCCACCACGTGACTCACGTCTTCATTTATCTGGTGCCACAGCAGCTAGCCATGCTGACGGTCCGACGAGTGAGTTGTTCAGTTACTCCTGACACGTTTATTTTCTATATAATGCCTGCTGAATCTGTATTTTTTTAGATCCTGACACGACTGTCTGAAAGTGGTGTGGTTTTGTGCTGCCACAAGTTCTATCCAGAATATCTCTCTCCAACCAGGCGGGATGCTCTGATGGAGCTGAACGTATACGGTGAAGCGGGATGAGATCTTGTTGCCCGGACAATTCTCAGCTGGAAATTCCCATGCGGGATTCTGAGCCTTGAGGCAAAACCAACTCCCGAGGGAGTTGTGCAGCCGCGCCCAGGTTCTGATTTTCCTGAAGCTCGCAGGAGCATGAGGCCATGCACGTCATGACAGATGTTGCTCAGGTATTGATGCAGCCATGTCATTGAAAGTAATGAAACTTCTTCTATCTTGGCAGATCTTATTATATATCAATTTCATACTGGACTCATTCTGATATGTTTCCTGTGTACTCTTTATCTTGGGTTGCGTCCTGATCAATTTCTCAGGAGCACATCAAATCCCTCACATTCCAGCTTGATCTCATTTACGCTACTCTTCAACTCAGTGCAGAAATACTTGTCAGTGAAAAGAGTTCGTAGGTGATCTCTTCATTCCTGCCCTGCAATCAATGCACACTTGTGTGCCGTGAAGGGCACTGCTGCCGGGTTGTAGAATTTATGGGGCATTAGCGAGAAGAATCGGAGGCAGGCGAGGCAACTTGCATCAAGAAAAACGACCACGCTCGCCATAGCACTAGCGATGAATCCTACAATTCTGTCGGTCCGGTGAGAGGTACTGATCTGCCTAGTCAGAAGTTTGGGATGGACTTGAATGCGGATAACAAGCTACAGGGTGGAGTTCCGAGTACGTTCCGTTCTTTTCAATTGCTAGTATAGACAGCTGAAGATGTTAAGAGAGTGGTATGTCAAATTTGGTTATAAGTTGAAGGCTAATACGAAGCAAAGAGGTGTATAAGGTCATAAGATATGAACAGTAATAGTCTGAATAAGAGGAGAGGTTTTCCCCATGAACCAATCAGGAAATTGGACTAGTGTTTGCTGCTTAATCAGCATTTTTACAATACAGGCACAAGCACTACATTCGACATCCGTCCTTGCTTCAACAATTGCTCTTGCGCTTAATCAATTACTCGTCGCTAATACGTTCCAGTACAAGGTATCAAGTTTCGCACTACTTTAATTCAGCTGTCATTCGATTCATCAGCCCTGGACCAAATCTGAAATGGCCATGGCCATGGCCGACCACACGAAACGCACTCCAAGTGCGGAAACTCAGGAGCTAAAACCTTCGACGGGTCTTCTTTCATTACTCTATACCTTCGTGTGGCGACAGTGTAGTGTCTCATGATTGCCATGATCCTGCCAGGCATCTTCACAGACAGATTCTCGTGATGTCTGGGCGGAATGCTCAGCCCCACCGCAAGGCAGAACCGAAAATCACTGCCACCCGAAACCATATCTTCTAAGATTTAGTGCTCGGGAGTGTACAGGCGTGTTATTATGGTGTGTTATGATTTGCTGTTTGCTTTCTGTGGTGCTATTGACCACAATGAGGCTGTAGCAAACATGCCATCGAGGATCGATCTCCTGGTCCTTTGGTTATGCGGCTTAAGTCATCCTCCCGTGAGTGGCTATGGGCACTAAGGCAGACTGACTAGTGACTTTGTACCCCTCGGCTTCAATGTATGATTGAATGATTCAAATTGGACAGCAGTGCCTGCTTGCTCTTTCATATCAGTCGAACTTCTCAAAACGACTACTCTAAGACCATTGACTCCAATTGAGATTTCTTGACTATATTACTATCACTAGTACCAGAGACTCCAGATCAACATACAGTATGGAGACTATCGAAAGAATGCCGGGAAACTGGCCAAGCTCGGAGGATCGAGTAGATTATCACGTCACCAACGAGCCACGAATAAATAGCAATTCTGGACAAGGACTTCTGCAAATCCCGACTACGGCATCCACCTCGTCACCGTCAAGATCAAGCCAAGACGAATTGTTCTTCGATTGTAGGCCAAGCTCAACAGTTTTAGAACCTAGCGAGGAGCCATTCCTATCATACTTGGTATTTGAGCCAGTGGTGGAAAGCGTTGCCAACGACGAGCCGACCGACTGGCAGAGATACGAGCCACCACGAGAGCTACTTTACTACCAGGATGGTAGTTCGACCGATTTGCAGGAACTACTCCCAAGATCAATTGAGAGAGTAAAAGCCAGGTATGCAGAAGAAGAACAGAGGCGTATCGCATGTGCACGAAAAGAACGACCTATAGCTAGATTTGGACGAGTTTCGGTCAAACCGCGCAGGCAGTTAGAGGTAGAATCTATCTCGAATGCCTAGGTGTGCTGTGTAGCTAACACTATCTAGAGTGTTGTGAGCCGCCCTTCTTCGGAGCTTTCTTCCCCAGGGTCATCACGAATAAGTGGCATAAGCGCAACATCACTCTCGTCAGATGACTCTGGATACACATCGATGTTGATCGAGCCGGATCTACGTCCAGAGCCCATGATTCGCTCCAAGCGCACATCGAGAAAATCTTTTGCAATTAGTTCGATATTCCGGCGGAAGTTCCACTTTGAGAGCCTGGATGAGATTTATGCACCGTCTTCTGAATCCAGCGCTCAAATATGTGCTCCCTCTCAGCCCGCCTCTACCACCGTGACACTTACCACGTATGTTTTTGCGATGCACTGAAGAGATTACCTTGGCTAACAGATCCAGAGAATGCGTTTCTTGTCTGGATGATTTCCCAAAGTCAGATATGATCAAGTTGATCTGCCATGGTTATTGTTCCGAGTGCTTCCAAAGACTCATCAGGTAGATCTATGACGAAGAATATCAGTCTCGGCTCTAACATGTATAGCACTGCTCTCGAGTCTGAGACTCATTGGCCCGCTAAATGTTGTCTCAACCCCATACCGTCAGAAAATATTCTACCACATCTCGACGCTCCCACGAAAGCGAAATTTCAGCAGCGCGACGCAGAATGGTCAATTCCAACAAGCGATCGGATATATTGCACGCATATAGGCTGTAATATCTGGATACCACCTAAAAACATCAGTCCTCAATCAAATTCTGCCAAGTGTGGCAAGTGCTCGAAGCAAACATGTACGCTTTGCCGAGGAGCATCTCATAATGGCACCGATTGCCCACAAGATCCCGCACTGGTTGCAACTGTTAACTTAGCTGAATTAGAGGGCTGGAAAAGATGTTACAGCTGCCACGCGTTTGTAGAACATAACAAAGGGTGTCGACACATGACCTGTCGCTGTAAAGCACAATTCTGCTACATCTGCGGGGAAAGATGGAAGACATGTGCATGCACAGATGCACAGTTGAATATGATTCAAGCGCAAGTAGAACATCGCAGACAGGAGGCCAACACGCGAACACTACGAGAAGCGGCAGAAGCCGCGCGAAGAGAAGCAGAGGATGAAGAGATGGCCATTGCCATTCAACAAGTTGCGGACTTTGAACGTGCTGAGGCGGAGAGACTAGCTGCTGAGGCTGAAACCCAACGATTATGGGAAGAAGCGGAGCGACGGGCAAGGGAAGTGGAACGACAACGGCGTGAGGAGGAGAGAATTGCACAAGTTAACCGCCGCTTCCGTCGACTGAAACGTGAGCTGGACCTTTTGAATGACGTACAACGAGTCCTGATGGCCGAAAGGTATGGGTTCGAAACGGAGGTTATGAGGAAGGAACGTCAAGATGCTTTGGAAACCTTGGCCATCCGCCACCCAGCCGAGATGAAATCTCTTGAAGTCGAGTCCCGCCGCAGGATCTCTGAGTTCGAGCATAAGTTCGAGCAAGAATATCAAGCCCGCCTCGCCGAAGAGCGCCGCATTGAAGATGACTATGTCTTCCAACTCCGAGAATTCTACAAGGACAAGCCTGAAGCCGAGTACCGGGTACGCGATGCGAGGGATGAATTAAGGAAGAACCAAGACAAGGAATATCGATTTTGGGACGCGTATAGGAAACAGCAGTTGCAGGCTATGAGAGAAGGCGAGAATGGAAAGGTGGAGAGCTTGAGGGTCAAACATACGAGCGAGGTCAAGGCGGTAGAAGGGCGAGCCAGTATTGACGAGGTAGAATGGAGGAAGAAGGTTTCGGCGGAGGGACAGTGGGTGTCCGTTATCACGGAGGAGAAAGTCGACATGTTGGGCGAGATGGAGCAGCAACAATATGCTGGCGTAGGATTTGAATAGCAACGTTCCACTCATGACATATTCAAATCGATAAATTTGGCTGCCACTCATCTCTATGCTCAAAAGTCCTCCGCCCAACAGCCACGTTCGAATCAATGTCAAAGGGATGAACCAAAGGCAAGCAACTCTGGTAACATAGCTAAATCAATTTTTACTTCATGCTCAATGTAGGACTTACAACTGGTAGTATTTACCATTCATTATTGCCTAGAGGGTGATTTAATTGACACTCCTCGATCAATAGCATAATAAGGATCGCTGACTAATCGAGGGGTAAAGTAAAACTTGGCACGTGCCATATTCAACTGGCAAGTCCATACTTCTTCATGAAGCTTCAGAGTTCTCCTTTTATCATCCTTTTCATCATCAATCATCAGCATAACTACCTGCGCTCGCTCTCCTTGATCTTTTCAGCCATCTGCCTCTACACACATATCTTAGTTACTGTACCCCTCCAGTTAGACCCTAATTCTTCAACACGCGTATTTACCGAGTCCGACAACATGACCAAGATCGCCAAGTCACTCGGCACCGAATGCGTGACCGAGGTGCATTCGCCGAGAATTGGCATGGACCACCGCTGAAGCCGTGATTGACTCGTTCTCTACTTGGCAAAAGAAAATCAGCAAAAGAATGCTTGGGGCTCTTTCAGTCGTTATCGCTGGTCCCTCTTCAGAATGACGTGCCTCCTTCATAACGGGGAAAACGGCCTTGGCCGGGTGGTGGGGGCAGAAGCAATGCGACGAATCTGAAGCTGCCATATCTTGGTACCGAATATAATTCGCGGCTCAAGTCATGGCCAAGCTTCACAACCTCATCTCGTGTTCTGGAAACCTTCTGGCGTCTTGGAAGGAGGATGTGTGCCAATGTTGGAACTCCCAGCACCTGCCAAATCAGAGACGCGCAAGGCTCTGGGTCTTGAAAATTTGTCGTAATCTGGACAGTAGGTTCAGAAAGCGTATCTTGTGCTGCTAGATAATCACAATATCCAAGCAACCTGTTCGCTTGGTACGCTAACGGCATTCTCCCACCGGCTTCACAGGCCCCCATCATGATGACGTTTGCTCTTCATGGTAGTCCAAACTATACAATATCAGTAGAACCCCGTCCCATCTGCAGTGCATTCTGTCGAAATTCTCTTCATCGAAGCCCTCTCGTCGAAGTTGCATCGGTCCAGCTCCTATCATATCAGTTGAGTTCGAATCCCGAATCAACTATTCTGATGCCCCCATCAACTTCGAGTCCAATCCGAAGTCGCAGCCCAATCAGCCAGCATGTCAGGAACTGGCAAAGGAGCCCAGGCTGCTGAGAAGCATGTATCTGGGCAATCTAACAAGCCTATGTCTCTCCCACCCCATGCGTTGTCGTGTGCCGCCTTCATAACAGAGCTTTCCGTTGGTGCCAAAGATGGTCTTACCTCGGAAGATGCGAAGAGAAGACTTGAGGAGAACGGCCGCAATCAGCTTGACAATGGACCAGGTGTACAGCCTCTCAAGATCCTTCTCCGGCAAATTGCCAATGCCATGATTCTAGTTAGTCTAGCCTAATCGATTGACACCGGTAGAGGATTTGATTGCTAACTCATTTACAAGATCTTGATTATTGCCATGGCTGTTAGTTTTGGCATCAATTCGTATATTGAAGGTGGAGTTGTTTCAGCAGTGATCTTTCTTAACATAGTTGTAGGCTTCTTCCAGGAGTTTCACGCTGAGAAGACCCTTGATTCTCTCAGGTCATTGAGCTCCCCTACTGCAAATGTCATCCGCAATGGGAAAAACGAGACCGTTCCGACCGCACACCTGGTTCCAGGTGACTTGGTGGAGCTGAAAACCGGGGATGTTGTGCCAGCAGATATTCGGTTGGTCCTGTTGTCTCCAATTACATACTCCAGTCTGACAACAAGATAGCTTACTTGAGGTTATGAACTTTGAGACGGACGAAGCTCTCCTCACCGGCGAATCGCTACCAGTCCAGAAAGATAACAATGCTACGTTCCCGGAAGACACAGGCCCAGGAGACCGATTGAATGTTGCCTTCAGTTCTTCGACCGTTACGAAGGGCCGAGCACTGGGGGCAGTATTCGCTACCGGGATGATGACTGAAATCGGTTCTATCGCCTCTGCTCTCCGAAAATCTGGCAATAAAAAGCGAGAGCTTAAACGCAAACCCGATGGAACAGCAAAGCCTCATCGTTATGTCCAATTCTGGGGTTTGACAACAGGGGATTTCATTGGTCACTTCCTCGGAGTCAATGTGGGCACGCCTCTTCAGCGGAAGCTTTCCAAGTTTGCCATTCTCCTTTTCGGTGTCGCAGTCATCTGCGCAATTATCGTCATGGGTGCGAATAATTTCTCGAATAACAAGGAAGTCATCATCTACGCTGTCGCAACTGGTTTATCTATGATACCTGCCTCGCTCATCGTTGTTCTCACCATTACGATGGCTGCTGGAACAAAGCGCATGGTAGAACGTAACGTAGTCGTGCGTAAATTAGATTCATTAGAAGCATTGGGAGCTGTCACTGGTAGGCCATGGAATTGAAATGTTTGGTTTTGGATGGCTAATTTATCTTAGATATTTGCTCAGATAAGACTGGCACGCTTACTCAAGGAAAGATGGTCGTGAAGAAAGTGTGGATTCCTTCGAGAGGAACGTATTCGGTCGGCCAGTCGATCAACCCTATCGATCCTACGGATGGTGATCTCTCGCACAGCTCCTTAGAGCCATCAGACCTGGCTGGCCCTGAGGAGAAGAGACCAGCCGAGAACGATGTAGTGAAGACTTCGGAAGAGCTACTGGAAGGTAACCCAGAACTTGAAGGATATCTCAACATTGCTTCACTAGCCAATCTTGCCAAGATTCATAAAGCAGATGACGGATGGAAGGCTACTGGTGATCCGACAGAAATTGCGATCCAAGTCCTCGCCTGCCGATTCAGCTGGCAGCGGGAAAGGTTTACTGCGGGCGACTCACCAATGTGGGAACAGATTGCAGAGTTTCCGTTCGACTCAACAGTCAAAAAGATGAGTGTAATTTTCAAATCCTCAGAAAAATCAATGGTTTTCTCGAAGGGCGCGGTTGAGCGCGTCATTTCTTCATGCACTCAAATTCAGAAAGATGTGGGCGTCGGACCGGCTGCTATGACTGAGGTCATCTCCTCTCAAATTCTGGCAAACATGGAAGCCCTCGCTTCACAAGGGCTGCGAGTCCTAGCATTGGCAAGTAAGGAGTGGCAAGGGAAGACTGGCAAGAATGAGCAGGAGGATCGGGAGGAGGTGGAGAAAGACCTAGTTTTTCAAGGCCTTATTGGTCTCTATGACCCACCTCGCCCAGAATCTGAAAGAGCCGTCAAAGAGTGTCACCAAGCGGGCATCGTGGTTCATATGCTCACAGGCGACCATCCCGGCACAGCACGAGCAATCGCAGCCCAGGTGGGAATTCTACCGCCCAATATTGGCGACATCTCAAAGAGCATGATTGACGCCATGGTTATGACAGCTAGTCAGTTCGACAAGCTCTCTGATGACGAGATTGACGACCTTCCCGTCCTACCCTTGGTAATTGCCCGCTGTTCCCCTGATACGAAAGTTCGCATGATCGAAGCTCTCCACCGTCGAGGCTGCTTCGCAGCCATGACTGGCGACGGCGTCAACGACTCTCCTTCTCTAAAGCGCGCCGACGTAGGTATTGCCATGGGCCAAGCCGGCTCCGACGTTGCCAAGGACGCATCCGATATCGTATTAACAGACGACAATTTCGCATCGATCCTCAACGCAGTTGAAGAGGGCCGCCGCATGTTTGATAATATCCAGAAATTTGTTCTCCATCTTCTCGGCCAGAACATCGCGCAAGCATGTACCCTCCTCATCGGCCTAGCTTTCAAAGATAGCCAAAAGCTCTCTGTCTTCCCACTATCTCCCGTCGAAATCCTCTGGGTGATCATGATCACGTCCTCGCTACCCGACATGGGTCTCGGTTTCGAAGTCGCCGCACCAGATATCATGCAACGCCCTCCTCAATCCCTCAAAACCGGCATTTTTACCATCGAGATCATGGTCGATATGATGGCATACGGGCTTTGGATGGCTGCCCTCTGCCTCTCCGCCTTCTCAATCGTGCTCTTCGGCTTCGGCAATGGCGATCTCGGTACCGGCTGTAACGATAGTATTGATCATGGCTGCAGTACTGTTTTCCGCGCCCGCGCAACGACATTTGTATGTATGACATGGTTCTCTCTATTCCTCGCGTGGGAAATGGTCAGCACGCGCCGCAGTTTCTTCCGAATGCAGCCGAAGAGCAAAAAGTATTTTACCCAATGGGCGATCGATATCTGGCGTAACCAGTTTCTGTTCTGGTCCATCATCACCGGCTTTGTGACCGTGTTCCCGACCATCTATATTCCCGTGTTAAATGATCGCGTCTTCAGACACAGCGGGATTAGCTGGGAGTGGATTGTTGTCGTTATCGAGACGATCTTGTTCTTCGCCGGTGTGGAGACGTGGAAGTGGGTTAAGCGTATCTATTTCAGGAGATCGAAGAGGCTCAGTTACAAGCAAAAGGATTTGAGCTTGACGGTATTTGCGAAGTATAACACTGAGGAGATTAAGGATGCTGTTTGATGGCAGCAGTCTTCCTGATTATATGCCAAAGGCAGTTCTCGAGATTCTTAATTCGGGTATCTAGGTTGGGGTAGTTTGAAGACGAAGATAAAATCCCTCACGGGATATTGGCGCTCTATGAGGTTACGGCTGTGGGATACGAACTGCATTTGGACTTGTTTAGTATTTCCCATAGAATACTTGATAATAGTCGGTTCACCACTGTAATTCTGCGAGCTCACGCTTACTATTACTTCTAATATTTCAGATGACCACATCGAAGTGTGGGGATTTTACCGTTTCACTCCGCCCATATATCATAGATATCGCTAGCTAGTAACTGCTATACGCCATAAGGAGGCGGTTAGAAACAAGTTACCACGATAGACCGTCGATATTATGCTAGATCAAAAGTTTCTTTTATCGGATTAGACGGAGGAAGAAAGAACTTTCTGATACAACATCTGAACTCTTCTCAGAGTTCCAAGACAGGTCCTTCGAAAGAGGAAACTAGGTATGCACAAGTGTATACTGTATCATAGATCCGGGCAGCCTGTGCGCCACAAATACTCCATCCCCACACAGTTTTTGGTGTCGTCTGGAGAATATCGTCGTATTTGTGTATGGCTTGGCTTGGCTTGGCGCGGCAAGGCCGGGCCAAGGATCTTGGGTTGGGGTTGCGATATGCAACAAAGAAGAATGAGTGAAACCATGCATATTATGGATGGGGATCCCTCGCTGGGTCTATTTGCTGAGGTATAAGGAAGAAGAAATGGCAAGATAGGTAAGTAGTAAAAATGCGATAGAAAAAGAATTAAACAGTCACGTGAATACTACCGTCTTCTTTTTCCTGAGCAAAGGGTTTGCGATGTTGACATGTTAGAGATATGTATAAATACTGCAGTACACTACAGATATCGATGCATCCCGAGTCCTGTACATCGCTTGACAAAATTTGATACACATGCTGTGGTGGCAATGAAAGAGTCTTTTGCAGCAGATGTTCCATTTCCTTTCACATGCAATTAATTCCATGGACGAAGTAAATGATCAGCGATCATATCTTCTCCTCGCGTTCGAGCATTCCATCCAAACCCCAGGCATCAATCTCTCCCTAAATCAAGGAAAGAATGCCATTTATTCGTTCGGTTGATACGGACACACCAGAGATGGACCGATACCTTGAAATTATTTTCTTTTCTTTTTTTATGTCGTGGCGGATTGGCCGGCGCTTCGTTATCGGATTTGCAGGGGGGCAAGTACTGTACAGGTAGCAAAAGCTGAGACATTCAGGGGCACAGAACCTGGTGGGAGGGAGATGAAACAGCACCAGTGCCTTCCAAGACTTTATTTCGACCTCCTCGAAAGCTTCTTGAAAGCGGGCTGAGGAGCGCCCCCTTTTGATTATCGTATGGACGAGTACCTGTAGCAATTCTTCCATCAACAGATCAACAGAACTTTTCAGTAGACGACAGAGAAATAGGCCCTTGCATAGTCTCCCTTTCCCATCTTCTTCTCTCTCTCTCTCATTTTTTTTATGCAGCCACAGTTACGCGTAACATTACTCGGCCGATCTAATTCTGACCCTTTTTATGTCAGATTTTGATAAGCCTATGACGTCGGTGCCGTAAACGGGTTGCGGTTGGGGTTTCGCTAGATTTACCCCTACTTATATAATATGTGGGGACAAATCTGGGCCTTTCCGCCAATGGTATATTCAGGATATGATAAAAGCGATCATTATTATTGAGGAGATGGGCAAAGATCTGGGCTGGGACTGGGACTGGGATTTCGAACGCGAGGCAAGGCTAAGGAAGGGAAGGAAGAGATCCGGCTATTTTCAAGCTTTGTACCTCGATACTACTTTTACAACAAACATCAACATCGATCTCTCTCCTCATCCTGTATATTCTTTTTGTATCCCGTTTCCTCCTCCCAATCTTTGCCAGGATAGACACGACACTCGCTTTCCATCTCAAGCAAACAGCCATTTTTGAATCGCGGGAGCTTACATTAGGCTTATTCTAAAGGAGTTATCTCTCGAGCATATCTCCTCTGCATCTAACCAGCAGTCATATCGCGGACAACACTACTTGTACAGTCGCATTTTAGAATTATTCCACGACCTCGTGGTGGGGAAAAAGCACAAATATCACCCGTCCAGCCTTGAGAATCCTCTCGTTACGATCGCTATCTTCATCCTGCTGAGCAGTCCTCTTGTTCCTCGAATGCGAACATCTCCCTAGTCAAACATCGAATACTCATCCCAACCTCATCAACCCCAACATGTCGACCCCAATCCGCGAGGAGGAGCAATATTCCTTCCCAGCCTTTGCCCCAGACCAATCGAACAATACTCAGAGCAGTGAAAGGAAACGGAGATCATCAGACGAGGATGGGACGTTAAAAGATGACGATGCGGTTGATCACAACCACCTGCGGGTCACAACAAGCTATGTCAATGGACCGGATCATCTCGAGCAGAAGGAGAATAGATCACCTATGTCTATTTCACATCAAAGAGAGCAGACTCGTCGACTTGACGATGACCTGGAGATGCTGCGTGCCGAACGAGTGGTATCCAATGCGGAGAAATCCAACATGGATGACAGTATCGGGAGGTCGAAATCAATGGCTAGGTCAAGATCTCGTACCGCCGCCCCGGAGCCCGTGGATGATTTTGACGTCGATACCAATCCCATACACGAGAAGGCGAAGATCTATAAGCCACCGGCGCATCCCTCGACAGTGTTGGCCAAGTGGTTCAAGAAGATTCACAATTCGGTATTCTTGGTCCGGTGGTTCTTCTATATTGCTCCCCTTTCCGCATTGCTCGCCATTCCAGTCGTTCTCGGTGCTACCAAGTTCCAAACAACTGGAGTTGGGGGCGTCCAACTCCTCTGGTTTGGTATCTGGCTAGAAATCGTGTGGTTGACGCTGTGGTTAGGACGAGTAAGTAGCTCCCTTCAGAGGAGCGTCGTATCTTAACTGACTCTCGTCCAGATGATTGCCAAGAGTCTTCCATACCCATTTGGCCTTGTTTCCAGCATGTTTACAAACAGCAGTAAGAAATGGAGGGATCTAGGCAAGGCGCTCGAGATCCCAGCTACGCTGTTCTTTTGGGGTCTTGCAGTGGAAATCTCGTTTCTTCCTACGATGAAGAACCACCACCTCAACGGTCAGACACAGACCAGGCCGTGGGAGGAAACTGTCAACAAGGTTATAATCTCAGGTTTTGTCGGCCTGACATTGAATTTCGTCGAGAAGATCATCATCCAGCTCATAGCCATCAGTTTCCATCTTCGCACATATGCCGATCGTATCGAAGTCAACAAGTTCCAAATATCCAGCTTGGTCAAGTTGTATGTTTACTCCAAGGAGCAAATTGCAATGGAGGATTCCGAGTTCGAGATCAATCAAACCGGGCCATCCTCTGGGACGCGAACTCCGATGGCATATGTCAACATAGCACAGAAGAATGCGCGCCAAGTTTTTAACAGGGTGGGTGACGTTGCAGGTAAGGTAGCTGGGGATTTCACTGGCCAGGCTGTGAAATCTAGTACCCACCCACATCAAGTGTAAGTTCCAATATGTTGCAATCTGTTATCCATACACTAAAGTACGTTTTGTAGTGTACTCCAACTTTTGAACAACACCAACGGATCTCAAGTACTGGCCCGGCGTCTCTATCGTACCTTTGCTCAAGAGGACTCGGAAACGGCACTGGCTGATGACCTTCGACCAGCTTTCGACAACGATGAGGAAGCTGCGGCTGCATTCTCGATGTTCGACAAGGATCTCAACGGTGATATCTCTATGGAAGAGCTGGAAGCTGTCTGTGTCGAGATCGGCCGCGAACGGAAAGCCATCACAGCATCTCTGAAGGATCTTGACTCTGTCGTATCAAAGCTCGACGATGTCTTCATGTTTATTGTAGTGGTCATCACCATCCTGGTTCTTATCTCCATCATCTCGTCCTCCGCTTCGGGAGTTTTGACTTCAGCCGGCTCGACCCTTCTTGCCCTTTCTTGGCTCTTCTCTGCCACGGCCCAAGAATTCCTTCAATCGTGTATTTTCACATTTATCAAACACCCTTTTGATATTGGCGACCGTGTGACCATCTACGGAAACACCGGTTCTCAGATGAAAGGTGATGATTACTTTGTCAAGGAAATTGCCTTGTTGTATACCGAGTTCAAGAAGATGGAAGGTCACGTTGTCCAAGCCCCAAACAGTTATCTCAACACCCTTTTCATCCTCAACCAACGCCGCTCTGGCGGCCTTGCCGAAGCCGTTCCAGTGACCGTCAAATTTGGCACCACGCTCGAGCAGATTGACATGCTCCGCAGTCGTCTCCTCGAATTCGTTTCGTCCGAGAAAAGAGAATACCAACAGAATATCCTCACAGAACTGCGCGAGATCTACGAGGCTCATTCGATAACTCTGAACGTCATCTTTTTTTATAAGTCCAACTGGCAAAACGAACTCCTCCGTCTCCAGCGCCGCAACAAATTCATCTGCGCAATGATGGTCACCATGAACGAGATCGGTATGGAGGGACCACGCATGCGTCTCGCAGGAGCAACCCAGAACTACCCCATGCACCTTTACGACGCATACCCTACTCAAGCCCGACCTACCGACCCTTTCATCCCCTCCGATGGACCAGGCCCACGTTCAGGCTCACTTGCGCGAGAAACCCCCCTCGACATAACAGCACCCCAGCAACCCGCTCGCTCACACCCCTCTATTCTCCGCAACCGAGGCGAATCTCAATCCCGGCATCGCGGTGAATCAATTGGACAGATGAGCAAGCGCGTTGATTTCAGTCTCGGCATGTCAGGTATTTCGTCAGGTGCAGATTTTGGCGACGTATATGAAGATCGCAAACCCTTTGTTCCTCCGCCACGTATTACAAATACAAGCTCGAGCCCGGCACCAGGACGCACGAGTAGAGATCGCAGGAGCGAGGATAGCAGCGCCTTGGAACGCACCAGCACGCACGATTCGCAGCTAAGCAATATAATGAGCGCTGGTGGCGGGTCACAGAAAACGCACCGCAATCGCTTCTTCTCACGCGGGAGAAGCAGGCTAGGGTCTGCAGAGGAGGGTACCAGGCTCGAGGATTTGGAGGCGGGCTCGAGGGAATTTGGGATGGACGACCTGCCCGACATCCCGGAGGCGAGCGGAAGCAATAGTGCGAGTTGGAGAGAGAAGCAGGCGAGCGTGGTAGAGGAGAACGCGAGCATGAGTATGGGTAGGATTGACCCGAGGACGGGGATTGTGAGTCCACAGGCTGTGGCGAGGGATAGCGCTGTGGAACGTGGGGAGCTGCCAATGGCTAGCCAGCCGCGGAGAGCGATGACCGAGACAGCGACCTATAAACGGAAGTAGAGGAATAGGGGAGCATTTTGAGATTTAGCGGGAGTTAGAGGTTGGTCTAGGTCGTGGTCGGACCGTCGGAGATGAGGTTGTGATTACATTAATCCAACGGCAACAGGCTACAGCTGCTTTCGGAGATGTGATAGGATACAGGATAAGAAGCGCTTCTTGCATGTGAAAGATAGAGATAGATGTTAGAGATAGAGATGATAGAGGTAAATCCATAGGCGTGTGTTGAATTTCAAAATCGTCTAGAAAGCAGTGTAATATTATAGAGTAGATGGTCAGCTTTTAAGCCGCTGTTCAGCCAGCTGGATGCATTATATTCTTTCTTTTTTTGTAGCAGCAGTGATACAAGTAGAGTTTACCTCTCTTATCAAGGTAAATGTATCCATGTAAAAAGTTAAAACCACTCGCTTAGTATCATGGTATGTAAACAAAGATATTTCTTGTGTTGCTACGGTGTACCACTGCAAGTCTCTGCAGGTCTACAATAGAGACGTAATGTATGTACCTTGAGCTTTAAAGCTAGTAAGCTATAGTATAATCGCGTCGCGTTAATTATTATCAAAAATCTGAATTTTTTCGGGCTCGGGTTTGGGAAGTATGAAAGTGATAGAAAATTTGTGTAGGGAATCTTACCTGCTGCTGGTGGTTGTGGTGGTGGCGGGGGATTTTGAAGAGATATCAGTAGCTAGCATGTGTGTTGTCAGTGTTGAAGTTGATCTTTGACGCTCGCTTTTAAAAAGTAAACACCCTTGCGATGTGCAACAAAAAAAAACTGCGTGGGAATTTTTTTCTGGTGGGGTGGTGAATTTTTGAAGGTAGATAAATAGCTAGCATGTGTTGTCAGTGTTGAAGTTGATCTTGACGCTCACTTTTAAAAAGTAAACACCATTGCGATATGCAACAAAATCCGCCTCGAAGACACACCCCCTTGTAAAAGTGAATATAAGTAGAAAACATATGCTTGCCCGCCATCCTTCACGCTCACTTTCGAAAGTAAACAAGATTGCGACGTGCAACAAAAGCTAAGAAATTCTCGTTTCTTAACCGAGGACGAGGCGAGGGAAAGAAGTGAATGGAATGGAATGGGGAGTACTGTAAAAATAGAGAACGGCTATGGGTCTTGGGGTGATGAGAGTTGAAACACTTCCATCTATTTACCGATACATGAGAGGTACTCTGAATCTCTGCCAATTGAGTCGGAGTCATTTTCTATCTATTGATATCAGGAAGCTGGATGAAATCTTGACAAGGAGAATATGTAGCGTAGAGGAGGATTCTGGAGGAATGGATGCACGAATGAAAGTGTGAAAATCGATGTGCCCTAGAGGAGAGAATCTGTCATGCATGGTAAGTCGAACATGGAGTTGCGGTTTGCGTGGTAGTAAGATGGGAATGTTACAGTTCCTGGGCAATGAAATTAGATCCAATATAATCGAGGGAACTGTTGATTTTGGCGGGGAATTTGGTGGGAGAGGGGATTCCGATTATACTGCTGGAGAGGAGTAGTAACGAACTTACATTGAACCTCTCTGGTGATGATGATGAGTCCTCGAGTAGAAACTGGCTCTCTTATTGCAAACGCAGCTCTTACAGGACGACTTATTCTCGTCACAATGGGGATAGACTCCGTTAGAGTCCGATAGACCGACCCAGAGACATGTGAATGGCAGTGAATGCTCTGATGGAGTCTCTCCTAGCTATGGTTGGCCATGATTATTTCTAGGAATGAAACATTTGGGTCATACCAGCAACTTTGAATTCGAATACGAAGTCAAAACCTAGAAGGTCGAGGAGAATGATGCTCCTGGGTTTGTATTCTGACCTGTTGGCTGCAATGTGTTGAAGGTTAGAAAATGTGAAACACTATATGATAATATGACTAGGCAGATACTAACTTGCACCTAGTTCAAGAGTAAATTACCTATGATATATGAGCCCTAGAATGGTATTGGCTGTAAATAAAACCTCTTGACCAGTCAGGTGGCAGTGGAAATGCGCTGGCACATGTTGGTCACATGATAAGTGTCACTATAATCGCATCAAGGATAGGCTACTTCATGTTTAGTCTTCGGTTTCGGTTTTTCTAGCGAAAGTTTCCTTTTCCTCTTTCATTTTATTGAGATCTATTATCTGCTCATCTAATTGCATATTCTCTATCGCCCTTCCTGTTCTACTCGGTGAGCACTGCATAACCATCACCAAATTCGGGTGATGGAAATCAAGAGATACGAGGCGCATATCAGCGCCGATTGCAACCTTTTTCTGCAGTGTAGCTTCTCCAACCAATCTACGACTTCCGGTCCACATTTTGGGGACAGTTTACTCAGAGGTCTACGGCACTGAGCTCTCCGGGGAAAGCGGTTGGGCTGCCTACCTATCATTCAGCTGCACCATTAGGCTCCAGTTCGCCTTGTTGATGACCCCTCAATGCAAAGCTGACTTGGAGAGCGATAAAGCTTTCTTCCTTCCCACTTTCTTAGCTTTTCCATGGTACTTCTTTGAAAATTGAAATTCATTATTCCTTCCTCGTGGTTACATTACAATTCCAAACGACCCTACAATTCTAGCTCGCAGAATTAATGGCCAAGCTAACCATCGTCGGCGACGGAAGTCATGATCAGGTCAACAAGGACACTTCCGCCAAAGCTGTTGAGATTAGTACGGACGGGTCAGTCGAGTCTTCCACAGCCTCAGCAGACATGTCTCCCCCAGAGCTTATCGAGCCAGGAGTCATTTGCGAGGTAAAAGACCTGTATCAAGGCTCTGCTACTTGTGTTTGCTGCATGACCTGGGCCGCAATACCACAGCAGAAGATCACGACCGCCAAAGCCACGGATACTAGTGGGTATGCTGTGCTTGCACGGAAGTCGGAGGGTCATGGCGACTTTGGTCGTGACTTGAAGTTACACTCGATTGTCATCCAGAGCGCATTGATCAGAAAAGTCCTGGATGTTGCCTTGAAAGGATACCCGGGTATCTCGACCGGCCTGGAGAACTTCACTGTCGATGCTCCATTCCCCTGCTTCTATCATCGCTGGACTGCACTTGTTGATGCTTATTCTACTTCCGTTGGCGAGACAGCACGGCATCTCGGCCTACTCATCAACCTCCTCGACGTCGAATTCCGCGGCACGCAGAAAGCAGTCGCGGACTTGCTCAAGAATAACGTCATTGAACATCGATACTTATGGACAATATTTCAGCCAGGTCATTATATCCTCACCAAGACCCATGGTCAAGATTCTGTGCTCTTGCTTGATGCCGCCTTGGAGTACGACGAGACGCACAGCGGTGGAAATAGAGGCTATATGTTGTCGGGTAGTTATATAGATTATGATGGATCCATGACGGGTCTTGGAACAACTCGGATCAAGATCCCGGAGTTCAAGGGTACGATGCCACTTTTTGAGATGTCCGCTCTTCCCTTCCTGATGCACCCTGATCGAGAGGCTATCGAGAAAAAACGTGTTGCCGAGGGCAAACGATTCGCTGCTTACCGTACCGGTGAGTTTCAAGAATATGCTGGACGAGCATTTTCAGATGGTAGAGACAGAGACAGAGATAGTGATGCTGATGCTATGCTTGAAATACAGGTATGTATTTGATTCCATCTGCCTGGAAAGACGCCGACTGACAAATGTTTCAGGTCAATGGTCGAGTAATGATTGATCCATTCGCCTACTTCAAATTTAAAAACCACGATGGCCTCATGCTCCGCCCTCTCGGACTCCCTGCCCCCATAATCCATCAACCCATCTACCGCCCACACCACGGTCCTCCAGGTCTTCCACCGCCGCCACCGCATTCACACATGCGAATGCCTCCACCTATTCGCCTACACCCTAAACCAGACTGCAAACAAACACGTACCCAAGAGTCAGAGCAGAAGCCACTCACGGACAATGAGTATCTTATCTGCGTGCCGTTTGTAAGAGGATACAGTTTCAGGAGCAAGGAGTGGGTACTACTCTATATCGAGAACCTTAGACCGGTGCAGTGGTCAGAGGACCTCTTTGAAAACTTGGTGTTGCCGGCTGAGGAGAAGGATCTGCTGCTTGCGCTTGCAAAGAGTCATTGTGATGCTAAAACTAATACGTTTGATGACTTTGTTATTGGAAAAGGCGAGTTGGATTTCTCTTTTTTGTTCCATCTCCTGCTCATCTATGTGCTGAACCCCATGTATACTGTACCATACTGATACTTAGACGATAGGCAAAGGTATGGTCATCCTGCTCGATGGACCGCCAGGAGTCGGCAAAACTCTCACAGCCGAATCGGTCGCCGAAACCATGAAAGCTCCTTTATACACGATGTCTGCTGGTGAGCTTGGCACGAAATCTTGCGGCGTCGAGAAGCGCCTATCAGATATATTGGATATGGCGAGTATGTGGAATGCAATCTTGCTGATTGATGAAGCGGACATCTTCATGGAGCAGAGAAGTCCCCATGAGTTGGAGCGGAACGAGTTGGTTTCGAGTACGCTCTACCTTTTCTTCTCCTCCTCTTACTTACCCTCCCCCATTCATATATCATATATATGTACTATGTGGCACTAAAGAGAGCAGTCTTCCTCCGCCACATGGAGTATTTCCACGGCATGATGATTCTCACCACTAACCGCATCGAAACCATGGACCTCGCCTTCGACTCTCGCGTCGATATCCGTCTACACTACCCTCCTCTACCCTCATCCTCCCGCCGCCAAATCTGGTCAAATTTCTTCACTCGTCTCCCGGGCGGAGCCACTTTCGATGTGGCCGATTTGGATCAGCTGGCAGAGCTAAACTTGAATGGGAGACAGATCAAGAGTGCAGTCAAGACGGCGCAGTTGCTCGCAAGCGGGAAGGGGGAGAGGGTGGGGATGAAACATGTCGGGACTGTGCTGAAGATTACCAGGGGTGTGGTTATCTAAGATGATATATACTTCCTCTTGGCATCAGGATACAGAAAACCTGCCCCCTTTTCTCTGTCTCTAGGAGTTACATGATCCTTCTCACTCTTCTCTTGAACCATCTTTGAAATCAATGTGTACTGTGAAGATAGGTTTCATGTAATATGATTCTAAAACTTTCTCTTGGCCGCTAGCTAGCGAAGAAAACTGGAAAGGAAAAATAAGACCGTTGTGAGGATCGGATGTTGTCGCGCGTGACTACTGTAATATCAAAACGCTGGGCCGCCATGTATAGTTGTCTGCGATTCGTCCCTTCAAAAGCAGAAGATATATATACGGTAAGCAGATAAGCACAAGTAATACTTTATAGTACGAGGTCTCGTACCATAAAGTACCGTCCCATGGCGGAGACCTCTGCATTCCGTATACAAAAATCATGTACACACAACGCACCACATGCATCCCATTCCATCCCATTATACAAAAGGCGAGCGACTCGCGAATCACAGGCTTTGGTCCAACTAAACTCGCGTACCAACCTACTTACTTGGTTCATGAGGCTCAAACAATACTGAGTCGTTGAATAATGATGGCCCCCTCCTCCTCGGCTGACCCATCATCTGGGCCGTGCCACGGTGCCAGCGTGGTAAGTACTGATGGCATCTCCAATCAGGACGGAGAGCAAGTCACCACCTCGGAGATGGTCGACGCTGCCTTAAGCCGCAGAGCCGCATGTCCATGTCCATATCCATGAGTATTGGGATGGGGGAAGAATGAGTACTAGTACAGAGACGGGGACCATGGTGGAAGGGTAGATGACGAAGAAGTGCTGTGTTGTGTTGCGTAAATCTTGAATTTCGAATCTGAAATATAAGTATATAAACATTATGGAGTTGTCTTTAGATACCCTCTATCAGACTATTTTCCCTACAGCTGCCTTCACAGCATCATTAAGTAACGAGTCTGCAGCTGTTACTCCCCCAGCCAATACAGCCATACCATGGCCATCCTCCCCCCTAAACCCCAAGAACAGAATCGACTCCCTCACTCCTTTACCCTTCGCCCCCTGGCGGATCGACGGCTCAGCCAACCTCGGAACGCAATTTTTCGCACTCCCAACTTCGATCCTGCTTTCCCCCCTCCACCCACTACGCATCGATGTCTTCATCCCTCAACCGAGCACTATCCCCCGCCACCTACGTGAAATCTTGCATATCTCCAGCGCTATCCACCTCCGTGATGCCCGCGTCGCCAACCTTGCCATCTCACACTACATCGTCCGGATCCTGAGTTACTGGTCCTCCCAACATGCAGACTTCAAATCACTCTACACAGCGCTACCTTTCGGATCCCGGATCGTGATTGAGAACCTCGCTACTGATATCAAGGGTGTCAGAGTTCAGGTCGTGCCCACGCACTTCCTTGAGCGGCAACTCCTCTCTGCTTCTTCACTCCGTTCTCTCTGGAATCTCCCCAGTAGCACGCCATGGCCCGCCGAGATCGACATCTCATCCGTGGAGCAAGTATCACAGCTCCACGACAGCGTGTCTGTCGTCGTGATCGACGAGGAACGCTACATCCTCAAAGCGCTCACCGGTGGTCCCAAGTACCTCTACCACGAGCTCAAAACTCTCCTCATGCTGGCCCCTCACCCAAGCATCATTTCCCGGCCCGTTCATCTCGTCACCAAGCCCACCAACTTCGGGGCCAAAATCGCTGCTGTCGGATTCACGCTGCCGTATCACGAACGCGGCAGCTTGCGAGATATCGTTACATGGCGACGCATTCACGGCCATCTTTTCATTCAGGATCAATTAAAATGGGCTATGCAGCTCACGGAGACCTTGATCTGCATCCGGGACCAGGGAAGATTCTACTGCGATTTGCGGTTAGACAATATCGTGCTTGATATGAATGATAATCTCATCATGATTGATTTCGAGGCGCGGGGCGTCGCTTTGTCGGCTAGCGCGCCGGAAGTCAACTACCTGGAGTATATCCACACTCTCGTCTCCGATCCGGACTTCGACTCCTGGCCCCTGGAAACCAAGTCCCGGCTCCGGGATTTGTACACGGTAATGGTTGGGGGAAAAGAGATGCCGAGGACGGGGGAGAGGTATGGAGATGTACCACACGGGTACTCGGTCCCTTGGCTATGTCTAGATGTTTGTGAGAGGGAGGCCGCGATGGTGTATATGCTCGGCCGCACTCTATGGTGCATCTTCGAGGGCGTGGGAAGTCCTGAAAAGACGGCATCGGTCCAACATCATCGGGAGAGCCTGCTGGAATTTCCAGAGTGGGAGAGGACGCCGGGAGAGATCAAGGTGCTTATTAAGAGGTGTATGGGCTTCATTGATAGTTATCGAGAGTTGCCAGTGGTGAGGAGAGGGGCTTTGCTGGCTGTACGAGGAGCGGCGGGCGCGGATGATGTTGGTGATATTGAAGCTGTTGCAAGGAGATGGTGGGAAGACGAACTGGATCGTGCTGAATTATTTCTGCGCAGAAGATCTCATGGTGAGGTATCTGTGGAGGAATACGGACGGCCGAGTCTGGACCAGGTTTTGCTAGCCCTGAAGGATTTCCACATCTCTTCTATGTAAATGGTCGGATGGAATTCCTAGGCACAATTTGGGATACGAGTCTAGCTTCTAAGCAAATTTATTAGTCTTCATGGACCACGTGCACTATTTTCCGAGACCTCACCCTCGGCTTTTTCTATTGTAACTTGTTCTTCAGATCTTTGATCTAAATCAGATCTTTGATATGAATATGGACTTGGCCACCTCTGCTTCTAATTCCAAAAGATCAAGATCTAGCTGAGCATCGATAGACCATGTGTCGGAGCATCCCAAAATGGGATATCGAAATCGCCTGTAGTCACGAGTCAGCGCAAGGTTGAAAGCCATGCGTTGAGAAAGCACTGCTTACCATTACATGCGATCAACTTTGTGTATGAATCCACAATTAAGAATTGTGGTGAGGTTTCTTTGGTCTGCGATTGTGTCTTCTGGTCCTGAGCAGTGTGGGATTTGGGGAGTTGAGATGATGGTTTTGATGACATGATGAGCCGCAGATAGATCTGAGAATAGGATAGGGAGAAAGTAAGGAAAGAGTATAGGAGGATTGATTTCTCTCTTGTCCTTTCAAAATGACACTCGGGAAATGACTACCCTTGTACATACGTACAGCCCACGAAATACAAAATTTTGAAATATGTTGGCCAGAGCGACACCCGCCGTTCTCCTCTCCTCCTCTTATACAAAGAATTCGAGAATATTTCTTTCTCTTCTCTCCCTTGACCGACCCCGTAGACTTATACATCGGTTTCTCGGACTACCACATCGGTCGCCTCTGACTAACTGATCTTCTTAAACAAAGAAGTCGCGGACACTTCCTCCTCTTTCTCCCTTGGTCGACTCCGTAGACTCCTGCGATTTACCGACTATCACATCGGTCTCAGCAACCACTCACAGTCTCCACGATAGTTCACCACCACCGTTCTCATACAGACCTTGATAGATCATATCCAGTACTAGCACCAGCACCAGCAACTATTGATATCGATCAGTGCCGACATCCACTCATGATCCAAGCCTTAGAATCTCAACAGTAAGATAGAGGAAGCCTAAGAGTATGCCTCGCGAATCCTTCAGCCCAGGCGGGGTAATGAGCTGGTACGGGATGCTCTGAGCAGGATGAATAGCTACATCGGTTTCTTTTACATCGGTTGCACGTGATGGAGAACCGGGAGAATAAGTAGCAGACTAGGCCGCATAGCTGTTAATATAAAGAGCTCGAGAGCTGCCTCTTCTGCAACTGCGGTCGTCACGGCGCATGATCGCAGCACACCGGTCTCCCGAGGCTTGTAAGAATGTACTACTTCGTAGGTAGGTAAGCAAGCAAAGGCCGATATGTGCTATGTTTGTGTCGTTCATCTGACTCTTTCTTTCTCGCTCGTCGTGATCATGATGAGATGAGATGAGATGAGGAAAGGGTTAGGTCACGCGGACGGTCACGTTGATCTTCAAAATCTCGCTTCGGCTGAGTCAGCCACATGTGGCTCACTGCTTACTGTACAAACGAAGTACCAAGTACAGTACTATACCAATTAATTGCAGCATATCCTCTTTCTCCCTCTCTCTCCTCCTTCTCGACGGGATTTCACTTGTCCAGATCTTCTTTTCATCGACCCTCCATTTGGAGCCTCGATCCTCTTCATCGGTCAGCCATAGACTCCAAAACTACGTCTGTATGGTGGCTCATTAGGGACACTAGTCTCACCACCCCATTTTGCATTTTCGCGAAAACGCATTTTGGTATAATTGCCACACAAATCACTTATTATATTAATGCATATAGGTTTAGAATAGCTGTACTATAAGAATAATCAAGGTAATAATATATTATTACATCCTTATAGCTTTAAATTGGATTTTCCTTCGGTTGCAATTGCAGCTGAAAAACCTCTTTACCGCGGCCGTCGCATTAATTTTGAGCCTTATTTTCCGTCTCCCAGCTTCTCTTACCCCTTTGACCTTCCTTAATTATATAGCGTTGTAGATTTCCTGATAATTTAATGTTACGAATCACTTTATAGGTCGACTGCGCAAGCGTTGGGCTATTCGAGTATATCCTTTTAGCTACCTCGTAATATGAAGAAAATAAGACAAGAGTCCTCTTTGTGCTTGCTAGTGCCAAGCCTTTCTAACCCCTTTTGTCCTAGCGCCCGGTCACGTGCTTCACAGTCCTCTCTGTCCTATATGATCCGTAACATTTAAAATATTCTATTATGTTATTAATCGTAGAAAGCGTGCTAATTTGAGGCTTTAACTCTTTAACTTATATATTATTTTCTTGAAAATCACTTCGCCTCGCTCGTAGCCTTGCGGATATACGTGATAAATACAGATCTACGAAATATTAGCTATACTGCTTATTTATACTTATAATTAAGGAGAGCTTTAATTCAAAGTTTTAGGAATATAATAATGTATTATTACTTTGATTATTTCTATAGCGCAGCTATTCTAAACCTATATATATTAGATGCGTTTTCGCGAAAATGCAAAATGGGGTGGTGAGACTCGTGTCCCTAATAAGCCACCATACTACACCGGTCTGCAAACCCACAACACATGCATACTTCATTCAAGGCCGATGAGTGTTGGGTGCTGCACCTTGCCAGACCGGTGTGGAATGTTATGTAATGTTGTGTCCGCACCCTCCCTGGTCGCCTGGGTCGCCCGCCTAGATCGCCCACTGCTGGAACCTCAACGCTATCAATAATAAGGATGTTCCTTTGAACCTTTATCTGAAAAAAGTAAGGGACTCTTATGAGACTCTTATGAGGCAATTTGGAACAATTAGGAGATCTACAGGGCTGTCGTCTCGTTGTTGCATTTTCTGCACACGTCGGTAGCAGGCATGAGCGTCCTTGTACTTCAGCCAGTCACAATATGCTCTCGGCGGTACAGCAGCAGTACCAGGTATGTCCATTTGACCCAGCAAATCTGTCCTCACTTTACATATGTCAACTTTCTATAAAATTTTGCTTCTGACCGCCTTTTGTTTCGGGCTCGCTCAAATATCACCTCTACTAACACAAACATTTAGAACAATGTCAAAAAAAGGCGCCGGGTCGGGAGCTTTCCTGGCCTTGATTTGAGACATCAAATTCCACGGGAGAAGTCAAGTGGTGTTGATATCACTTCATTATCTGATGATCAAGTCGCTACTTTGGCCGAGGCTGCTTCTATTCTCCAGCTTCCCATGTCTACACTGCTTAACATTACCGCAAAGCCCCAGAGAAAGGCCGCAAGACCATATAAACGTTTACGCAAGCTTCCTCCAGATCCGGGAACTCCAAATCCCATCATGATGAACGATGGGGCAGTCGAATCTCCGACGCAGGTGTATCTCTCAACTACAAACAATGAAGATACTCCTTGTTTCTCAAATGCAGTATCCGATATTTCATCCTTTACTCTGGGCTTGGTGCCAAAGCAGATTGCAAATTGCTTTGCAAACATCGGCTCATGTGGCCAAGCGCCAGCTTCAACCGTGGGCTATCTTGGTGGTAATCTTTGGAAGTTTCACAGGATCAACCGCATACTAACAACAAATAGATGGGAGAGAGTCATACGCCTCGCTTCAATATTCTGACTTTGAACCCTCGGCCATGTCCATGAATTCTTCATCTTCCATCATTTTACCCGCTCAAATCCCGTCATATACTGACTCAGAGCTCTTTTACCACATGGATTTATCCTTGGTAGCCCCCTCTCTTTCATTAAGGGAAGTATTTCACCACTGACTTTAACTGATAGCAGCCAAAGGACAGGTTTGCTTGCGATGAGTTTGCACCGCCCATAGATCAACTGCAATTGCATGTGCAAACCCCAATCAGACATATATGGCCACTTCAACATACTCAGCCGGGTTCAGCCATACATAACATGACCTATTCTTCAGAGCCACGCACGGACAGCACCCAATATGAACCAACTTATAATGAGCCAGGTCAATATATATTCTCCGATCATCCAAGTTCATTCGATCAGGAGGAATCTTTAGATTTCATCGATCTGGGCACCGACACCACAAGTACCAGCTTCGAGTGCTACGACGGTGAATCTGAAAATCAAAGCTGTCCCAAGAAGTCGGCTCCAACACCTAGGAGGCCTTTTCAAAACCAACAAAATCGGATAGAAACTGCAGCGACTCGGAAACACATTGCCTGCATTCGGTGCAGAATGCAGCGCATCAGAGTATGTGTGAGAGCTATGTAGATCTAGTTGGCTCACTGAGCTTACAATGTTGCAGTGCAATTCTGATCCTACCAATCCATCCGGAGTATGCCTTACCTGCAAAAGGGTCCTCAAACCTAAGATGAGCAGGCTTCCTTGCCTTCGGTACAAACTAGCAGACGTGAGACTGTTCAGAGAAGGTAGCTTTGCTCCCGGACATGAGTGGACGCATCGATTCGTGGGACGAAGGATGCCGGATATTACAAACTGGGCTTCGTCTACCGTCAAGACAATATACATCACCCAGGACTATGGCGATGGTGCTATTGCCTTGAAAGTGAGGGAATTCGTGCCTATGGAAGGAGATATGCTCCACCGACAGTGGTCTGATGGCGGAGTAATCAAACGGGTAGCTATTGCGAATTATGCTGCTACTGATATGTCTGCGGCTTTTCAGGCCCACAAAGATCACATCGTCAAAGAAGGCCCGAAATATTTCAAGAGCGCCCTTAACTCCAATGACCGGCTGCTATGGGATACATACACGATGGCAGTGGAGTTTTCTAACCATGCAAAGGTAAGTTGAACCATAGCGCTCTGTAAAATAGCTATGCTGACCAGAGGTTTTTGGTGTATAGACAGAAGAAGAGAAAGAGCTGCTGCGCATGGTTTTGCAATTGTGGGTTACTGTTCGAATGTGTGTGAAGTCTCAACGAATATCGGGTCCCGAAACTTTGGGTATGTCCTCCGACATTATGGATAAATCAAGCCCGATGCACGGAAAGATTCCTGTCCCACCAGTCTTGTCAGCTCAGGCCCAGTTCATTGTGACTCAAAAGCTCCAGGCACCCTTAAGGACCAAGATTTTGGATCTCCTGCAGAAGCTTACCCTGGCACAAAAACCTGGCAATTGGTTTTGCATTTATCTCAGTACTTTCGTTTTGTTGCACAATTGCTCACTGCTAACGGAACACGATGTCGGATATTCTCGCAAGCATGGGCTCAATGTTCGTAGCACTCCATTTAAAATTACTTTCAGTTAATCTAACGTTAGTAGACACGACATGCCCGGTTGGATATGGTCAGAGAGCTACATATTGGTGCAAATGTTTTGTTGGCCCACTTTCATTATTGCTGTAAAGGATTTCAACCTTTTTCTTTAGACTGGAACCCGACGGAAAGTTCTTCTATGGCTGAATTGAATACCGAGCAAGTTCGTTTCATACGGCAAACAGCAGTCTACGTCAACTTCAATGGTATACATGCCCGTTCCTGCTTGCTTGTCAAATTTTTCAGTGGCTAATCGGATGAAAATAGAAACTCACTTTAAGAAACTTTTGGATGATCGCTCGTATGATACCGAGCACTATTTCCTAGCACAGCTTTACGAGGAAAATTGGCAGCCTAGGTCGAATTTCTAGATTTGCATGCAGCGCTCACATTGACTGGGAGACAATGTATGTGGGGCAGCATGTGGTATCATAATTGGCAATTGATGGTATGGAGGGAGCGCCTGCAAGTGGTGACAATGGTGCTGTGCATGAGCGAAACGTGTGGCTGAATTCAATATTATCTCTCAGCGCTGATTTGTGGTTTTTGGTCACCTGTACCCCCCACACCCACGTGTAGTGCATGTAGCCTGTTAGATGGCATGCGGGTGCAGGTTGCATCATGCAGCGAGTTGAATACGGCTAAGTTGAGGCTCTTCAAAAGTCGAGAGTAAAGCAGCCTGGCTATTTTTCCTGCAACTCGCCATCCCTTACCGGATTACAGTCCCATCATATCCACACCCTCTTTATGATCTTGTAGGTGGAATCTCAGTTTTACCTTAGATTCTGATTTCACTGTTGACCGAGACATCAAAACTCCGATTTCAAGAGGACAACATTTTGAACATCGCATCAATCGGACATTCGCAGACTGAAACTAATTTGACCTTAAGATGGCGCTCGCTCTTCCTGTGCATAGTACAGGGACATCTCACTTTGTCAACAGAGCTACTGTTTCTCAAGCGAAACTTGACTCTTCAAAGAACGGAAAGCAATCCAATTCGAGCGTTAAATTACCCGATGGATTTCCTAGAACCATGGACGTGGATTTGGCTTGGAGTGGCTCGAAACTCTCTGATAGCCAATATATCTATTACTTCACTGAAAACGATAAGGCAGAAATAGATATAGCGGTGTCATCTTTTAAAGGTGCGAAATACTCCAGTTGTCTGCACCACGTATCCTATCAAAGGTATGATGAGTACGAATAATACCATGTTCTAATATCCATCTAGCACTCTGCCTCGACGGAGACATGGTCAATAACAGCAACTTCCCCTTACCTACCCTCGAACCGAAGCTTCGCGAACTAGCTATAGGACTACACAGTGGGAAAGGATTCTTCTTCCTGCGCGGGCTTGACTATGACAAGTATTCGGTTGAAGATAACACCCTGATATTCCTCGGCATCCAGAGCTTTATTGCCGAGAAGAGGGCCCGTCAAGACCACTTGGGAAACATGATTGGTAACAGATGGTGCAATGTCCTCTCCACCACATGCTAATCCCAATCTCAGTGCACATAATTGCAGACTCCACGAGTACATCACCACCACTACGAAATTTCCATGTTCGGCATTCGAAAGCAAAGATTGTGGGGATAATCTCACCACTTTTTTTTTCTGGGATGACTTGCTAACTTCATCCAGTCCTTTCATACAGATAACATGGGCGATGTCCTGGCGTTCCAAACCCGCAGCGCTGCATCTCGCGGTGGTAACGCCGTTCTCTCATCTGCGTACGCCATATACAACGAGCTAGTCACCGCCCGACCAGACATAATCAGAGTCCTTGCCGAGTCGAACTGGCCTATTGCTTGGTATGGTTACGTTCCGCCTAGCTCGAGCAGTCAGACAGGACCCATTAACTAATCTACCAAAATAATCCAGTCCCTACTACCACACACGGCCAATCCTCTTCTACCACGCCTCTCACCTCATCTTCAACTTCTTCAACGGCGCACTCCTAGGTTCAGCCGCGCACCCACGTCCAGCACACCTCCCGCCCCTCTCTGTTGCGCAGATCACTGCGATCTATACGCTGCAGGACCTGGCGGAGAAGCATCGCGTCTCAGTTCCGCTGCAGAAGGGTGATATGCACTTTGTGAATAATCTCGCGGTCTTGCATCGCAGAGACGCCTTCGAGGTTGAGGAGGGGCAGAAGAGGCATTTGGTGAGGATGTGGGTTCGGAGCGAGATACTGGCCTGGGAGCTACCCAGGGTGTTGAAAGAGGAGTGTGGCTGGGACGAGGCGTTTAAGGGGGGGAGAGACGAGGTTTGGCATGTGGAATCGATGCCGCACTCGTTTTTCCCGTTGAGAAAGTATGGGAACTAGTGTCCTATATATATCTTCTTCTCTCTTCGTTTTATATTCATGCTCGGAGCCGATATGTGGGATGAGATACCCTGGTTTAAATGGACTGCAGAGCTTGGAGGTTTCAGGTTTCGGGAATCAGTGATGCTATTTTTTGTTCATGTGCTGTATGATTGGGGTTCTATGATAACTCCGCTCAGTTCTTCGTTAGTGCTGGTCCGGGAAAGAAAGGGGTAGCGAGGCTTTATTATGATCACGTGCAGTCCTCTCGTGGAAGTTTGACTTCTCGAGTGTGGTGGAATGATGACAGAGGAGACTGACAGAAATGCAACAATCATGACTACCCCTGTGATATGAGCACCCTTTCTCGAAGATATCTAAAGCACATCGCACGTGAAATTTAGTAACGCAGTCCTGCTTCAGCGTGGCCGCCCGCTAGCTTCAACATCGACAGAGGTATTCTATCATTTCTATGCCCGCCAATAAGATCTCATCCTCGATGAACACTTCGGCCATTACCCCCACAAAACGTGTCAATTGGCATCGTCTCACTCATCTCACTCGCTGCGACAATTCTTTCCGTTCCATAATCTCCCTAGTGATATGCCTCAGCAGAGCGGCATGCAGATAATCTCAATGGACTCGGACAGGAGAATGCAAAATTTCCGGCATAGTCTCAATCTTATCATACTCAATTATCTTGTTCGTTTCTCACCGAATCGGTCAGCATAAATCCCCAAGCCGAATCATGTAACTAACATGTCTATATATCATGGCAAGACTGGCCGGGCACCGAAACGCAACCTAGCTTGTCGCTAATTACATCATCCAAATGTCGTCTCTCAAGTTTCCGCAGCCCATTTGGACTTGGAGCTATCCTTGCGCTAATCTCTTTAAGCTTGTTAGCCTTCTCACAGATGGACACAGTGACAAGCAAATGTTTGAGGAGAGCAATAGCTGCTGTAAGCCCAGGGATCTCCGCGCCTGCAATAGCAATATCAAGCTTTCATAAATCTAGAATTGCTGCTATCTTCGCGGTAGAGAGTGGTTGCAGGTTCCAAACATGAGAAACCGAAAAGAAGAGGAAATTTTTACAATTATGAGAAAACTTAGCTTCAGGGAGAAAGCCAAACCCAAAAATACAACGAGCGCTTCAAACAGCGTGGAGGCCTGTCAAGCCCCAGCGGGACCTGCAAGAATAGAGAATTGGCCTCCACAACCATCATAAGTAAGCTTCTTGTCTTGAACTCCGCTCGAATTCAACAAGGTGGCTTCAGTGACAGTCACGGTGTCCTCCATTCCCTGACCAGTCCGATAATTGACAGAAAAGCCCCACGAATAAGCTCTTCCTTCCGAAGCAACCGCAAAGGAGTCATCGATCGCGGCAGCAACCGAAACTGCCTGAATACCTTGGATTACAGTAGGCTTGAGGATCCGTGGCCTGCCGTGTTTGTCAAAGATAAGTGTTTCCTCTAAAAGCCCATCTAGTATAATACCTGTTTGTCTGTCATCGCAACGGCTCTATATCAACAGCTCACCATCCTCAGTACAAGCAAGCCTAGAGTTCCATCATTTGCCTGTGATGATTAGTAGTGCAAACGAATATCTTCAAGATCAAGACTTACACGAAAAGTTCTCCAGCCGTAGGCTGAGCCTTCGGCTGTAAACACAAAACTGGCACTGTCCGAAGCAACATCCTGAATGAAGCTTTAGACGAAATTCCCGAAATATTCCATAGGTATAGCTATAGGCGTACTTTCCATTAGATTCAAGTCGCCCTCGTTATCAGAAGAATCCTTTCATAATTTGTAAGCGAGAGAGAGCCCGCAGAATTACAGTGGCCAACCGAACCGATTAATAGACAGCCGAGCCCCTGAAATGTGGCTCGCACGGACCTGCCATTTTTGATCAGCACCGGACGCGAACTTTGGGGAAATCGAAGTTCTGGCTCAGGCCAGGCTTTCGCAGGCTTCCCTTACGACCTCCACTTGTGATTGCTTCTTGCAAAACTCCCACTTCGCATGCTAATCACCAATGTTCTCGATAAAAAAACCTACTCTCCATCCTCTGCAACCTGACCGCATATCATTGTTGAGATCCTCCCCATACGAACCACAGAATGGATCAAGCAGACATCCCCGCGCTTCTCTCGCGTCTCTCCAGCGATGAGGATGCGATGCGGAAAATGGCAGTCTTCAAATTGCAATCCTCAATCAACGACCCTGCTTTCGCAGATGCATTTATATCTTCCGGTGGTCTCAATATCCTACGCCGTCTGATCATGTCTACCGGTGGAAACACCCTCGCATACTCCCTACAATCACTCAGCCGCTTACTCGAAGTCGATATGGGCTGGGATATATTCGAGTCTACAGGTGCGGGCGAATTAGTTGAAAGGGTAGTCGAATTGATCGTTACACATCCTCTGGTTAACATCCTGCGCGGGGCGATGTCGATACTTGTAGCAATAGTTTCACACCCGCAGTCTTCGAGGGGGGCTATTAGGATACCAGGCGCATTCGGGTTTCGAGCCTTGAAACCTGCCGTGGCAGTATATCCTCAATTCTTCGAAATGGTAGTCTCACAGCTCAACTCAGCGGATCATGCGCTTTGCGCAAATGCGTTGATGCTGCTCAATGCCCTGATGAGGGATGCGATCACGAACGACGGCAGTGATTGCAAGAATGGGGTTGGTAAAAGTAGCGGGACGGGCGAGGAGTGGCCGAAGTTCATAAAAAGGTTACAGGATCTGGGGGTGATAAAGGCGGTCTACATTTTGATGCAAAGTTCGGCGCTGCAAGATTTGGCACACCCTCTGCTGGAATTCCAAGCTTTGACAAAAGTTCTGCTGAGAAAATGGAGGGATGTCAGGGTGGATTTGGAAAGGCCAGAACACCGACGAGCTCTGAAAGGCTTACACTTGGCTAGTGCGCCTGACAGGAAGGATCAATACGGGAATGGAGCTACAACGAGGCTAGAAGAGCTCGCGACAGATTTGACGAAGAAAGGGAGCCGACGACATAACCCAGAGAAGTGGCGCCGGCTTGGCTTCGAGACGGAGAGCCCTGCCTGGGAATTCGATACGACTGGATTTTTGGGAGTGATGGATTTGACAGACTATGTGCGAAAACAGGAGGATGGCTTTCAAAAGTTCCTCCTTGAACAATCTTCACGGCCGATGCAAGAACGGTGCCCCATCGCACGCTCCAGTCTCGCTGTTACGACAATTTTATACGAGCATTTCGAGGTGGACAAATCGGATGTGGAAGATGCCAAAAGCTATCTTGTTCTGGATGGAATGAAAAATTACGACAAGATCTTCCGACCTCTTCTTTTGCAATGGTCGCGACTCCATACTGCAAGCCTGCAGTCGTTTTTTAGGTTATGGAAGGCGACTGGCGCTGGTCAGGAAGATTTTGACAAAGTTGCGGAATTGATAAGGATATTGGTCGAGCAAGTTGTCGGGCAAGCTTCAAGAACAAAGGATGTTCAAGAAGTAGAGGAAGAACTCGGGGAGTTCGAATTTTTACGACTGAGGGAACTGCAAATGGAGTTGCTTGAGCTGACTTTTGAGGACGAGTGGGGACAGCATCTCCATCAAGTTCGTGATGAGCTGAAACACGAAGCTCTGCAATTTGTCAAGGAGCAGCGGATACGATGTTTGCTGCAGGGGGCCTGGTTTCCAAAGTCTCTTCTCAATAAGAACGATACTTATCGCAATGGTACACAACGTACATCAGCTACGACCTGGCGTTATGTAAGGCTCTCTCACAATCGCCGATATTTGCATTACGCAGACTTCAATACGCAGTCAACGAAAGAGCCTCCTCTCGACGAATTAAGCGAGAAAATTGATCTGAGTACCATCAGCTCCGTGGTTTCGAACGTCTCGGCGACAGCCGATGACAGTTCGAGCATTTCAACAACATCGACTCTCAAATCTCTTTCCCATGCCCCCAAACAGAGCTCAACCAAAATCACAATCAACAGTTTTGTCAGTAACTCTGACGAGAAATCACAATCCACCCACCAAGATGCCACCGAACGTGCAATCTTGACTCTAATGCCGCCTACCCACAGCCTGGCTTCGGAGTGGCTCGACGGTCTCCTTATGCTATTGAATCAAGCGCCGATTACAGCAGAGACGAATAAACTTGTTAACCTAGTTGGCGAATATGGGTTGAAGATCCGACTCCTGAATGTACGATTAGATGACGGGTACGCTGGGCCACCCGAAGGCGCTGGCGTTGTTCCTAGTAGAGAAGGACTGGACGAGGACTATTACTACGAAGTATAAAGCTGTATTCTATTATGATGGCGGGCGCATTCTGATATACCCCTGTTTTTGTTAGTAGTTTAATCACTTGCTGTCTTTGTAAGGTAGCATTGTAAGAATTATATAGTCATTGCTCTATATTTTGGTCCTTCCCTTCGGTCTTTCCGAGTATTCTATTCAAGATATGATCAAGTAGATGATATTCTTATCACCCATTTTATTTCTTGCAGATGACTCGATGAGAACTACTAGTATGCAAGGCTACCAGACTTGATCCTCTCAAGCTCGAGGCTAATTCAAGGCTTAACGTCATAGCTCTTGACGCTTCGAACGTATCCAACGTATCCAACGTATCCAACTCTCGCTCACATCTTCACTCTAAATTGTGCTCTTCTCTGGATATTACTTCTTGCCGACTATAATATTTCGTCTTATCATATCTAACATGTATACCTCCTTACTTCCCTCTCCTCCTCTCACCAATTGACTGCGCGCACAGGACTTTCCTCCAAAACCTCGGCATCTCCCCCCTTCCCCCTTCCACTCCGCTCTCATCAATCCCCTCCTACGCCTCCTCCCTGCTAATGTACAACCTCTTCTTCGCCTACTCCCTCACAGCCTCCCGCATTCCAAAACACTACTACGGCTTCGACCACAATGCATGCCCAAGACAAGATATGGAGCGGTATGGGGAAGCGATGGTCAGAGAGAATAAGATTAGTCGAATGGCGTTAGAGAGAGTGAGGAGGTGGGAGGGGATGCATTGGAACTGTATTGAGGGGTTTGTGGTGCTTGTTGCTGGAACTGTAAGTTGCTTTCCTTGCTCTACCTACTCTTTCCTAGATGGGGATTCAGGGCTTGCTTGCGATATGTGTTTTTGTGGAAGATGAATGAAGGAACTAACAAGGAATGAGTAGTTATTGGCACTTCATGCTGGTGTCCCGACGCCCACGCTTAATGGGTTGATGGTTGGGTATTCCATGTCGAGAATTGGATACGCGCTGGCGTATGTTTTGATAGAGAAAGAGGAATGGTCTTTGATTCGGACTGGATTCTGGTATGCGGCGAGTAGTTGCTGTATTTCTATGATGGTTATGGCTGGGAAGAGGTTGTAAGAGTTTTCTTGGGTTTTCAATAGCTGAAATCGCACTGCAGGTGCTGTGAGGGACGTTATACATCTCAGAGGTAGCGCATTCCGGGTATATAATATGGCGAGTGATCAGTTTCGATATCGGCGATAGACCAGAGATAAATGGCAAGTGATAATGTCATCGGTTTTGCCGAAATTCTGGAGTATATGGAGACTAAAGTTGTTGGTGCTATTTATCGAGCCCCCTCTATGTGTAAGCTTCCCCCTCCCCTCCCCCAGCCCCACTTTACATGTCGGTTAAAGTACGCCGGCTATTCCGTAGAGACTGAAATCAAAGCAGATACATTATATATAAGAGCTCTTGGTGCCACACTAGTTTTTGTACTTTGAATCTCATGTGTCATATTATTGGACATCGCAATCCTCTCCAGGCCACACTATGATCACGGGCAATCACCGGCCTTTTGAAAAAAAGAAACCGAGCAAGAAAATGACTTGCCGGGATACGGCAAGGAGCAATACCGAAGAAAAAAAAATTCTTAGTATCCCACATGATGTCAGAAAGAAAAAAATACAAAAAGAGAAGAATCTGCTCATAGCAATTCCTGGTTTCGATCCAGGGACCTCAGGGTTATGAGCCCCGCGCGCTTCCTCTGCGCCAAATTGCTTGCTGTCATGAAGCTCCTTACAACCAGGTGATATACTGCTGACATGGAACCCATCAATCTTATTTTAGTCTATATACTAGAACAAAAAATTCCTTCTAGCTTAAGTCTCGCTTAGCCGGTCTCCGGGTAAAAAAATTTCTGTGGGGTGGAGTCACATCGGCAACTGGAGTTTCCTCCGTTGATTGCTACAGAGTGGGGATGGATTATTCTCGGCTAGTCGTGTGCCTTCCTGGAGGTATTTGTTACTTGAGATGAGATGAAAAATCAAGATGAGATGAATATTTGGTGGTATTAGCTATGGAATATCTGCGTGAGTGGGGCGAATCTTCGGGGAAAGGAGGGGGGATTACAATGTTTTCTTCGCTTAAACAGGGGCTCGCTTGTCGTCGAGCTCTACGAACGTTGCTATCACTATCTCGGGTCTACGTTAGGTGTTTAATGAGCATGATTTGGAAATGGCGGAGATATTCTTCAGTCATATTGAGGGCCGGTGGCTATAAGCATACTACAATACAAGCTTTTGTTCACATCAACTCTGCTGCGGACCTGCCGAAATCGACAGAGAGTATGTTGATAATTCTGATCATATCTGAGGGCGCTATCTTACAAATATAGAAAAGAGAATGAAATGCAAGATTATGCAAAGAGATTCGGATGAGATGGTTGTGGTTTCTGCCTGGCGAGTTTGCAGTTGGCAGTTGTCGAGATTTGGAGTACAATGATAAAAGTCCGATGACCGTCGCAGCTTCAAAGTCGCAAAGAGGAACCACAGCATATTTAGCTCTTCCTTCCCAATAGGTGTTCTGCTTTGTACATTGATGAGTGGAAAGTTATGTACAAAAAGCTCGAAATAGACACATAGAAATCAATCTCTCTGTAACTTTCCTCGTCCTCCCCTAATAATTCAACTCTCTCCTCACAAGCACTGCGAGTAGTATTCACTACTAAACATACAAATTGTCCCCTCCACACACGTCGTACTCCCTGTATAAGTCAGCCCGCCGCACTGCCCATACTTAGCGACCGCCACTCCCCCTGGACTCGCCGGCGTCGTTGGCTGTGTAGTCCCACCCCCTTCAGCCAGACTCGTCGTCGCGCTCCCGGCGCTCTTCGTCCAGGTCGTGCTACTCGCCGCGCCGGTGGGCGTTTCATCGATAACATCATTTGCTCTCACGCATCCGCTCTTGGCCGTGATAGCCGCCGGACATGCGACCTGTTTGAATGTCACGTCTGGGTTGTCGGCGTTGAGAAACCAATCAAAGCGCCAGTAGCATCCGGCTTTGAGTTTCTCTGGGAAGGCGTCGCATTGCGAGCGTAAAGAAATCCCACCGTATTGTGCACCCCAGCCAGTAGAGGGTGTACCCCATTCGGAGGTGCAGCCGTCGAAGATTCCAAAGCCACCGCCAGGCATCTGGACGTGTTAGTCTGGTTGGAGGGGGAAAGTGAACAGAGTGGAAGCACACAGCGAGATCAAAATGGTTGGTTCCGAGATCACCACCGGTATTCGTCGACTGTACAATCAGTTTCTTGCCTGATACCGGGCCACTTGTGAAAGTCTGTACGAGGATTAGCTTACACTCCTACGAGTCGCTTTACCTCTGAATATTTCTATTACAGGTGGAAGATATTACCGCCACTTGGTCCATAGCCATCTCTCACTCGAAAGACAAGATCTCCATGTCTTTCCAGGGGACAAAGCTCACCAATTCATAGCAAGCACAGCACCAAGTACTTTCACTTCCACCCGAAATTGATGTCGCAGCAAAGCCATATGCCAAGGTCTCAGATACTGCCCATGGAGACTGGTTCGAGCACATGAAGGCCTGGCCGCCGGACTGGCAGCCAGATACGGCGTCATAGTTAGAGAGCGGGTTATCATTTTTGTCGCAGGATTGGACTGGATGGGATCCGCTTGCTAAGGTGGTCTTTTTTGTCCAGCTGCAGGAAGCTTTGCAGCAATCCCAATCTAGGAGTGTTAGGCTCTGGGCGAGATGTGGTGGGGGCTAGACAAAATTGAGGGGGATGGGGAGCTGTTTGTGTGTTTGGGATGATAATATTGCACTTACAGCGGGTTGTCTTCCCTGATCCGGAAGCTTGACCATTGGCTTGTAGGAAGAAGGGTAGAAGGGTTAAGAGAACTTTAGTTGGAAGCACCATTTATATTCTACTTCAAGTAGCAGATCCGAAATATCAGAATGTAAAACTCATAAAATGACAAAATGTAAGAAATACAAAGCAAGAAACAATATACAGCGAGCTTAACTACTTTAACGCAACATTAGCTGCGTATGTTCCTTGCTCAATTCTTCTTCCAAACTATGTCTCCTGAGTCCTCAATCTCGGGTTGCATTCCCGTATGGTAGGAATTGAGGGCCGGTACGTACCAGCTACATGTACCTTGTGATTATATTCACGATAAACCAGAACCCCCTTGAAGATGTTTAATATAGAGACTTGGTGGCATAATTGGACTCGGTTGCTGCCGGCCGGGTGCCTTGCAGATGAGTGGCAATTAGCCTGTGGCAACAGGGAGGCTGTTCTGCCGAGATCTGGAGGGTCAAACCCCGCGATTTGGGAGGATGGGGCAATTAGGGTAGGTGAAAAACGGAGGTGTTCTGGTAAACCTAGGTGTGTGTGGTGTATGTGATGTGAGAGTTTCAATGGCTGGATGTTATGTGTGATACGTCACATATGCTGAAAAATCGAGTTTCCTTCTCTTTCCATGAATCCACGACTGGAAACTTGCCAAGGGTATACACCGGAAGCTAAACGCTAAGCCTAGTCTTGAGATTGTTGATAGAGGATGTCCAGCGCGCATGTTCAATGAACGTATCTGTAGTTAAGAGCGGGTCATTTTTGCTGGTGAAGATAACACTCTGGCCCTATAATGAATCGTTAAGGTGTGAGTAGTAGGCAAGGCACCTAGTAGGTCCATCTTGTGGAACAAATGGTAGTATCGACCCAAAGTACGAGAATGCGCTCTGGAGTGTGGCCTCGTTTCGAAGCAGAAAGGAGGTCCAGTGGCTATCCAGATGGTCTAATGACATTCGCATGTACCACTCGCTTTGCTAGGGGAAGAACCTTCGAACTTGTATCATCGAACTCAGCTTCATCCTCCTCTACCCCTTCCTCTTCCTCTGCTACGTCTCCTTTCGACACTTTCCGACATATCATTTTTGAAATGCCTAATCACTATCCTATCCATTTCTCTTTGCGCCTCTAAAACCGAAATTTTCTGCTGTAGCTCTGCAATCTTACTATCCTTGGCCTTAAGCGCTATTCTGGTTATATCCCTTCCTTTTTCAATGCCTGAGATCTTCATCGTATTTTTACTGACCAGCCCTTTCAATCTCTCTGAAGCATATTCGTCGATATTCTGGTCTTTGAGAATGTCAAAAAGTTCCTCGCTGATATCATATTTCTGTGAAGCTTGAACGCCCTGAGAGCTACCTTGAGATTCGCTAGTCACAGCAGATTCACGGTAACGTGTTGGTGTCGGGGTGCCAGAAGGACTGCGGAGACCAAACGGCTCATTACCATCCCATATGGGCCCCTTCGGCCTCGATGACGGAGTCGTGAATATATCTTCATCTCTATGACCACTACCTAGCCCCCCAAGGCCCTTCCCAGTAGTTGAAGGAGTGGGAAGCATATACTCGTCCCGCTTCCTCTTACTACCGGGAGTTGAAAACTGATTCGTCTTGATCGCCTTTCTGGGAGTTACCGGAGTTGGCGACCCAGAACTCGCACGATCAACAGCTTGCACCATTCTCTTTTCTTCGTCGGAAGATAGTGACCAGGTCCCGAACTCGTCGTCATCCTCTCCAGCATCTAACCTTGTCCTAGTGCTCGCTGGTGACCACCCGTTTGTTGTCCTCGAACTCGGTATCGCAGGTCTTTCTGGCTCACTCCTCGAGTTTCTCATGACTGCGCGCATCTCTCTACTGACAGCATCATCTTTCCAGAGGAAGAATCCACACCCGCCATTGTCCTTTGGTTGTTGACATGTGTAGAACCATCTGCCGTTGTTCGGACCTTGTTTCTTGACTTGGAAATTGGAGGCAGGAAGTCGCGGACTGCAGTTACCTATATACAGTCAGCAGCGAATTGTCAGATATACAATCGGTACCCACAATGCCATATTCCATCGTCGAAGAAACCTTTCAGTGGAATTATTTTGCTTGGAGAGCTAGATGGACCTGGTCGTTGCGATGGTTTCTGCGGTGTTGTAAACATGGCTGTGTTTTGTGAACTAGCCTAGTGATGCATATCAAGGAAGTAGCAAGAAACTGCTACTCGTACATTATCGGATGAAGGTATCTCGGGGACACATTCTTCAAGTTGAGCCGAAAATGCTTGGTGATGTCTCCTTTGTTGTTTTGGGAAACCGAAACCTCTTATCTTAGAGTTATCGCGACGAAGAGCCCCTCGTACCATCGCTTAGTCATCCCAGTCTATCTCTGTCTCTCTTTTGGTTGATCTGATTCGTCCATGTGAACACTTCCAATCTTCGCAACTCGAAGAGTAGAAAACAAAATTTTATGATAAGTGTACAAGTAAAGAGTAGCCAGATATCAAGCAGTTTAAATATCAAATCAGCTTCATCTCTCTGAACAAATTGATACGTACCAAGCCTCAACATCCAAGCTTATATCAAACCATCTCCACATCTTACTTATACTTCACTGGGCCATCAATTTCTTCCTTCAAAACTTCAGGTGGTAACGTAGCTACTTTGGTTTCTCTAGCTTACTCCCTATAGCTATAGACAGGTCTGGTACACTATATTTTCAACAGTTGTGGATGCGATTCATGTGAAGAGGGTGCAGCAAAAAGAAGAGAAGGGTTTGGATGGAAGGATTCATGAGGGCTGGGCATTAAAAAGGGAGGTTCAGTGATCTCACTGCCGTGAAAAGGAAAAGCTCACTTGAGGAGGAACTTCTAATGTCAGTTGTAAAGCCTTCTACTTATCGTGACTGCGGTGGTGCCATCTCAGCCATAATCCTAGGATCTGTAGACTGTATGGCAAACATTGACAATCAGACACTATACTCTTTTACTAATATTGTTGGTTTCACAGTAACACAGGTGTATACACAAAGCTATGGGTTTCCTATGATGCGTAGATGATTTGTCTTATTGTAAGGCTGGGTAGAGCCAGCTATTTAAATACGTTCCAAGACAATCTTATTCCATGTACTGTATTGAATAATCCTTACTTATTTTAAAAAAATACAGTCTCAGCATTGCTATCCCTCCTGATATATATTATCCTACTTTGCTTTGTCGCCCACTCAAACATGACATACAGTATGTATCATACGCGCGATGAAGCATGGGATATTGGTACGGGATATGGGATGGTGGACGGAATATGAGATTGGAAAAGATGATGAGTCACAGGGAGACAGCGAGATTGCCGCCCTTGAAGCAGAGTCGAAGACTGGGAAAGTTGAGGCTGAGAACTAGGGACAACGAATGAGGGAGGATGAACATCGATCATTGATGATCTCGTGCAGTGAACGTGAGTGAAGGGTGCAAGCGAGAGATGAGAAATGGGAAATAATCCAAGCAGTTTCACAACTTTCTTCTTACAAAAAACACCGAAAGTGCCTGTTCTATTTAAAGTTTTCATTTACCCGAACGCTTTGAGGCGCATCCACCTTAATATGCTACATACAGGGCTAAAACCCACCGAAACTTTCAGCCAACAATACAAAATAGACACATGCAAAATCTAGTAGACACGCTTGAAAGGAGGAACTGCCGCACACTCGGCCTCGTCAAGCGTATTTGCCACGACACCTCTGTAGGAGAGCTCTGTCTTTCCGTGAGGCTTCTTTTGGTAACTTAGCGTGTGCTTCATCCAGTTCTTGTCGTCTCTGTCGGGGTAGTCTTCTCTAGCATGAGCGCCTCGGGATTCCTTTCTTGCGGCTGCAGATTCGGCGGTTTGGACGCTTGCAAATGTCAGTTGAGGTTATTTCGGAGATGGGCAGAAAATACTTACGCGCAGGTCAACAAGTTTCTCAGTTCTAGGGTTTCAACCAGGTCAGAGTTCCAGATCATGCTTCGGTCCTTGGTTCCAACATCCTTGTAGAGTTGATCGACCTCGTTGATCTTCGTGACACCCTCATCCAAAGACTCTTGAGTTCGGAAAACGCTGACATCTGTTTGCATGACCTTTTGCATCTTCAGGCGAATGTCGTGGGTGCTGAGTGGTCCGTCGGCTGTTCTAACTTTGTCGAGCATGCTGATCGACTCGGCTCCAGCATCGGCGCTAATCTCCTTGTGTGGCATGCCAGGCTCGAAGTTGTCACGGACAGTGTGGGATACTGCACGACCAAAGACGATCAGATCAAGAAGAGAGTTGGCTCCCAAGCGGTTAGCTCCGTGGACCGAGACACAAGCAGCCTCTCCACATGCAAATAGGCCTGGAACAACCTTGTCTTTGCCTTGCTCATCAACAGTAATAACTTCACCAGTGTATTTGGTTGGGATACCACCCATGTTGTAATGAACTGTAGGAAGAACTGGAATAGGTTGCTTTCGGACGTCGACGCCAGAGAAAATAGATGCCGTCTCGGAGATACCTGGCAGACGCTCGTGAAGGACCTCAGCAGGCAAATGACTCAGTTGAAGGTATATGTGATCCTTGTCAGGGCCAACACCACGGCCTTCACGGATTTCCATCGTCATCGATCGAGACACGACATCGCGACTGGCTAAATCCTTGGCAGTTGGTGCATATCTCTCCATAAATCGTTCACCCTCCGAGTTCAGGAGATATCCACCCTCACCACGAGCACCCTCAGTAATCAAGCAGCCAGCTCCATATATACCAGTTGGGTGGAATTGGACGAATTCGAGATCCTGGTTAGGAAGACCGGCGCGAGCAACCATAGCCATTCCATCACCCGTGCAAGTGTGTGCAGATGTACAACTGAAGTACGCGCGTCCGTAGCCACCAGTGGCCAGTACAGTGTTGTGTGCTCTAAATCTGTGGAGCGTACCATCCTCTTGGTTGTAGGCAATAACGCCCTTGCATTCACCATCTTCCATAATCAAATCGAGGGCAAAATATTCGATAAAGTAATTGGTATTGTGGCGCAGGGACTGTCCGTAAAGTGTGTGTAGAAGGGCATGACCAGTTCTGTCTGCGGCAGCACAGCATCGATATGCTTGTCCACCTTTTCCAAAGTTCTGCGATTGACCCCCGAAAGCACGTTGGTAGCTGTAACAGTCAGCATGTGTGTTCAGACCTCTGGCAGTAACCTACATTTTGCCATCGTCCGTTCTTGAGAAGGGGCAACCGTAGTTTTCCAGCTCAATGACGGATTGTGGTGCCTCTCTCGTCATGTAATGAATAGCATCCTGATCTCCGAGCCAATCTGATCCCTTGACCGTATCGTACATATGCCATCTCCAATCATCCTCGTGCATGTTTCCCAGCGCAGCATTGATACCTCCTTGGGCGGCCACGGTATGACTCCGAGTTGGGAAAAGCTTCGATATACACGCGGTGTTGAAACCGGCCTCGGCAAGACCGAACGCTGCTCGCAGACCAGCTCCACCAGCACCAACAACAATTGCATCGTATTCATGGTCCTACACATGATCAGATATGGGTGCATTGTGCCCTTCGCAGACATACATACCACTACAGGATACTTATTGCTAACAAATGGAGAGGCTTCCTTCGCACGGAGGGGCGCATGAGTTATGATCCTAGCTGTGAGATTGTTAGACAGGTGAGTATTATTTGTCGGGCTCCTATCACATACCGGCAGGTCTTGTGGCAGAAAAAGCTCTTGTCTGGTTTCCCAATGCCTTCGAAAGCTGTAATGCGGGATTAGTAACAATTGTCTGATGAATCGCCCAGGAGGACAGAACTTACTGAAGGTGAGGAGGGAAACCTCCGCATGGCGATTGAAGACATAGTGAAGGTATTAAGCCCAGACAAAATAAGAAGAAGAAAGTCTTTGATAGAGGCGAACTACAAAAGAGGTTTGAATTCAATTCGGCTGTCGACGTCGACGATGTGAACATGAAATGCTCTAAGGGAGTTATTGAGCCAATCATGTCGACGACTATTCCTGCTTACAGGCTCCCAGGACTAATTCTTTGCCGAACGCAAGCCGAGCAGCGGTATCACGTGAGAAGCTCCCGGCTCGCTCCGACGGAAGTTGGGCGCTCTTCGATCGTGACCTTCACTTTCACTTAACATACAACAACGTCGGTGCAGACTTCAATACTCTCTTGTTCTTCTCCCTCGACATGTTGATCACAAATTACATTTATGGACCGTCCATAGATGACATTGCTGTCGACACGACTTGATGGGAGCATCTCAATAAGTGGCGACTAAGGGGTAGCGAAGCTTCAGCCTTCCAACACCTGAGCTTCGCAACTACCTAGATATATTTTGGTTTCTTCTCTATGGCTTCACTGTTCTCCGCGCCTTTATATTGGATGCGGCGAACTCTACGTCAAAACATGGACCTTGTTCTTGGTCTGCTTGCTATGCTTGGCTGGCAGCTGGATCTCTATCCATAATTCCGCTCTAAGGTCAGGACCGTGGGCTGTGGAACAATCATTGGAGTTCACCAGCCCTTCCGAAAATTTGTATCTGAAGTTTCAGCGCATCACATGAGGCTTTCCTCGCTTTGAGTGAGGTTCCTGGTGGTCACCCTGACGGGTTCATTGTCCCTGGTTGAGGGCTGCCCCGATGGATACCATCTACAGCCTCTCACGAACTTTTTAATGCTATTGGAGGCATATCACTGGCTTAACCTTACTTTTTGACTGAGATCAGGACATCACGATGTTACTCTATCTCGTGCTGACCGCTGCCTGGTGCCTGCGAAGAACCGACTTGACCAGGATCAACCGGCAAAACGAATCCTCCGCAAAAATGCGGAGGGTTCCCTGCCGCAGCGCCTGATATCGCAATTAGATTAATTTCTACTAGACTCAAGCTCTCATGCTCAACGGTTTCCGGCAGCATCAACCGTCAGGAGCGTATAGTCGCTCATTTGGACCCTTTCAAGGCTTTCATTGTTTGATTAACCCCCAATTTTTGACCCTGGCCAATTATTTGTTCTGTTTCTCCGCGCATTTTCTTCCTATAGGCGTGTTGCTATCAACATTTCATTTACGTCTTCTAATTAGACGCTGAGCGATGTCACTCGGTTTATACTTCGTGGACTGGGGGGAGGGGATGTTATAAGATCAAAATATTCCCACGCTTGGCGATTTCTTATGTGGTTTTCAGTGTCTGATCTTCTTATCTTGTCTTTTGGTTCAACTCACTGCTACAATGAAGACGGCTAGCTTTCTTTGCAGGGTTGTGGGCATGGCCCTTTCTGGTGAGCTACTCAAAACCCCAAAAGATCTTTGTTGAGCCATTAACATGTCACTAGGCCTCACTTCCGTGCTGGCACAGGATTTTGTATCCTACCATGGAACTTATACCGAGCCAAACACGGGGATCACATTTTATACCAGTGTACAGGCCAATGGCACGGTTTCTGGTGGCGGGTGGGGATCTCTGGTTTCTGCAGGAGGCTTTACTTTTGGTATGGCTCTTCCGGAAAATGCAGTGACGGTTGATGCAAACGAATACATTGGGCTTATTGTAAGCTAAATTTCACACCCCATCCGCTCTTTTCGCTAATCCAACAGATCGGATCAACTCCCAATGGCCCTGTCTCGGGATGGTCATCTGTACTCCATGGCGGCAGTGGTGCAGGAGCTGGGTCTATGCCCAACCATCTCATGATTGTGGCTTGGCCAACCGGTAGTGGTGATCAGATAGCCACATCATTCAGATACTCACCGTGAGTCTTACATAACCCTATATCTTGTCGTCCTAACGTCAACTTAGGTCCTACCTACTACCAGTATTGTACAAGGGAAGCGCAAAGCTCACCCAAATATACTCTAAAGTGAATGCCACCAACTGGACACTGATCTACCGGTGCCAAAATTGCTTTGTATACGACGACCCCAGCCAGACACCAGCAAACACCTCCACAAGCAAAGGATTGTTTTCCCAAGGATGGGCACAGGCCTTGAAGCCTCCAAATGACCCCACCAACCCATCTTCCGACTTTGCTCAACATGACAATGGAATGGGCATGTATTTAATTGATCCCAAGTCTGCCACTCAAGCCTCGTACTCAAAATGGGCTACGCAAACAGCTACTGGCACAATCGCCACCGGTACAGCTACCGCTACATCATTCGTAACCGTCCCAGTACCCACTGCGACCAGCTACGATTATGTTGTGATTGGCGCCGGTGCAGGCGGTATCCCGATGGCTGATAAGCTGTCTGCTGCTGGAAAATCCGTCCTACTCATTGAAAAGGGAGTAGCATCATCAGGGCGATGGGGCGGAAGTAAGTCTAGAATACAAAGCTCAAGTCTCTTCGTAGCTGACAACTGCGCAGCATATCGCCCTGAAGGACCAACTAATAATGGCGGCTGGTTAGACGGAACTAACCTAACTTGGTTCGATGTTCCAGGAGAATGCAACAGGATCTGGAACGGTGGCTCACCTGGAGTCGCATGTACCGATACCGATCAAATGGCAGGCTGCATTCTCGGTGGTGGCACCGCTGTTAACGCTGGTCTGTGGTGGAAGCCAAACCCTGCGGACTGGGACATCAACTTCCCCGCGGGCTGGAAATCAAGCGACATAGCTGCTGCAACAAGCCGAGTCTTTTCCCGTATCCCAGGAACGGACGTCCCCAGTATGGACGGTAAACTGTACCTACAATCAGGGTTTGACATCGTCCGGCAAGGCCTTGCTGGGGCTAGCTGGAAGAGCGTGACCGCAAACAATGTACCTGGGGAGAAAAATCGTACATATGCTCATACGCCATACATGTATTCTAATGGCGAGCGAGGGGGTCCAATGGCCACATATCTCGTCAGCGCAGCAACAAGATCAAACTTCCAACTTTGGCTCAATACTAGCGTTGAGGTAATTAATCGCGACGGTGGCCACGCTATTAGTCTCAAAGTCATCGCGACCAACAATGGCGGACGAGCAGGAACCGTGCGGCTCACCCCCCTCACTGGCCGAGTTATTCTCGCATCTGGCGCTTTCGGTACATCCAAACTCCTATTCCGAAGCGGCATCGGCCCTAAAGATCAACTCCAAGTCGTGAAAACCAGCACCGATGGCCCAACCATGATCAACGAGACATCGTGGCTTACCCTTCCAGTCGGTCTCAACCTCGATGACCACTTCAACACTGATACCGTCATCTCGCATCCAAACATCTCATATTACGACTGGCCCGCAGCATGGAACACTCCCATCGAAGCAGACAAAGTCGCCTATCTCACCAAGCGCTCCGGGCCCCTCGCACAAGCAGCACCCAACATCGGGCCAATCATGTGGGAAGAAATCGTAGGCCCTGACAAGATCACTAGGCAATTCCAATGGACATCCCGTGTCGAAGGATCAAGTGGCGTTGCCAATGGAAACTCCATGACTCTTTCCCTATATCTAGGACGAGGCAAAGTCGCCCGTGGACGGACCACTATAGGAAAGAATCTGAACATGGTCGTTTCTGAAATCCCTTATGATAACGCTGCAGATATCGCAACTGTAGCTATTGCTATCGATAATATGGTCAAGAACATGAAGAGTGTCTCAAAGCTAACGTGGATCTATCCACCAGTCACTCAGACTGGCGCCGATTACTTAAAAACTGTACGTCGCTACTGCTCCTGCCCCTTTTGTCCATACTTATAACCTTACTAGATCCCCCTAACTCTCGGTAATGTCGGTGCCCGCCGGGCCAACCATTGGATGGGTACCGCAAAGCTGGGTACGGACTCTGGCCTTTTAGGCGGAACCTCCGTGGTAGATTTGAATACTAAGGTCTACGGCACGGATAACATTTTTGTCGTCGACGCGTCGATCTTTCCAGGCATGGTCACGACTAACCCCAGTGCTTTGGTCGTGATAGCTAGCGAGCATGCGAGCGCCAAGATCTTGGCTCTTCCTTTGACAAAAGAGCAGGCGAAGTATGATCAGTGTGGCGGTGCGAATTGGAGCGGAAGTAGTGCTTGTGTCGCAGGGACGACGTGCATTTATTCTAATCCGTATTATTCGCAGGTATGTTAAGATGAGAATCTATCTTTTATGCTGCTTGTCTTGTTTTTGTGGATACTGAATGGCTCGCTAATGAGTATGATAGTGCCTCTAACACCCAGCCTCAATGATCGATATATAGCGTCATCTACACATGGCACGATGCGAGACGCGGGGGAAATGCGTGATGGTATTCTATGGTACTGACGAAACATCTTTGTACATAAATCCATTTCAATGCGTCCATCATCAGCATAACTCATTCTTCTTGTTTATATTCCCAAAAGAAAACCCCAAGTACAGTAACCATGTTCTCTAACTCGACCTCGGCTCAGACAATAGACTATTTACCCACACACCCACCCACCTGCACACATCCAACATTCCACCCCCCAGATTGAACCCAGATCATTCCTAACTTTCCCTACTAAACAAAGATCAGTCCCATATATACTGTACAAGCACAGTATATACAATACAATACATAATAAACAACCCATCTCGCACAGCAGCTACAGAAAAAACCCAAACCTACAAAACCATCTCCGCACGAATTCGAACGAGAGTCTAACCTCAGGTCTACGTCTGCTTACGCAGCATTCAGTATACACATAGACCTGAAACTGAAGTATTCCATCTGAATGCTTCTTTCCCAGTTACCGAAGAACAGGGGGCTGCGTTGGGTGACTTCGGTCCGCTGGATATATTTTCGCTGCTACTGTAACTATATAGACAAGATGCGATTGTATGAACTGTGTTGTACTGTAACTGTAACTGTAACTGTATGCGTACTATGAGCTCTTGCTTAAAAAAAAGGTAGGTAGGTAGGTAGGTAGGTGAAGTAAAAAGATCTACGTCTGAGAAAGAGGAAGAAGGGGGGGGAAAGGAATGATGAAATTTGATCATTCATGATAGGATAGAGATGGAGATGGAGATGAATCGGGAGATTCACGATCTCGAATAAGTTTAGATGTCGGATGCTGCTGAAATGTAGGGTGGAATGTGTAAAAGGGGGGGGAGCGGGAATACGAGAAAAGGTATTGTAAGTACTATAGTGATATTATTTCACTCGCGTTCGTGAATCGTTGAAAATCTATCGCTTCGTATCTTATCTTATGGATGCAATCCATGCCTAATTGGAAATCCGCATGCGCTCCTTTCCCTCTATCACTTTGCAGTGAAAGGCCGCAGGCGAAAAGTGCCGGTATTAAACCAGCTCAAGCCTACTATTCCAGTCCTTCCCTCCACCAAACTTGTACTCATATTCATATTCATCAATCACCGTGATCGGTGCCGCTTTCCCTTTTTTTTGCCCTGCCCCCGAAAAATACAGACTTCCCTTCCCTTCTAAATACACGCAGCCCTATTCTGCAAGTACCATTCTTAACATACTCAAGAAACTCTCTCTCAGCCGCCAAACCTCCACGACCTCTGGCTTGACCGGCTCCCCAGCCGTCCTCCTCAGATGATCCTGTTTGCGCGCCCTCCTTTTTCGCTCCGCCTGAATGGGATCAAGTTCATCGTCCTCCTCCTCCTCGTCACTACTATCGTCCTCATCTTCTTCGTAGTTCATCTCTTGGAGGTCCATCTGATCAAGTCCGAAGTCAGTACTACTGAATGCGATTCCTCCTGGTACTGCCGCCGTATTGGGCGCACCGCCTTCCGCAGCCATCTTCTGTCTTGTCTTATCAGAATGCCATTTCTTCCTCGCCTCTTGCCACGCAATCAGCGAATTTATCTCAGAAATAGCTTTCTCTTTATCGAGTTGTTGGACCGAGACGGCGCCAGCGAAAAGAGCGTTGATGTCGAGTTTTCCGGCTTTCGGACCCTGGCGCAGGAATTCGAGGATGCCTTCTATCCATCCCATAAGTTGGGTGAAGAGACCATTATCGTGAGTGTGGACCTCGTGCACGAATTTGTAGAAGTTGTGTTCGTGGCGTTGGCAAAGGTCAATGAAGGCTTGGACTGTTTGATTAGGGTCAGCGGAGACATCTTGCTCTCGGCATTTGTCGACAACCTATCCTGTCAGCTGCTGGAAATATTATGAGTGGTAAGAGGACGTACCGTGATCATATCGTCGATGAAAACTGCGAAGTCCGTGACGCTGTTGTACACATTCGCAGACTTATAAACCCTCACAAGGGGCTCATAGAAGATAGTGAACAAATCTCTAAGAAGCTGCAATGTGACCGGTTCCTCGATCATACTCAACATCATGGCCTTATCCCGCTGTCGCGTATAGAGCTTCAATAGCTGTTTCATGTAAGAGAACAATTGAGCTCCCTGCTTCATCTCCTCATCCACATTTTCCACGGCGCTGTTCCACGCTACATATGCGTTGAAGACCTTACCGATTTGTGTCGGGTTTAGTGGTGGTTCGATGTCTTCCGAACGAAGGATTGCAACAATCAAGTCCACAGAATCAACTTCCGACTCAAGTCTGATTGTGTTCTTGACTTCTTCCGATGCGTCACAGAATTTCTTTAATTTGTCACAGAGAACTGGGTCGTCAATTTTGGCGACCAGCGAGTCAATCGACTTCTGAAAACTCCTGATACCATCGTTGAGCGTGAAGGAGAAGATACGTTGCATCAATGATCGTGCACCAAATGGCTGAGCGAGGAAGATATCCAGGATACTGGACATGACGGCCGCAGGGTTAGCTATCCGAATGGCGTTCTTAATCATCGTGTACGGAATCATGGAATGGATCTTCTTCATCTGGGCGAATAACTCTGGGGAGTTATCTTCAGCGAGGAACAGATGGTAAATGGTAGCCGCCACTTCGATCCTAAGCCACTCGGCAAATTTCTGGTACTGAATACTCAGATCTTGAATCGTCGTCTTTTCTTTGATTTCTTTGAAGAGCTTCGTAAGACCATTACTTTCAACGATATCCCGACGGAATCTACACTGTTAGCTAACCATCACCTTCTGGTCTTGGAGACTTACTGTTCCATGTAGACATCCAAATCCGCGGCTCTCTTCCTCGCGATCTCATAAAACTGCTTTTGCTCCTCGATCCTCTTCTCGTCCATCGCCTTTCGTCTCGAAATGTCCTCGACATCTGCATCCGTTGGCGTCATTGGCTGGAATGTCAGGAAATCCTGGATTGCTCTTGTACTAGCGATCTGCGGGTTAGAAAGGAGCGTACGCAAGAAGGCTCGTAGCGAGATACGTTGGTTCTCTCGCCAGAGAACTACAGACTGTGGTTTGGTTAGCTTTCTGTGTCTATTATGTATGGATTTAAATAGTAGTATATGCCTGCGTACATCATCTTGTGCGGGAGTCAAAGGCCGCCCATCTACTGAAACACGAGGGGATGAGAGCTTGGCAGAAGCTGTTGATGCGCTTCGGCGATGGTCTTGAAAGTCAGCTTGTGCTTGGGAAAAGATTGCATATTGACGTACCCCTCACTGAGAGTGTGTTCATCGAAGAAGAAATCTGCGGTATCGTCCCCATAGTTGAAACGGATGATATCGAGGACGCATCATCATCATCTCCTCTCCCAGTGAGTCCACCAATGAGATTCGAAGCCGTCGAGCTCTGCTTGTTCTTCTTAGGCATTGGAGGGAGAATTTTGCCTGGCAATTCGGTGCGTAATCTCTTGTGTAACCTGCTGAAATCGCCATACCGTCTCCCGATGAAGAATTCCAGCTCATTCTTTCTCTTGACTCTCAGAATGAATTCCTGTATCACCATCAGCACTTATTCTCCTCTCCTTATCGCACAATATGTCCACATACCGCATGTTTATGATAGCGAATATTCCTCTTCACGTTCGTCGTCCGCACACCGGCAACATTAACATCCCAACCATTCGTATAGTATCCCTCGGGCAAAGTATTCATAACCCCATGCTCAATAGCTCCCGCATCTACAACTTCCAATTCGGAGAACCGAATACGTTCTTCGTAACCGGAAGCGGTTGGAATTCCCGAGACCATCATCAGCTCCACCAATTTCTGGCATTTGATAGACAGCTTCTTTCGCTTTGTCTCTTCTAAACGATCCTCTGAGGACGAGATATGTTTATTGGCGAAAGATTGCAGGAACTACAACACACCACATTAGTCACAGCTCCTGTCTCCTCTCATTTTACTCTAATTATCCTCTGTTCTTTTCCAATATACACAAGGTCTATGTTCTCAAGTCAAAAAGGGACACTCACGACCTGCAACTTATCCTGCCAAAACTCCTTCTCCTTCGCCTTATCCAAGAATGGAAACTCGCGCACATGATGGACGAAAATATACCTCAAGATAGGCAACTCTGAATCCAGCGGGCTGATCTCGCCGAAATCTGATTTGAAGGGTGCGCCGAAACGTTGTAGGGCGGTTGGGGAATTAAGCTCGGTAATTTCGAATTTGACTTGCTGGGAAATGAGTTCGCGTTTGAGGTCTGGGTCGCCATTAGCTTGTACATTCTATTCTGCCTTGTTTGTATCTCTAAGCAGAGGTGGAGAAGAGGATGTTGGGAGAGAACGGGGATAGCTACAATGTTCTTGCTTTCCCGTAAGCGCTTGTCCATGCGTAGATTCCGACCTCGTCAAGGCAGGAGGAACAACCTTTCCATTTTGCACTGCTGCTGAGTTTGGTGTCAAGCCCAACGCCGTTGGGTCTCTTTGACTCTGCTCTTGACGCTGCTCTCTCGTGGCCGCGGGATCCATAGTTCGTGCAAGCAGGTGCTGCTGCATGCAAGGTAGAGAGGGACGAGCTTGCTTCTTCCTCGAGATAGGAGTGAGAGCAGGTGAGGGGATTCCGGGACTTGTAGTTTTTTTTTTGAGTGGTGGCCTTTGCTTTGCTTGGCTTCGCTTTGCTTTGCTTTTGCTTGGAGGCTGACAGAGGAATTGCACGTTGATTACCGTAGCGGGGTATAATGCAATTGTTGAGAGGGTGCTTGCATGAACAATCCTTCAACAACTCGTGATATATTAGATGACCTTCTAGCACGCGACGCCTTTAGTTCAAGAGTAAACTCCTAAAATGTGAATCATAACGAGTGGGAATAATGTGCGGGCGGGAAATCTATATAGGTAATGTTTTTGAATGCTGACAGGGGTGCAGCTATGAGGCTTGGCTGGAGTCGTCATCGAGATCGGGGATTGGAGGGGTGCTGCCAAGAGATATTCTTGGGGGAGGAGCAGGGTTCTAGGTAGCTTGGCAGGCTATGAAAAGTTATTTTTCGCCCGCCATGCGCGTTCCCGAGGCCCTTTTGAGACAAAACCTTGAAGACAACAAGGAGGCGAAGCACGGGAGGGCGGCACATGGTAAAGCAGATCAGCCGTTCAACTTGCGCTCCTGATCCATTTTGTACAGTACGGGAGCTTCTATATAAGGGATAAGGAGATATCAACGATATAAGTATCTTTTAATATTAATAGCGCATGAGCCTTCCGCAATACTTCTTCCGAGAATGAATAAGGGACCTTTTCACCCGGATTTGCCGCCCTCTTACACGGAAAACTGGCTGCCAAGTCATTATCAGGTCTATATAGATTACTTTATATGTATATAGGTATCCAAGGCCGTGTACATTGGGTGGCAGGGTATATAGTACTGGAGCGCAGATATCCGATTAAGGCAAGCCGAGTCCCGACAATGATCTCCACAGTTCTTCAGCCCTGCTGGGTAATATAGCCATTATTTACCCAGTCTCCAACTCACCTGTCACTCCTTTATTACTTGTTTATAAAACACAATTACAGCTCATCAAATACCCTCAGTCTAGGATTCTCCTCCTCTTCCTCCTCCTCCTCTCCATCCTTTCCCCTCAATCCCTTCTCCAGCGCATCCTCCACTTTATCCTTCAAGCTCCAACTCTCATTTCTCACTTCCTCTATATCCGGAATCTTGCCTAACAACCCGCTCTTATTCAGGCCCTGCACAACCCCCGGGTCCTGCGTCCTTGCAGGTGTATACTGAAATGCCATCATGGCCAACACAACCGCTGCTACCATACTAACCACTACCCATAGAATCCTCAGCCTCTTCCTCGTCTTCCCCTGCCACTCTCCCTCCGCGATCTCCCATCCCTCCACCCTCTCCTTCGCAATGTTCACTCTACTCCCCAATCTCTGGATCTTCTCCCTGCCTCTCTCAACTCTAGCCTTTAGAGCCGTGATCCGAATTTCCTGGTCACTAAAGCCGTTGAAACCGTCTAGCTGTCCTGTAACATCGTCGACTACTTCCTGGGTTTCGGCAGAGAAGGACTCAGTGAGGCCGCGCGTGAGGTTGGCGAGTTCATGGAGCGAGCTGATCGTGTTTTGTAGCACGGAGAGTTTTTCTAGGACAGCGTAGTATGTGGTGTCAAGGCGACGAGTGGTAGTGTTGGAGAGACTGTTCAGGTTGTTCAGGGCGTTGCGTAACTCGCTGCTTAGCTATAAGCCCTCGTCCCACAAGATGATTCAAGAATTCAACATACGTAGCACGCAAAATCCCCCGTTCTCTCTCCTCCCTGACTTCCCCTTCTCTTACCATCCTCTCCTTCTTCTCACTGCTATACCAAATCGCAGCACCTATACTACCATCTGCAAAGGAACTCCCTCTGCGACTTACATTCTGGCTCTCGCTCGGGGTGTGGCCTTCACTTCTGCTCACACCTTCGACGGACGGCTGTAGATTTACTTGCGCATGTTGATGATCTCGATTTTTGCCCCTGTGATGGATGTGTGGGTGGTGGTGTTTATGGTTACGTGTGAGAGAAGTGGGAGTGGCGACTTCAGAGATGGAACGTGTTGCGCCGTGTTTGGGACGGGTGGGGGAGATTTGGGAGGAAGGTAGGCCAGAAGCTCTGGAGAATTCTTGGAATGAGGGTATAGACATTTTCCATGTTTAGATTACTTTGTAGAATTAGGAGAGCTGGGGGGATTTGGCACTTGAGAGAGCTTATACGGGAGGCGGGGCTGAGACCAGGTGTGCAATCATGTGCAAAGGATCACATATTGGACAATTGTGAATATACCACTTTCATTGTATGTCAATAGACTCCACACTTTAGGTATGGATAATATTCTGTCTGTGAGCCAGAAAATAAAGTCTATGCTCTTTCTTGCCCCGGGACAAACAAGCATTCTATCCTTTGTTATGAATACTCCTAGGGTACAAAACTAACTTTAAGTAGGTAATTATCTGGTCTTGCACTTGGGATCCAAGTATATTCTTCTCGAATGTGGCTTATCGTCACTACATGAACAGGGTGCAGCTCAAGGTATAACTGCCCAGAGTGTGGAGAATGCGCCGCAACAGTCCAACGCCATGCTTTTCTTTTCCTACCAAACGCCAGCCGTGCAGCAAATATCTCGTTACAGAAATTTCTTGCCTTGGTATCTTTCAAGACTTCAGCATCTTATTCCTCTTCTCCTTCCTCTTCAACCGCTCCACCCTCTTTCTATGCATCGTCTCCGCCAACTTTTCATACCTCGCCCGCTCTTCCTTCTTCGCGCGCTTATCCTTGATAGATTGGATTTTGGTCTGCAAAAATCATCAGCCCCTCTCCTCTACACTGCCCATCTGTGAACTCAGTAGCAAGAAAACTGACCTGTCTTGCAGCCTCTTTCTCGTCCTTCATTTCCTTCTCCTTCGCCTTCATAGCAGCCATAGCTACTCTCTCCGTTTGCCTCTTCTCGTACGTCGAGTTGCCGGCTTTAGGACGGAAGGCCGTCTTGGGTTCGTGCCATTGCTTGCCTGTGGAAAAATTGTTAGAATTTTTTCCTCTCCATCCTGCCGTAACCAGACATACCATTCTTGCGCATTCCCTGTGCAAGCTGAACAGCTTCTGCCGGAGCGACAGTAGGTGTCGCGACTTCTGTGGACATCTTGATATTTTTATGCAGGCGCAAAGCTCTGATGTGAGGTGGATTCCAGATTAATATTTGACTGCAAAGTGGGGATACTATTCGCGGGCACTTGCCAAGCATTGTTATCAGATGGAAGAAGAAAAGTTTGATCTGATAAAATTAGCGCCGGACCCCGCCACGAGCCACCAAAATTTCCCCCAAGAGTAGATTTTTTTGAGCACTATAAGAAATCCCGAACGAACTCTCTAACTCCCGGCCTTTCAGTCACCTACGATATCCATCTCTGATCCCCATTAATTAGTACACGTTCCTGTAGGTTTTATGCCTACAACAGTCCAGTCTCCCAGCTTCCCTTGACCGCTCCTCGAAATGCTTCCTCGATAAGCCGGTCAACCCTAGCGTTAAGAGAAGACGCCCTCCTCTGCAAATTCTCCACACCACACGAAAACCCGGCGGAAGACGAGAACGGTACTTCCTCCCGATGGTAGCATAGTCCAAGCAAGAAGAGCTTGCATTGCCTTCTTGCTCGCACAGCATCCAACAACACCTCCAAGTTTATTCAAACAGCCCCCAACCAACTGTTCAGTCACACAACAGACTCCACACAGCTAGTTTGACAACGTTTACCAACAAGGCTACGACGTCGTGCTGACGAGTGAGGGTACGGTGGGCCACATACATAACAAGAACTTGTTTGCTTGTGCTGCCTGTGGTGATAGTTTTGCAACACAAGCCGCCACTCTAAGACCCAAATACACCCTGCCACCGATCGCGGAAGCACCACGCAGAAATTTAAGAAAACAGCCTGAAAGATGGCGGCCACAGCTACACCAGACTTTGCCTCCGCCGAACCCTCCCAGACGTTTGTCGTCAAAGGGAAAGGGAAAGAAGCTCTCATGGATGCCGTGGAGGACATACTCTTTGGCTCCGTACGCTGCTCCTTATTCTTAATTTAAACATTCACCGATCACTAATACCTCATAGATTGCCGGTGTAGCGGGGAAATATATCGAATATCCCTTCGACACAGTTAAAGTCCGCCTACAATCCCAACCCGACCACCTTCCTCTTCGTTACAGCGGTCCCCTCGATTGCTTTCGCCAATCCCTTCGTAGCGACGGCTTTCTTGGTCTATACCGCGGTATATCTGCCCCCCTCGTCGGGGCCGCCCTTGAAACTTCCTCTCTCTTCTTCTGGGAGCGCGTAGCCCGCGAATCCCTCTTTGCAGCCGGACTCTATAACCGCGAGAAACAGCTTCCCCTTTCAGCCCTCTGGCTTACCGGCGCCATCTCTGGCGCATTCACAAGTCTCGTCCTCACACCAGTCGAGCTCGTCAAATGCAAGATTCAGGTCCCAGTGGCGTCTAGCACCAATGATGTGATTCGCCGCTCACCTACACCCTTGGCAGTCATCAGAGAAGTGTACCGTCACCAAGGTATCCGTGGATTCTGGCATGGGCAGTTGGGCACACTGATCCGCGAGACGGGCGGCTGCGCAGCTTGGTTTGGCAGCAAGGAAACAGTTACCCTCATGTTCCGCCATTTGAACTCTAGAGCGATACCTGTCCCCTCGTCGCCCGCATCACTTAAGCACCAAAATCTGCCTACCACCTCAGAGATCGGCTTTGCCCCGCTCCCACTCTGGCAACAAGCCGTGGCAGGTGCCTCGGCAGGCATGTCCTATAATTTCCTTTTCTTCCCAGCTGATACAATCAAATCTCGCATGCAGACCGTCTCAGCGTCGAGTACCGCACCACGGCTTCAATTCTGGGATGAGGGTGTCGCCATCTGGAGACAGTATGGACTCAAGGGTTTGTACCGTGGGTGTGGCGTTACGGTGGCGAGGAGTGCACCAAGCAGTGCATTCATATTCATTATCTTTGATGCATTAAAGGAGAGATTTCACTTGTCCTGAGGGGGAGGAGAATAAGCGAGATTTTGCTTTTAGATCTAGAAATTTCTTGCACTTTTTGTTACGAAGTGCGTGCATACTGGTTGCATAGATAGCAGTAGACTCGTCAGCAAGCTCTGTTTGATGTTTCAAGTTGCTGCTTGCTTAGAAAAGCGACATTTGGCGTTATAAGAAAGCTATGGCGATATCAAATAATTTTCTGGGAGAAATGAGTTCATGATCAGCATATGAGGCGTTGACATTAAAAGCATGATAGACGCAGATCAAATCCAATGAAATATTATAACAGTAGTGCATAAATTGGCAAAGAAGTGTAATTGTAGTTTGCAGCTACTTCGACCATGCCTTCACCCAAGAAAGCCTCGGAAGGTGGAATCTGGTACATACATAACAGCTCAGCTTTCCAGTACTCAAAACAAGTGTCCATCCTATTAGTCCGTGTGTGTTGTGCTTCGTGATAGCAAATTAGGAGAATGTAATGAATATGAATAGCAATTTTCCATTCTTTCCATACTCTTCATCTTCTTTGATAAGACTGAAAGAAAATTACCTTCATGATCATCGGCTACAGACATGCATACATACATACATAGATGACCCGAAAGTAGCAGGTACAAAGGAGATACGTAGTCCGTAATATGAAGCTGCTTGATGAAGATAGACTTACACTGGGAAGAAGTTAGACTAACACCTATCACAACATTCAAATTTCAAACAATCTCTCCTCCTTCTCCTCCTCCTCTTTCAGCATGTAGAAATATAGACTTGACTTGTAATATCAAATTAAATACCCATCCATCTCCAGACTCCACTCCCTCCACTCATCTCCTATAATCCAACTAATATTCAAATCCGCCAGAGAGGGTGAGGCGCGTACGTGTGCCATTATCTCCTCCCATCCAAGCCTCTAACTTAAACCCTCTCGGTACCTATATTAACATATCCCAACTGCCTACTACGAGTACATACATTACGAATCAAAAGGGACAAGATCATATTCACCATGAAAACCGAAATTCGCAGTAATTTCATCGTAGCTTGGTCATTGTGAGGATTTATCTCCCTCTGACATACATATTCCTTTTCTACCCTCTGGTAAATCAAACAGTTGTATAGGAAATGTTTGGATAGTATTGTAGCCAGTGATTGGTACAAGTAAGCAAGAATGGAAATATGGAGAGATTGAAAGGTGGCGTAGCAGAGAGCTTTTATCAGGCTAGTGGAACATCTGCACAGAGGTCGAGTTGGTCATATATACATACTGTACATGCGCACAATTCCATCTTCAGTAGTACGTAGACTGGGAGAATGCAAACAAGGTGCTATATCACTTTCAATCTAGCGAGGATCTTCATGGATTGGGTTTAGAAATTAGAGGGTGGGTATGGATTATATCTATCGTACTGGGTGTGTATATATATAGGGTATGGAAAGGAGTATGAAGGTGCTATGGGTCAGTGTCTGAAGTTTGGGGTGTGGATAAGCTAAAAGGGGATTTTTATATGTACGAAGGTATGTATCAAGCTGCCGTCGACCGCTTCGTTTAGTTGGCGTTTTATTTCCTGCTATATAGGGCTCTCAGTACAGAAGTAGACTGAAAAGAGAGAAAGAGGAGGTCCTTATTGGGAGAGGATGAGTTCGTTTAGGATGCAGTTTCACTTCATCTACTACACCTCGACCATCTGCATGTCTATGTGTGTATGTGAAATTTGTTGATTCTACCTCCTCGCCTCATGAAATCGTCTTCTCGTGTTCCATAAATCTATCCAAAAAGCTAGGTATCCACTCATCCACATCACCACCACCACCATCAGGATATCAATCCAGATGGGAGGGGAAAGCGCCTAAAACAGCCGCGTAAAGATATCTTAAGAAGCTGGTTCGGATATACGCATGCACTAAAGAAATATAGCCAAAAAAACAAACAGACAGTTGAAGTTTTTGGCGTGCCCCACTGCCCCTTGTCATCATTCAGCATATACACAGCCACATCTTTCTCGCTATTCGGCTTGATGCTAGAAAAGCAAGGAAAACATGAAGGGGGAGGGGGGAGTTGGGTAGCGAGTTTAGTACTCCTCGTCCGCCTCAGGCTCGATACTGTCAGCAGCGACCTCCTCGTAATCCTTCTCTAGCGCGGCCAGATCCTCGCGCGCCTCTGAGAACTCGCCCTCCTCCATCCCCTCGCCTACGTACCAATGTACGAACGCGCGCTTGCTGTACATCAGATCGAACTTGTGATCTAGTCTGCTCCATGCCTCTGCTATCGCCGTCGTGTTGCTCAGCATGCTCACACTGCGATCTACGCTAGCCAAGGCGCCATCGTTGGGAGAGGTGGATGGGACGGAAACGGGTTTTTGGTAATTGATGCCGAGCTTGAAGCCGGTAGGGCACCATTCAACAAGGTTGAATGATTGCTTGGCCTTCAGCGAGGCCACGGCTGCATTACAGTCTCTGGGGACGACATCACCGCGGTAAAGAAGGGCGACGGCCATGTATTTTCCGTTGCGCGGGTCGCAGACGACCATTTGGTTGTTGGGTTCAAAACATCTGTTCATGCGTCAACCGCCACACTCGCTTAAGAACGGACTAAGAGAGGGGGCAGGAATGGAAAGAAATAAAAAAGGTAAGCATACTGCAAAGTCAATTCCTGCGTCTTGAAGCTCTCATGGCTGCTTCTCGCAGCTGAGATCACAGGTGCGTAACTGATTAAGGGATAGTGGATGCGCGGGTACGGAACCAAGTTCGTCTGGAACTCGTTCAAATCGACATTCAAGGCTCCATCGAAGCGCAACGAACTCGTGATGCTGCTCACAACCTGCGCGATCAGACGGTTCAAGTGCTCGAAGCTGGGACGTGGGATATCGAGGTTGCGACGGCAGATGTCGTAGACGGCTTCATTATCGACGAGGAAAGTGCAGTCGGAGTTCTCGATCGTGGAGTGGGTGGAAAGCACAGCGTTGTAGGGTTCCACAACGGCAGTAGATACTCGTGGAGCGGGATACACGGCGAATTCGAGCTTACATTTTTTGCTGTAGTCTGTTGAGAGGCGCTCGAGGAGGAGGGATCCAAAGCCAGAGCCGGTTCCACCGCCGAAAGAGTGGAAGATTAGAAAGCCTTGGAGGGACGAACAGTTATCCTGGTTATGTTAGCTTGTATTGACCGACACATCTTCCTACAAATTGCAGTGCAGCTCCAAACTTTCTAGAGCGTTGAAAAGAATCCCTTTGAAGAGCATCCCAACTCAATAGCGCTCAAGTCACGGCTGAAAGGGTATGACCTACTAAAACCCTCCGGATCTTATCCAATGTGCCCTCCAATAGCTCCTTTCCAATGGTATAATGTCCTCGTGCGTAATTATTTGCTGCGTCCTCCTTCCCGCTAATCAATAGCTCGGGGTGAAATAGCTGTCTGTAATCACCCGTACGGATCTCATCGATCGGAGAAGGATCCAAGTCTACGAAGATGGAACGAGGAACGTATTTGCCATTGCCGGTTTCTGTGAAGACTGTGTCGAGCTCGCCGCTATCATGGAGTGCTTTTGCAGCGGGGTCTGGACGTCCGTCTTTGCTCAGGCCGTGCTCGAGGAGATAGCTGGAGTGGATTAGCTGATGTTGGGTTGATGTTTAGAGAGAGTGGAGGATATACAGTTCCCAAGCGCTGTTGCCCAGTTGGGTTCCAGCTTGCCCAATATGCAGGTGAAGAATCTGGAAATCAAAACGGTTAGTATATTCTCTCTTATATGTGTTCTATACTACTATCTCAATCACACGTCCAACATCGTACGACACCCTCTTTGAAGTTGTGCTCCCATCCCATCTACGCTTCCACCGCCGCGACTCGGATGCCCCTCTCCGCCAATTACAGAATCCAAGCGACGACGAAAGTAAATAGGTAAGTAAACACGTACCTCGCCTCGTGTCATGTCGCCAATTCCTCGTCAAAAGTTGTAAATATTTGGGATTTCGGATTTGTGATAGAGATCAGGCCTTCGAACGAAAAGAGTTCAGACGAACGAAAGCTCAGCTCGAAAGGAGGAGTCTGGAGTTTCGTTTGGGATGGGCGTCAGGAGTTGCTGTGGTTTGTGGATTGGTGGTGGGGTCAACACTTATGCGGGCGTGAAGTCGCACACCGCCTTCTTTGTCGCCAGCTGATTGGTGCCCTGCCCTTCTTGCTCGCATAACCTCTTCTTCTCCCCCTGAATTTGGATGGGGCTTGGCGTATTTGGCATGTTTGTTTAAAGTTACCGTGGAGAGGAGTTGATTGGGTGATGAGGGAACAGGACAGGATAAAGACAGGCTAGTCGTGTTCCCCGACCGGGTCGATGTACAGTAAATAAAGAGCTACTGTACGTGAAGCAAGAAGCCATAGCTTGCCATGAGGTAGTCAATGTTGTCAATTTGACTGATTGCAAACACGCAGTGCTTGTTAGTTTATTTCGAGGCGGGAGGGGAAGAGGGACAAGCAGAACGTCAGTTGAAACATGCTTAGGAAAATACAGTATCTATGCCCGAAACATGGGCGTTTTTATTTGCGATATGTTTACATACTCAAGGAGAATGTTGGAATGTTGGAATGCTGGAAATGCTATATCACTGGAGAGACTGACAAAAAAATGACACTGGAACATCAAACTCAGAGAGCTAGCTAAGATAAGGCTTGGGGCATAGGAGAACTTACCGCTACATCATCCAGGGTGGAAAGTTAGAATGGCTAGCATAATATTTTTGAACTCATGCAATAAAACTACTGTAAATCGTAATCCCATGTGGTTAAAGAAATGCAAACCCGTCGATCCATCCGCCCGATACGAACCCATGTTCCAATCAAAAGGTATCATTCACTCCTGCCCATAGACTCCTACCCCATCATACACGCCACAAATCGACTACCGAAGTTCATTTCTTCTCATCGACATACTTAGTACCCTTGCCCTCAGGGCTAGCTGGAACTTCCTTGTCTGCCAAATTCCAGTCGTTCAAGTATTCCACACCAGCAGTCAAGTATGTAGCGAATCCCAACCACGCAAGATAGGGAGCGAGCGCCCAGCCGGCGACCGAGTCTACCTGGCCCCAGACGTAAGTCAAGTAGCCAGTTGTTCCAGTAAGGGCGACTATAGCAACGAGGGATTCGATGGGGCGCTTGGCAACGAAGAAGAGAGGCATCCAGATGAGATTCAAGCCGAGTTGGATGGTGTAGAGGGTGGCACCTTGTTTGGTGAGGAGGCGCTTCTCGATAGAGGCGAGAGGAGTCATGCCAGTGCTATAGGCACGGTAGGCCGAGAAGCCCATAAGGCCGTAGAGAAGGGCTACGGATAGACATTAGCAAATCGCTTCGCGATGCTAGAAATGGGTGAAAGCCTACTCCAAGCTGGGCCGAACACATATGGAGGAGGACGGTAGGGTGGTTGCTTGAGCGCCAAGTAGGTCTTTTGTGTTTCCTTTGCTGCATTGAAGTTAGTTACCCCATTGCTTGGAGAATGAGATGGAATGAGATGGACTCGGGTTATTGGAAACATACGTCTTGTCGAGAACCCAACAGCCGTGCCCAGAGCAATTGGGAACAGAATCGATGCAGCCGGGCTAGCAAACAGGGCTGCTGGCAGCGTAAGGGACGGTATGAAAGTCGTCATTGTAGAGATCCCGAGATTGTATTGTTAATGGTTTGGGGGGAATTTGGGAAGAGAGAAGATGAGATGGAAGGGGAGAATAAAGAGGTGCGGACATGAGGTTATTTTAGGCATGATCTAAGGTCGCATGTTGAGAGCTTCCCCTTCCCTCAGCTCGATGACGTATGATTTGCACTCTCGAGACAAACAAATTACAGTAAAGGACTCACAGGCAACAGCTCAAAAATAGAGAAATGATAGAGCCGAGAGAGATGCTTTACTTCTTAGATGTATTACTCAATTAGCTTTATTCGTAGTGCTTTTATATTATGTTGTTTAAGGCGGGTAAGTAGAAATTACATAGGGTCGAGCAGCAGATACAGTAAGTAATAGATGCGTCGGATGGAAGCTCGAATACTGTGGATCAGCTCATGATCATAGGACTGAACGTAATCTGACGACCACGATGTGGTGCCTGGGGCATCATAAAATAGAGGTGTAAAAAATTGTATCCGCTTTTATTCTTCATCTGGCGAATAAGCATAGCTTTTACTCTCACCCCATCATACTTTATTTGTTGCCCAATCACAGAGCTGATCCTGCACTTTGACGCCCTTGGTTGCGCCGGATCCCCCGCCCCTTCCCTTCCACCTTCCACCTTCCACCACCCACCTTCCCAGCCCCCGAGAGCATGGGACTCGATACTGTACCATCCAGTCCAGTCCGGTACAGTAGTAGCGCAGAACTCTGGCTCACGCTTCAGCTCCGATTTGGTCCTGGATCTCAACCTCGACACCAACATCAACCTCTCCACTTCTCCTTCATCAATCCGCCAACTCCAGCTCCAACTCCAACTCCAACTCACACTTGGATGAGGATCGTTCTTCTGCGCAAGAGCTTGCCCATACTCAATCATCCTGTTCGTCTATTCTTCTTTTACAATACCATACCATCCCATACCATACTTACCACAACATACTTGCCTTGCACATCCTTGTACCTTCATCCTGCACCGTCCATCGTATCTACTCTTCTTTAAATACCAGCTTGTTTCGATCAGACAGTGTCGTCGTCTTCGTCCGTCATTGATAGGCGCCCGACTCCCTCTTTCTACTTCATTTTTTATACACTGTCCTACTTTATTTCACATCCGTCAGAAAAGCTAGCTCGCCCCCACCCCCATACTCACCTCACACTTCTTGAATACTCCTCTGACAGCAATCATGGCATCAAACAGCAATAGCTTCGTTGTTATACCCTCCTCCCGACAAGCACCGGGTATCACTTGACAACCAGCAAACCCGCTCCTTCTACGAGCCTTCTAAGATAAATCCGACTGTCCTGACCTTTCGCTATCGGAATACCCCATCAACGCTTCGACACCGGCCTGTCCAGAAAATGGATACATATTCAGGTTACAGAGAGTCGTTGTCGGCGCGATCCCCAACGGAACGTACGCCGTGGGGTGGACGAGATGACAATTACAGAGCTGGTGACCGACCAGAAAACACTCGTACCGATTCCTTCTATCGTGGTAGATCTCCTGGTATGTCGATTCTCAAGTTACTTGTGCTCTCGTACTACGCAGGCCGCTGTGACTCGTTACATACAGTTATGAGCTGGGAATTGCATTGCACGTGGCATTGTCGAACCATTTCCATACCATTTCCATACTCTAGTCTTATTGTCAAGCTCTATTGATTATTTTACTTACTATCCCAACTCATAGGTGTTGATCGAAGCCGCAGACCTCGCGAGCGAACTCGATCCCCTGTAGCTGTTGACCGATACGAGCCGTCCAGCCGCAGCCGGGAGGATTATGGCAGCAGACGAGACCGTGACCGTGACAATCGTCGGATTTCGCCAGCTCCTATCAACATCGATCGATATGTTCCTGGTCAGGACTCAGGGCCTCCCCCGGCTATAGTCAATATGCTTGCGGACCCTGCCACGCTTCCATTCCAAGTTGGCTTCTCGTACTTCGGAGAGTGGTGGCGCACAAATGAAAAGATCAAAGAGGAGAAGGAGCGAGCAAGATCTGGCAAGCGTGGTGATGCATTGCGCCCACGCGAAAATCAAGAAGATCGCGAAAAGGAGAAGGTCAGAATCCAGGCTGCCTACGATACGTACAAGGAAGAACTCCAAGCTAAAATGGCAAGACAATTTGTTGCTGAGCATAAGGCGGAGCAATGGTTTCAGGAGAGATATTTTGCAGCAGTTAGAGATGGACTAAGAACACAACTCAACGAATTCCGGCGTGGTAATTACAGTCAATGGGAACAAGATCTTGAATCGGGTACGTTCGATGAGTATTCATTAGAAGGAATTCCAAAAGGTGAAAGTAACGGTGCAGGCGGCGTTGTCGAGAAGGAGGAGGGAGAGACATCAGCAGCCAACGAGGTTCTTGGTGTGGGTGATCTTGTGCCGTCTCGAGGAAGTGATATCAGAGACGAAAATGCCTTCCAGCCAACACTACTCATCAAGACAATTGCCCCCAATGTCAGTCGTCAAAATCTCGAAGCATTCTGTAAGGAGCATTTGGGAGAAGATGAAGGAGGCTTTAAGTGGTTGAGTTTGAGCGATCCTAACCCGAGCAAGAGATATCACCGTATTGGTTGGGTCATGCTGCATCCTGCTCCAGAAACTATTCCTATCATTGATCGACCAGATCCAACAGACCAGGACGAGGAAGGAGATATCAAACTACCCATTGTGGCCCAATCAACTGCTGAAAAGGCCCTCGAGGCTATCAATGGAAAGACGGTCAAGGACGAGATCCGAGGTGACTTTACGTGTCACGTTGGTGTCCACGTGCCACCTAGTATGCCACGCAAAAAGGCCCTCTGGGATTTATTCTCGGCACCTGAACGCATTGAGAGGGATCTTGAGCTTGCTCAGAGACTCGTACAGAAGTACGAGGAAGACTTTGGGTCTGATTTCAATGCTGTCCTGAAGATAGAAGAACGTGTCGAAGACTTGAAAAACCAAGGACACCTCTTACCACCTGTTACTGCTCCAGTTGTTAAGAAGACAAAAAAATCCCGTGAACTTGGTCTTGATGAGGCTATGGACGAAGGCGAGGAGTTTGAAGAAGGCGAAGAAGAAGATGAGGAGGAGGGTGCTTTGGACGATGAAGTGGATGACGAGGACCTTCTGGTCAAGAAGAAACAGCTCGATCTGATGGTTGAGTATCTTCGTCGGGTCTTTAACTTCTGCTTTTTCTGCGTTTTTGAAAGCGATTCCATTCACGAACTCACTCGAAAATGCCCAGGAGGTCATCTTCGAAGACCTCGCAACACTCTCAGCAGTGCTGGTAAAGCCGCGGCAAGAGCTAGTGCCCTGGGTGAGCCATTCCAGTTGAAGAAACGAACAGGTATCGACCTCACTGATGATCTGGATGCTCCAATCTCTCCAAATGAAGATCGAAAATTCCCGCGAAACAATGTTGCGACGAAAGCAGAACAGCAGCTGCAACGTGCATTCAATTGGGTCAAAACATTCGAGGAAAAACTTCTGCAAATTCTCGAGCCCGAGTCAGTCGATGTCAGAAAGCTAGGTGGAAAGCCAACTGATGATGGGTTGAAGGATGAACTGCCTAAGTTTGTGAAGCAGGAGGATGAACACAAATACAGATGCCGGGTTCCAGAGTGTACTAAGCTCTTCAAGGAGGAACACTTCTGGAAAAAGCATGTGGAGAAGCGGCATCCGGAGTGGCTAGAAGGATTGAGAAAAGACGTAAGTTGCACATAGTGTACGTGTGAGCACAGCTAACATTTGTCTAGTTTGATCTCATCAACACCTATGTCATGGATCCGGCTCACATCGCACCTTCAAGATCAGATGCCAATAGCAATGGTCATTTTCCTCCCTCAAATGGTCACATGCCAGCTGGTACACCTCGTGGCTTCAATCTCCAAAATTTTGGAATGGGTGGCATGCCTCCTATGCAAGGCTTTGGTCAGCCTGGCTTCCCGGGATTTTTCCCCGGAGGCGTTCCTGGTGCTGGTAGCTGGGCTGCTGGCGGCAATAATAATGGTAGCGGACCTATCAGACGTGGTGGGAGACAGTACCAGACCAATAGCCGCCCCGGACCGTACGATCGTCGACCGAACCAGCGTTTCGGGGAGAGTGGTAGACTCAGTCCGCCACCTGGTGCGCGCCGTGGTGGTGTGACCGGCGGCGGTAGATGGGGTGATGGAGCAGGTAATGCTTCAGTCGCCCCACGAGAAGCCGTCCAAGGTCGAAGTCTTAAGTCCTATGAGGATCTCGATGCTGTTGCAGGAAGTGGATCTGGGGAGCTGAATTATTAAGCTGCGACGCCGACTGTGGATGGGACGATAGGGGAAGCGTGGAAGGAAATGCTTTGCAAAAGTTGTACTTGGCGTTGACGAATTGCTACTAGGTAGGTCATGGTTCACTTGATGAATGGATGGATGGGCTTGCGCAATTTTCTACTTGTTCGTATGGATTGCGTGTGTACAATAGATGATAAATATCCTCATATTTGATCCTCATATATCATCCTCATGACTTCTTCTAATTGCGAGGTCTAATCACTAAGGTAAGGTATGCATTCTCCTCCCCAAAATATCACCATTATTTCATTCCAGGAGAAAGAAATAAAGAAAAGACAAGATGTATCAAATTACTCGCAAGGCACAGTGAGAGAGATATCTAAATGTCCAATTCCCTAGCATTTACGACTCACAAGCTCATCCTCCTCCTTCCTCTCCATCTCCAATCCTTCAACAACAACCTATTCCCCCACATCATGGGGAGGGAAAGAAAGAAAAGGTCGCCAATCCAGCATGAAGAGAACCGGATTATGGATATTGATCATGAAGAGAGAAAGAAGAAGGGCGTTAATTAGCATGAGAGATGGATTTTTCTTGGGTTTGGGATTTGGGATTTGGGATTTGGGATTTGGGATTTGGGAGAGTGTTGGGGGTCTCGGAGAGGAGTGGATAATCGAGGTGAGGGAAGGGGGAAGGGGAAGGGGAAGGGGAAGGGGAAGGGGAGAATGATTTGGGGAAAGAGGAGGGAGGGTTTGGCGACATGAGAGGAGGGGATGGATTTATTCTTGGGAAGGGGTTTTAAGATGGGAAGCGAGAAGAATGTGTGTACCGCAGTAGATAGGTAAAAATTATGTGTTCAGTCAGAATATTAGATTTCATGGAGGAGTAGGTCATGACCAATGGTATTGCTACATTAGGTATTCTACAGTCATCATAAACCGTTCCATCTCATCGAACCTTACCTCGACAAGGCAATATCATCGATTCTAAAGTATCATTAGCCAAACATTCGGTCATCAGGACTCAGGCGAGGAAATAATACCTTAGGATCATCTTCACCGTCTCAGCGGCCAATTCTACCGCGCTCGTGCTGACCAAGAGAGGCTGAAGCACATTCTCGTCCGCAATATCGATCTTCACTCCACCACTCTTGATACTGACACCGGCATTCTTCTCGCCATTCTCGTGCTTATATCTCAGCTCCGTGACGACCTTGATGCTGTTCAGACCCGCGTTTTCAGCCAAGGTTGTTGGAATGACTTCCATTGCATCGGCGAACGCCTTCCAGCAGATCGCTTCTGTGCCCTTGAGAGCACGGGATTGTTTCGCTAATTGAGAAGCGATTTCGATTTCTGGGGCTCCACCACCAGCAATCAAGGCCTTCTTCTTGACCAGGCAACGAATGACGCAAAGCGCATCATGCAAACTACGTTCCGCCTCATCCAGGATAAGAGAATTAGCGCCTCTGCATACAATGCTGACGGTCTTACCCGCACTTTTCGTGCCCGTGACCTTGACGATTCTGGACCCGCTGCTCTGAACCTCCTCAATCAGATCAGCACTGCCGAGCTTATCTTCGGTGAAAGAATCAATGTCGGCAATAGGTTTGCAGCCGGTAGATTTGCAGATAAATTCAACCTCGTCCCGCTCGATATCTTTGATACAGAGAATGTTGAGCTTGGCGAGGAAGTGGAGGGAGAGGTCGTTGACGGCGTCTCGGAGGATGGATTTTTGGATGAAGAGGACGTTACACTTGGCTTTCTTGATTTTCTTAACCATATTCAGGAGGTATGTGCGTTCTTCCTTCAGGATCTTGTCCATTTGGCGGTAGTCGTTGACTACGATTTGATTTTCCATCTGATGTTATCAGTAGGATTTCTATAGAGTAGGGTTCCAAAGCTTACGTCTGGCTTGGGAGGCGAAAGTTGGAATTGGATCAGTCCAATCTTCGCCTTCTCCATTCTGACCGGGCCCCCGCCGCTCTTGAGCACTGGTTGATCGAGTACTAACCCTTCTACCATTTCGGTATCTTCGATAGTGCCTCCCACCTTTTTCAGTATCCGAATGTTTCTCAAGTCCACATTATCAGCAGTCTTGATATCAATAGTCTTAGTAACAGCACTGACAGCCATCGGGGCGAGAATATTGGAGTGCTGGGAGACAATTTTAGAGGAGAGAGAAGTGGTTGCGGCTTGGAGGAGAGTCGTCGTATCTGTTAGGGAAACTGGATGTGACATATCGTGGAGAACTTCGACGGCCGCTGCTGCTGCCCTTTGGAACGACTCGGCAATGACTGATGGATGTATTCCCTTTCCGAGTAATCTGTCTGCAGCTCCTAACAGACTCCCGCAAATAACCACAACTGAGGTTGTTCCATCTCCAGCTTCGACATCTTGCGCTGCTGAAAGGTCGACCAACATTTTTGCAGAGGGATGCATAACTGCCATGCTTTTCAACATCGTATTGCCGTCATTAGTGATTATCGTCTGGCCCCTTCCGTCTTGAATCATTTTATCCACTCGAAGCAAATCAGCACAACGTCCTCAAAGCGAAGAATCTCGACTTACTTCCTCTTGGACCGAGGGACGTCCGTACAGCATCAGCGAGAGCTTTTTGAATTGTTAGCTACCTTCTTTCCAAGCTCTAGATAAGAATATCGAACCTCTTGCGGCCATAATATTGGCAGCTCGAACTGCCATGGGCTTCTCCTTGTCCTATTCTACCATTAGCCATGCCCAAATTATCCTCTGAAGCTCCAAATGTGCCCCACCTTGAAGGATGCATTCGTCGAGTTTCCCGCAGATTGTGAGAGCGCCATTTCGATATTGTCTGATCGTAGCTGAGAGAGTCAGAAGGCGTTGCTGCAATGATAATGTGAAGTTGGGCTGTTCGTCGCGCTGCAACGCGTTGTTCAGCAAATCCATCTCAGGCACTTTTTGATGTGGCGCTAAACTGAACGAAGCTAGCGTTCGATGCAAGCCATGGGTGCTTCGTAACAGAGCTTCCGCCTTGTCGCCTTTCAGGAACATCAACACAAGATATCTACATCACCTCTCCCCTCACAACGATCTTCCGTGCATTCAAAGACCTACAATATGCCTTCGTAAGTGCCCACCTTTCCCCCTGGAATGTATAATTCCAAGTGTGCCCATTGCATCCAGTTTCGGCGCGATTCTGCGCCAGTCCGTACTCTTTAATCCTCTCTCAGCACTTTAATCCGTCTCAATATTGAAAAAATACTAACAAACTTGTTTTCTAGGGCGACGGGATCTTCTTGGGAGAAATATAAGAAAGAAGTAGCTATTTCCATATCATCATGCCTCTAGATTTGACCACTGATTTGGGTAGTTCGCCGACGACGAGGTAGAGGAGAAGAAGATCACACCTCTCACCGATGAGTAGGTCACCACGATTCGAGACACAAGCAGCAAAATCTGACATTCACAGGGATATCCAAGTCCTGAAAACCTACGGTGCAGCACCATACGGAGCAGCTCTCAAGAAACTCGAACAGCAAATTAAGGAGCGGCAAACAAGCGTGAACGAGAAGATCGGAGTGAAGGTATGGATGGGCGAAACGTTCAGTAGGCAACTGCTGATGCGACTTAGGAATCGGATACCGGATTGGCACCGCCACATCTCTGGGATGTTGCCGCGGATAGACAACGCATGTCAGAAGAGCAGCCACTACAAGTCGCAAGATGCACGAAAATCATCCAGGATGATAAGGATGCCGAGAAAAGCAAATATGTCATCAACGTAAAGCAAATAGCCAAATTCGTCGTGAACCTTGGAGAGCGAGTCAGTCCCACGGATATTGAGGAGGGAATGAGAGTTGGGTGAGTAGTTCACAAACGGCAAAGGCTCATAGCTTATGCATCATAGTGTCGACCGAAACAAGTACCAGATTCTATTACCCCTCCCACCGAAGATTGATGCCAGTGTCACGATGATGACGGTTGAGGATAAGCCGGATGTTACATATGGAGATGTTGGAGGATGTAAGGAGCAAGTCGAAAAGCTTCGTGAGGTTGTTGAGATGCCCCTTTTGTCACCGGAAAGATTTGTCAACCTTGGTATCGACCCACCAAAAGGAGCTCTACTTTATGGACCACCAGGAACCGGAAAGACTCTTTGCGCCAGAGCAGTTGCCAACAGAACTGATGCTACTTTCATCAGAGTTATTGGCAGTGAATTGGTACAGAAATACGTAGGAGAGGGAGCAAGAATGGTCAGGGAGCTTTTCGAGATGGCCCGGACAAAGAAGGCTTGCATTATCTTCTTCGACGAGATTGATGCTATCGGAGGTGCTCGTGTCGACGATGGTGCTGGAGGAGATAATGAGGTACAGAGAACCATGTTGGAACTAATTACACAATTGGATGGCTTCGATGCACGCGGAAATATCAAGGTCATGTTCGCCACCAACAGACCTTCAACTCTAGATCCTGCTCTGATGAGACCTGGGCGTATCGACAGAAAGATAGAATTTTCTCTCCCAGATTTGGAGGGCCGAGCCAACATTCTCAGAATCCATGCCAAGAGCATGTCCGTTGAACGTGATATTAGATGGGAGCTGATCTCACGCCTCTGCCCTAACTCGACCGGTGCTGAGTTGCGCAGCGTGTGTACAGAGGCAGGCATGTTTGCCATACGTGCAAGAAGGAAGGTCGCAACGGAGAAAGATTTTTTGAGTGCAGTGGACAAGGTCATCAAGGGGAACTTGAAGTTCAACTCCACTGCTACTTACATGCAGTACAACTAGACGGCTGAGGCCACAACAAGGTGTATACTAGCAGGCGCAGGTGTTTCGGGTAGCATAATGGATCGAAGGCATTTGATCTCGTCTGCACTCTGCTTTGGTTCTCATTTCTAAGGATCTGGCTCATTTATAACAGTGCGCCCGGTATTGTGCGAGTATGAGAAAGAATAGGCATTACAATTCGAAACTTGATCAGCTCCTCGAGACAAAAAGGCCCTCCTAGATTTGATACGAGCGCTTTGCATTTTCCAATCAAGCGTCTCTCATGCATGAATTTTCGCGTGCTCCAATACTACTTACTACCTTATATGTTCATCCATTGGTCACCGATTCACCATCTTTCCAATTCTAGACCAGGTAAACCTTAGTTTTTCGTTTCCTATTCCTAGAAACATGACAGTAAAGACCGTATCACTGGATAGGGATATCCCTGCGTGAACAGAATTTAGACCACCGAAGAGGAAACAGGGTTTGGGGATTGCCATCTTTAGTCAAGTGTTACGACGTACTCACAAAAACTATATGTGCTGGAACATATTAACGAAAAGTTGCATCTCGTGGAAGATATCGTAGTCAAATGATGAGAGAGGTTGGTAACCAGTTTTGGCCTAGAGATAGGTGGGCTCATCAAGTGGGATATCTTATTCGATATAAATTATCACCCAATTCCAAACGCAAATCGTGCAGAGAACTTGGCGTTGAACTGGGTCCAAGTTGATTTTCAAGTCCCAAGCAAATGGAAATGGCTTCTGGTTTTTATTTAGATTGGGGTAGAGGAAGACACTTTTCCATAAGATGAACAAGAAATTCCTGGCCAAGGTTGGAAGCAGTTCAAGCAGGACATAGAATCTTATCTGGTCCTTGTATTTAGCTGTGATACTGCAAAAGAGCTACCCGGAGTCATCGTTGTACAAAAGACTGAATGGCACAGCAAGTCATACAAGTGAGGCAGGTATCTACATCATACAATATCCAGAGCAATTTGCCAGCAGCCACGCCTCTCATTTTCTTCTTCTCTAGAATCACGAACCTTTATCACTTCACGCCGAAGAATCCTACCCCATCTCTCGCAACCCTAAAAGCTTGCTTTAAAGCCTGCTCCTCGGTGTCACTCCACTTGACAGAAAGTTCGTCCCACTTCTTGAATTTATATTCTCTCTTGAATGTAGCCTGCATGGCTTGCAATCTGCTCATCTCTCGTGGATCGCCAGAACCACTGTAGATAATGAACGCGGTACAAGGGGGCAGTGCTTCGTAAATCTTGGCGATGCGGTTTGTAAGGTCTGCAGTAGCAGTGTTGATGGGTATCGCGGCCAAGTCGATTGGTGGTGGAAGAGCCCTTGCTACGGGTAGTGTATCATCAGTGACAACAGTGTTTTCCTTTTTGCAAGTACTCTTTAAGTCGTCTTTTGCTGCAGCGCTTGATTGAGCCTTGGCGTCAATTGCAGCGGCAGTCTCAGCAGCGACCAGCTTATTGTTGTTCCACCAGCCTTTCAAGGCCTCAAGCTCCCGGAATCTCGCCCAGACAAAGTCAACTCCACCTCCTGGAATCTCTTTCCCATCATGATCTCCTTTGACAGCACGGATGACACCTTCCATGATTTCTTCGTCACTCTTGCACCCTATCGGAAAGTTCGAGGCTGCACCTGGCCCTTTTCTTGGCTCGCCCCAATCGACAGCTGCGCTAGACTTTCCGTTCAGAGGACTTGGGATGGCCGAACCGCCTTGATTCTTGTACTTTACGCCAGTCCTGGCAACACGTTTAAATATGTTTTCTCCTTGTGAGTCACTGGTCCCCCATTCCTTTCCTTTCTCGCACTTTTGTTTGAGCAGGTCAAGGCAGGTTCTCGCATCTTCGATAGAATCGTGACCAGCGCCTGGACCGGTTGTACCATGCCCCTTCTGAATTTCCTTGTTTAAATACTTTTGTGCTAGCCATTTTAAGGAAGATTTCAAAGGGGGACCGCGAGGATGTGGGTATATGATTGCTGTATCAATGATGAATGGATGCGTGATTTTCAAGGCGTTGAGGTCAGAGTTAAGAGAATGGCCGATGAGAACTGTTCTAGGGTGGAGGATTTCGACAAGCTTTTTCTGGATATCTGCCAAGGTCGTAGTAACCGGTGCAAGCATCGCTTCTGTAATGCCAGAATATCTGTATCAAGTCAGAAAAATCCACATATATTTCGTAGAACTCACTGGGTTACATAGTCAACAATAGGTTTATCTGGTTTGACCAGCTCGTCCAGGACTACTGATCCATCCCAGCCAACGATACTGATCCTGGTAAGGGAGAGTTTGTCTTGATCACCAACTTGTCTACCTGTTACGCACATCTCACAGTCCATTGCGAGTATCTCGCGACCAGCTGTGATGGCGCCAGATTCGATCTCATTGTCTGGAGGAGTTCCATCCTTGAAGCTCTCAACCAGCGTATCAACCCATCCGTCGGTGGTGGACATCTCATTCGAGCTCCGGAACTTTGCAAGATTGGCCCTACCTTCTTCGTTATCATACAATGCAGGATGCAGAGGATAGTCGTTCTCGAGTAATTCTTCTGTAGTATGTATGAACTCTGTGACAGGAACACGATTGTTCTTCCAGCCGTGAGGTTCTTTAGCTGGAGTAGCACCCTTCCAGCTCTTAGATAACTTTCTTTCGTCCTTGGTCTTGGGCGTTGGGGCGGTGAGCATTGCATGTAGAGGAGAGTGCATCTTCGCATATTTCTCATCACCCGGTGTCTTAACGGGCCATATGTACTCAAACATATCTGCGAATGGTTGAAGAGCCTTAACGAGTTTGTCGGTTTTAAGTCTATTAGGATAGAAGTCATCTGGCGACCTGTAGTTTCGGTCTTTGTGATCTCTATTCTGACTGTCCCGTTCCTTGTTATGATATCGATCATGAGGATCATTGTCCGGGTAATTTTCTCTTTTCTCTAACTCTTTTTCTGGGATGGTTTCGTCATTGTTCTTGCGAAACATAGACATCTCAAGTCCTGGAACCATGAGTACAACCACCTTTCGAATTTCCGATCGATGGCGCACAGCAACGAATTGAGGAGCAGTTCCGTCTGCAAGAATGTACAGGACTAATTGCTGTAGATCACTGATCTTGATCTGCGACTGGAGGCGGGATTCGGACGAAAATTTAATGGAGGGGTAATTCTTGGAATCGTGTTTTGGAATCTTCTTCCGTTTCCGTGAGCGCCCTCCCTCCACAGTCTGCCATCCTTCGGAATCCACAAGCCCATCCTTTGATTCCCCGTCATTTCGAGGTTTTGTGTCTTGACTGGATCGCCTTGTCAGATTGAATTCTGGTATTTCGGGTTGGCGAGGAAGAGCTGCCGCTTCCGTACCACTCTGGTTTGACGTATCTTCCTCTTCATGTTTGCGCTTTCTGCTGACGCTTCCGCTCTCAGATGCAAGAGACTTGACCGCCTCTTCGTTGGTGGTGGCCATTGGTCGACTTTATGAGGTTGTTGGTTATTGGTGAAGGAGGCTGGGTAAAGTGCAAATGTTGCGACTACTGTATAAATTTTGATCCTGGTCATTGCCCGAGGCTACGATGGCACTAGTACTCTTCTAGCACGAGGCTGAAGGTTGGACACTCGGTGTTCTTGTCTCATACATTTTCATGAGTCTGGTAATCCTGGCATCTTGACATGAGTACTAGAATACTGGAATACTTGGCACTAAGTTCCTCTTCGTTACTTATCATTATCAATCAGATTTCAATTTGGCCTTCTCTGACTATCTGCCACTTTAAGCTGGACGCGAAAAGTCGCGTAGGTCGCGTCATCAACAACTGACAGATAAGATTGATTAACAACCGTTTGAGGAAAAACGAAGCTTTACATTTGCCGCCTAAATTTTCTATCCTATCTTTACATCTATCACAAAGGTGCAAATACCTGCTTAACCATATTCGATCGGTGCAACTGGCTAGGTATTAGTTGACCTAGCTATCTAGTATACGGACCCACTATGGATACCATTGTCTGCCTTTGCGCCAAATGCAAGTCAGAGTTGGGTCGATTTAAAAATTGTTGGAACAGAATTGGCAACTCGTATCACAGTCCTGTTTATGTTGCCATATCAGCTAGTGGGCTTGAAGTAACCGGAGATGTCTACAATGGAGCTACCAACTCTACTATAGAGCACAGGTATGACTGCCAAAGCAGACGCTTATACGCTTATTTGCTAACAAGCCCCCAGTCTACTACATGATGTCGCTTGCATAGTATGCCACACAGTTGTTGGGCTTCGATGTGACCGTGCCCCCGAAAGACACTTGCTCAAGCAGTACGTCCTAAAACGCAATCTTACTTTGAGCGATCTGGATTTACTGATAAGTTTAATGTGAAAGAGATCAGCTCATACTGAGACTTACAGACATGTCTGTAATCCTAGAGGGAAGTGGACAGAAGGCAAAGATTTCGGTTCTCAAATCATACCCTCTCATGGCGACAGCTGGCAAGAGACTTCCTGGAGCAAAGAGATCAACGACTGCCCAACCTTCGCCCCGAGTTCCTCTGTCAGCAACCCAGAAACGAAACCCTGCGCATCAATCGGTGGGCCCGGAAAGAGTAGCAAATGATGATCGATTATCATTAGCACCTAGTAAAACCGCAACGTCTGAAATAATGGGTTTCAAGACGTGGGCCAAAACTACCATCAACTCTCAACAAAAACAAATTGACAGAATTTCCGGATCAATTGATGGTATTAAACGGGATGTATGCTCTTTGAAAGATTTCGTTGTCGAACTCCACAAGGAGCTTTCTTCGCATCGACAGCTCCAAACTGTTTTGGGTGAGCAAGATATTGTAGCTTTCCGAGAAGATCTTGACGAGCTACGTGAGCAAGTGAAGACCAACGGAGATGCTATTGCACGCAGAAGCATCGAAGCTTTTCAGAAGGACTCTGATAAAATTGCTCAAGACGTTGACGAGATCAGCCAAAAGACCAACGAGATGGACGATTTTAGGTTGGAGATGGCGAAGATGAAAGCCCGAGTATACTATTTGGAACAAAATAGACGCTCTGAATTGCCTCTTGCAACACCAGAGATAGGGCTGAAACGTCTGCAAGACCCGGCTTTACGTCCATCGAAGCGAAGAAAAGTTCCGTCTAGTGATTTTCAAACTTCAGCGGGGGAAGATGAGCAACATCTACAGAAACCATCATTGAAAAGACGAAGAGGACCATATTCCAGCTCCTTAGGCAGAGAAGACTCAAGGTCTGGTAACCGGGATGGAAAGACTCCCGACCGTGAAACCACTCCCAGTCGCAAAATCACCAAAGGCCCTCATTCGTCAAACGACAATCCTCCTGCACCTGCTGGTCGGCCAATCTTCGTCTGTGATAAACCTGTATTTCAAGAGGATGAATCAGTTTCCGGTCCCATCACCTCCGCCCCTGTATTGAACGCTATAAGTAATAAGAAGCAAATCTTAGCCTCAGAGCAGATTGCCATCAGCAGCAACGGACCTACCTCGGCTCTCCGACAATTACCACGCCAGGAACGCACTTCCCGCATAGAAATTAGAGTGCCATACATGTCCATCCTAGATGCGGCAGATAGCCACCAGAGTCCTCGGATCACAGACTTCAATGCTGTCGTCAACTTGTCAGATGGGCGGGTTGACAAGCGATCACTTCGTTGCAAGGATATTAAGGGAGACGGGCAGAGTACCATATCCACCCAATCGCCGCATGACCTGGAGGTTTCCAAGCGACCTCTTCGATCCAAAAGGCTGAATGAGAAAAAGAAGTCAATCATGTAGAGAACGGTCCCGACGACGGTAGCCAAGGTTACAATGTGAACGACCCCAGTACAGTTATAAATCGGTCGGAAATCCTCGATTCTGCCTTCAAAAAGGGCGCGTTGGCTAGCTTCCTGAGGCTGTTGCCCAATCCTTTTGCAAAATCCTATCTCGAGCACCTCTAATGAAGTGGAAGCCGAAGCACAAGTCATGTACGAGTTCGAGTGTCGATCAAGCAGCAAGAGTAAGCTTGGAAAGTTCGAGAGGGGGAATTAGCCGAGAGAGAACTTGGTTCAAGGGACACTGGAGAGGAGATTGGGTTACTGACGCTTGGTTGAAACTATTAGACTTTTTATAATTATTGTAAAGTATGTGTAAATTTATGGGAAGTGGTTATTTGGAAGGTGTTGCATTGCGCGGTGCACGATTGATCATATATATAATGACCTCTTCATACTGTACAGCTAAATTCTTTATGATCAGGGGAATCCTCTGATTTGTATCATCCATCCGGCTACCTCTACGACGTCACTTTTCAAAAAAAAACCCTCACCAGGAAAACGGGCCAAAAAATGTGTTCTTAAACGAGGTGGTCCCCGATTCGCAGGTATACATGTATATGCGGCTTCTGTGGATCGAACACAGTGCCTCCAGATATCGATGAATGATATGCTCTGAAGTTAGCTTCAGTCTGGCGCTCTCCCAAGTGAGCTAAAGCCGCTTGAGGGGTGAGTCGATGAAGAGAAGAATGTGCTAATTTGATTTATCCAAAGTGCGTCGGGAGGGGGAGGATACAGTAGTGGGGCGGCGTCATGTCGGGTGAGGTTGGAGTGGAGTTTGTCTGAGTGGAGTTTTGCCTTGTGAACACTTGTTCGTGAAATGACGATTAAACATGTGTACAGTCTGCGACTTTTGAACAATTTTTATTGGCTTGCTGCTAAGAAGAGAATGGGGTGATTTCACGAAAGGGTTTTACTTGCAATTGAATTTGTAAGATAGGACATAGAGAGGCAGAAAACCGAGACAAAACTTAGGACACAACTTCTTTCTCGACGTATTTCAGCTTCTTTGTTAGAGTATTCATTTAATGATAGTGTCATAATATTAAAATGAAAGAGAAGGAGGAGGGGGCTTAAGCTAGTGAAATTGGGCTTGAGCTGTTAGAACCTATTTTAAACCTACAGATACACTGACTTTAGATCAAGAGAAAAATCACACAACATATCATCTTCGGCCCCAATACTATTTAATGATATCAGTTTAGTAGCTTCATCAGCATATGGCCTTCCATATCAATTCAGATAACCTTTTCAGATCATTAAAACATTTCTCAGCCTCCTTCCTCCCATCAGGATCCTCCGCATTTCCCATCCACTTCCTCAATTTCTCTCCAATAGGGCCTCTCAGCCTCTGCACCTCCTCGACGTCTTTAATTTCATGTTCGATCTCTTTCACAAAAATACTGTCCTCTCCATGGCTCTTCTTTGCCAATTCCCAGCTGAGATACAAAATCGAGTGGAACGAATTGATTAAATCCATCTTTTGAATAGCTTTGACAATGTCTTCTTTGGAGTTGGAAAGACTCAACGAAGACGAGTTGAACTGACCGATATCTTGGAGTAATTCCATAGATGCGAGTGATGCGATGTGCTTGAGTAGCTTGGCGATGGTATATACTCGGACAACTCGAACTGGATGGTGGGATTGGGGATAGATGAAAACGTCGCTGTTGAGAAAGAGGAAAATAATGACAATCAGAGAACATGTAAAAGCCTGAGAATCAACGTATGCTAAATATAGCTCGTGTAAAATCTCTGGATATGGTACCGAGGCGAAGATGTAGTAGTTAGTCAACGGACTGCAGAGCCCTATCGCTTGTTGTAGATACGAGACTCGCTGTTGCTGGCAAGGTTGGTTGACACTTCGGCTTTTCTCAAGCATATCTCCTGCTTTCTGCGAGATTGTGTTGGCGTTAGAGATCAGCTTGGTATCTTGTTTGAGTGTTGATAGGCAGCGCTCTACTGCCGTAACAAGTTGTTGTGGTGAGGATAGCAAGTCCGTCCTGTCTGTACAAACATTACCTCCCTGGTTTTCTCGATGATATTGCAAGAACGACTCATACGGGTTATCGTTTCTCGAGCACTTATCACACTTGCAAATAAAGAAATATCTCTCTTTAAGCTTCAACTGCCGCAATGGTGTGGTCTCCGTAGGATCAATGTAAGAAATGAAGATCTCATCGTCTTTCTTGATGGGTGTCAGAGCTCGAATAGAGACATTTCGAGCATCGAAGACAATGAAGGCGTTTGGCTCGCAAGAGTGGTTGGCTCGGGCCAACGTGGGCGAGAAGCAGAGTCCGACTGGGGTATTGTCGGGCAGCATTATGCGGAAAGCATTTGTAGATAACTTTTTCTTCAAAGTCAGTATATTCCCACCATTAAAAAAATCTGAATAAGAGGTTCTCCTACGACACAAAGCCACTTTATTGCTTCCTCCATCTTCTCAGGCCCTTTCTTGGTAAGCTCTACACCAGCTCTAGCCTGCAACAAAACCTCCTCCCACCGCTCCGTACTCCTCCGAAGCTCCATCACATGACTCTCCAGCTCATTCCAAGTCCTTTCCTCATCACTTCCCAGCTCTGTATTCTTCCGTAACAACACCACGATGAGAGCCCTAACAGCCGTAGGCAAAGTATATGGCAGCTTTTTGAACACACTACACTCGCGACTGTGAATTTCCTGCCAATGTCGGTTTTGACAAGCTTTCTTGCAGTAGTAGGGAATCTTGCATGCACTACAGCGCTTCATTGATTCAGATTCAAGCATACAAAAGGAACAGACTCTCGAAAGTCTTTCTTTTTCAACCAGTAGAAGATTTGGCTGGTGAAGTTTTAGGATAAGAGAGCCGGGTGCTAGATATGAGGAGGCAGCTAGGCCAGCGCCATAGGCGGTTCTGATGCGGTGAGTGTGATTTATATCCAGGACTTTGTGCTTGGGCAAAGTGGACACAGAGTCCAAATCGGAGAGAGGATCCGGTTCGAGCATTATGCAAGGTAATAGAATCGGACTTTGTTTTCAGGATTACATGCAATCATTTGAGTCATAAGAGCCGCATCCAGAAGTTGTGCAGCAAGTCGAATCTTTGGTATCTGGTTGATGGCCGACAAAGTACAGTTAGGATTTGCACCGCCGTCGAAGTCGAGAATTTGGCTGAGGTGGCCAGTCACGTGGTCACAGAGGAGGAGAATATTCGGACCATGCTATACCGACTGCGACAAACCTGCAAGGTAAGAACCTGGAGCATAGTATAGTACTAGACTTACTAGACTTCCCAGCATTTGAAGCGCCTTGATAAAAGAGCGGATGTCACTGTGCAGAAAATGTAATATGACATATAGGAATCTAATTTTGCTCAATATGTCAGTTTCATGTCTCTTGCCTGGCAATGAGATCTATGTATTCTTTCAAACAATATCGTCTCCTACATCTTTATTTTCTTCTTTGCGAAATTGCATGCATAAATATTCCAGGACCCTTCAAAGCTATCATCCCCTCTCACAAAATTGGACATGAAGTCCTATGTCATGCTATCAAAGTTGCTATAGACGAAACCCGCAATCCCTGTGTCACAGCAATAACTGCAACGCAAGTAACATAAGCATTGCAGAATTCCCCGTATGATCCGTATCACAAGCATTTCACCACCTTGCTGGCTATAGCGGGGGGTTAGAGTCATCGCACCAATTATGACGACTGCCTTGTGAGAAGACTGTCGAGGGACCAAAAGAGAAAGAAATATGATTAAATAGAGATGAGTAGTATAGATGCCGACAGGCGAAAGTTCTTTAGGTACACTCGAGCAAGAGTAGCCATCTACTAGTAGTAGATTTAGTCGCTAACGACTTCGAACGCAAAATTAACATTTAATTTCCTCGACGCTTTTTAAGGACCAAGTCCGTCAAATACTAACTTTCATCCTGGCAGAATATCTCCTGCCTTGGTTGATGCCAATGTACCGTAACCGCCACCTATGGATGACATTCAAGTTTCAACATTAATACCTCATTTTTAGGTTCTTGGTCTGAAACTCACTCCTCCAGAAACAAATTTCGATCTATTAGCTTGCTTACCATGTGGTATCATCATGACTGCCAGGACCATCCCATCTACCCCAATCCTGCCCACTTCTCGCTTGCTGGCTAGTCAACTCCGATCCCTTCCATACTTCTTTTACAGACCTTAATGATGGCGTACTTCTAAAGGTGACGTGTCTGATCGCTTCAGCCTCTGCTTCAGCCTCTGCCTGCCTCTCTACCTCTGTTAGGTTTGAGAAGGACACTTCAGCAGGTCTATACTTATGTCGCCGCCCCGTCAGATCAGACCCTTGAGCGTTGTCGCGGGCATCTCTACTACGTTCGAGTGAGTGTCTTTGGCCCAGTGTCATTGCTGTACCAATCCGTTTATTCACAGCCTCTGTATGCAATAATGGCATTGTTGAGCGGCTTCGGTCGTGGTTTCTTGATATTGGAACAGGTGACATATGCAGTGTCTTACCCCGGCGTGGGTTTTGGCGCTGCTGAATCATTTCAGGGTTGAAACTGGATGAATGGCGTCGTTGATCGTGTCTATCTACTTTCGGTCTATAGCCGAGAGATGGTGGCGTGGCAACTCTTGAAGGTAGGTTTTGTCCTCCAAATAGTATTAGTTGATTATCAAAATTTATCACCACGATTTAAATACAAACCTAGTCTGTAGGTAGCGTCCGACTCTGTCAGTGCCGAGTCCGGGTACCTTTCTCTTCGATAATCTCTATACAGCTTGTGAACAGGTGCTGGTATGTGCTGCTCTACCGGCCAGAGACTTGACCAATCATCACGGTAATATTTCTCCGCTTCCTCAGCCGAAAATTGCTTGGTTTCACGCGAGCCTAGAGTGGCTCGATCGATTTGCTCTTGTCTACGATGTCCTTTATCATCGTTGGCTCGCCTGGTTGGGCGATCCTCGAAAGTCTCTGTAACAACCACAACCTCATTATTTTCAAGGTGAATCGCATGCGGCTCTTCCCACGGCTGACTGATCGATGATACAAGAGGTACTCGCTCTCTTCTTCGGCGACGCCGAGTCTCATAGAATTGTTCGGAGTTTACGCTTCTGCGTTTTTCAGAGCTGTGCTCTCCGCTTGATAATGATTTACTTGATAGCTGCCTATCATCGAGGCTGCCAGTGTGATGTCTAGACCGTGGATCTCGTAGATATGACTCATCAACCTCAAAATTATGAGCTCTGGAAGAAGAACCTCGGGTCAGTGGGCCCTGTACCTCGAAGATATGATCCCTGCTATAATCTTCTTTGATCACGCTTTCAGGCTCCTCAACACTGTAAGCTTTGGTCAGAGGGGCTTTTGCAAGCAATCTTTTTCGATGCTTGTAATCTTTGGGAGGCGAAGCTCGCTCTTCATAGATTACTTCATCAACAGCATGAATGGGAGTCCTTGCATGATACGCCTGTTCCTGGCTTTCGAAGCTGGTATATCTTGGTACAACTTCGACATATCGGTATGGAATAGAAGGTGATGGGGACCGTACTGTTTCATCAAATACTTCGCGGACCAGATTATTTGAAGATCTAGGCCTATTATATCGCTGATACCCTTCATTTGATCGTGAATAGGATCGTGAATGGGATCGAGAATGGGATCGAGAATGATGATACTGGGTCTGTAATGGTGATAAGGGACGTCGGATTGGTTCGAAGTTGTCGGAGTCTCTTTTGCGCGCTCTTCCCCTAGGCTGTCGTTCATGATCAGAGAGATCTTCTTCGACGACGATATACTCATAGGAGACATGCTTAGTTATAGGCTGTATCTTATATCAGCATATCTGGGGGTATGAAACAATGCATTAATACAATTTACAGTCTTGGATTGATCAGAATTGGACTTGGACTTCTTTAGTGTCTCTGGTGCTGGGGGATTGGGTGACGATTCGTTATCACTGGAGAACTCGATTGGCTTCTTTCAGACGATTAGAAATAAATATATAGATTGTTGAAATAGCATACCTTTTGCGCCTTCAAGTTCTTTGTCTTCTTCTTTTTCTTCTTCTTTCTTTTGGTCCCTTCTTCATCACTTGATTGGCTGGTTGAACTTGCATCCTTCTGACATTTTCTGCAAAAAGCCGGGGTGGGTATCTCTCCTAGCTTCAACGGATTATCGTGGTGATACTTTCGGGATCTCAGCCTTCCGCATTCGGCGCACACATGCTTGGTTACAGCAATTGTAACTTTGATGCTCGGCTTTTCCTTCGGATTCTCGTTCTCCTGTGGTTTATCTTGTGGTTTCTCCGGTGTATCATCACTCGAGGCTGATGTTATTCTTGTAGGCTGAGGCTTGACGACCTTGTTAAAGTGAGCATCAACGACCTTGAGTTGTTCGAAGTCCTTCTCGGTCGGGCTAGGCTGTACGAAGATAGGCGGAGGCTGTCGAGGTTGAGTGGGTATGTAAAGCGGTGGAGGTTGTTGCTGCAGAATAGGCTGAGACGAATATCGAGGAATGCGTTGTATCATCAGCGGTGTCGCCGGTGTGGATCCTGGGAAACTTTGCCGAGGGAGAGGCGTTGAGTGCGAAAGTTTTTGTATTGGTACTTCTGGCAAATTACCCATGATGAGCCTCGTCGTCGGCTTGTCTGAGGACTTTGATCGTTTGCGGACAATAGTAGTTTTGACTCTAAAAGCTTCTCCTAAGAGGTCTTGAACCGCGGTGATAGGCTTCGCCGTCTTTTGTCGTGCCCATACTAACTTGCCATTGACCTTCGTTAGGTATGGTGTTCTGGGCGGGAGGACGCGCTCTTCGTCGGACGAACTTGGCTCTTTGGCTTCATTCGCATGGCGAGTAGGTTCGAAGCTAGAAATATTCGTGAGCGAGGGTACTTCGATCAATAGATTTGTCTTCAATTCGGGGGCGTTCCTAGGGCTTCTGTAGCACAGAATTTCATTGTTGGAGTATGCTTACGTTGAGAGCATCATATCACCGATGCTATAGCACCTGAAAAAACGACGATCAGGCTCAATTAGGCTGCAGAGGACAATGAAGAGCGGCAATAGTATGGAGAAGCGTCCTCGAGGACGGTGGTTTGCGGAGGAAAGGTAGTTTGCGCACGCAGGAGATCCTTGAGGAGTTCGCTCTTGCCAATTTGGTAGGTAACAAAGGAAAATAAATCTCGCGTACCACAAACTTTAACAAAGTGCCTCCTAAGTACCCTCAAATCTTTCCTAGTCTACCTTAAGACCGAGGCAATGAAAATGGAGGCATAGGTATTCAATAACACTTACTTGTCGTGAAGATAGTGCATACAGTATGCATATCGAGTTGGTTTTTTTACCTTCATGTTTTCAGATAGAAAATTTCGCAAAGCAATATCTACAAAAGGAATTACGAAATGCAAAACACAGCCGTCCAAGTACATCAAGTTAAAAGCAACAGCAACACACCAAGGACTCGAAGGGAGTCTGGCCTTATTTACGAGTACATTTCTATATAGACTCGCTAGACTTTTGATCCCTGCCCAATAAGGAAAGATGTGATATGATACATGAAACAGGGTAGCCATACATCGCCTATTGCCCATTTATTCAACTCTCAGAACTTTTGGTCCCCTTTTCTTAATAGTTTTCTTCTTCTTGTTCCCTCTCTCAAACGACGCAGCAGAAGCATGATCTCTGCCAACGTTGTCAAGGTCTTTGACCTTGTAGATCCTGATAATCCAGTTCTCGCTAGTGAATGCCTCTTCCACAGTATTCAAGACTGGTCCAACATCTGGTAGCTTGACACCTCTAACACGGTCTTGTGCCTGTCCAGGTGGGAAGAGGGCGTTGTAGTTGTAGTATGACATCTTGTACCTGGCCATTATTTAGTCAAGAAGCGTAAGGAAAGCATGCTAGACAACTTACATCAAACTATTCTTCATCGTCTCAGTAGCACCGTCATCGACTCTATATTCTCCTCTTTCAGTAAAAAAGTCACGCTCTTTGACCTCATCAGGCCAGATGCCCTCGGCAATTCTCACCATCCACAAAAATTTGTTGATATCATCGCCAGAGTATCCCAGGAGACCACCGAAGACAACAAGAACGTAGTCGACCTCATGTTGACGCATGATTGGGTAGCTGACCTCCTCACGAGAGCTCATAGCCTTTCCAACAGTCGCAATGTGAGTGTTGTTCCAGGTGTTGTTATCAACAAGAGTTGGACGGTCAGCCATGCCACCAATTTGGTAGCCATAGTCCCACCATGACATGATCTTCGCATCTTGGGCGGTGTTTTGGCGCAGCCATTGATATGCCTCTCTGTAATCATCGATGATGTGTTGGCTTCCGTCTGCCATTCTGCTTGCCAAAACAACGGATGGAGATGAATAAGCATTGGAAGTGACCCAAGTGCAGTGGAGAACGAAGATCAACAGATAGGATGTGAGGGCGCCAACAACGGAGCCTTTGGAAAATGTGCTATAGATGCCGACGAGGGGATTACGCATGGAGCGCAAGCCATCGGTTTTCTTACCAGCAGCCTTGCCATTGCTAGCAGCATCGGAGACACCATCAATAGGAGTTGCTGGAGACCTGATTGTCAAATAGGTGTCCAGAAGGCTTGAAAGTGCCAAGGCCGCGGCAACACAAACGATTGGTGTAAGTGTGAGCATTAGGCGAACCATAACACCAGAGAAGTAACTAGCAAGAATGGCGTAGACGACAACAAAAACTTGCTCATCAGCAAGCTTCTGGAAGCATAGATAGACACCTGCTGGGAAAAGCCAAATGAGAAGATTCAGGTCGAAGAAAAATGCAGGCCATGCAGTGGGCTGGTGCTCAGACACAGAGGCAATAATTGGTATGTGGATCTTGGCGTATCCAGTATCCCAGAGAGAGTAGAAACGGCCAGTCCATGGAGCAATGACGCCAGAGACCGTCAAGAGCACCAAGCCGCCGAGGGCGACGAGAAACACTGCTAAAACAAACCCTCTGAGCAAAGTAGCGAATTGCTTGCTTGGCACGCCTGAGCGGACAAACTCAACAAACCCAACTAATTGAAGAAGGCCAAAGACGCCTGAAAATCATTAGTTACGGGTCTAATTTCTTGAAATAGAATACCATACCAAGTGCAGACATATGCTCGCTACTACGAATGGGCAAGAATCCAACAAAGGGTATTTGCATGCTTGCCAACGTTCCCAGAGCATACCAAGAGCAGTAGCTGACGTATAATCTTGGGCTAAATCTGCCCATACAAACAAGCACAAAAACGTGCAACGGAATCAAATTGGTAATGAAGACGTATCCACCCCAAGCTGAAACCATGTAGCCGTAGAAGAGAGCACATAGCGCACCCCAGTATGCTGACCCAACCTTCAATGCCTTAATCCAGAGGTAGAACGTAAATACTAGTAAGAAAATGGCGATAGCCTCGTTATCGTAGCTGCCAGCAACTGATCTCGAAATATAGCCGGGGGCAATTCCCATGAAGATAGCGGCGAGGAGGCCGGCAGAAGGGGAGGTCGACATCTCATTCGTGAAGAGGTATGTGGCGAAGGCGGTAAGCCCGGAGAATCCAGGTGCAAGTAGCACGCAAATGTTTCGGATATCGACCGGAATCGTAAGAGCTCGGAGGGCGTGGTAGATGGCACCGCTGGTAACCATCAAACCTGGATAAAGTGTTCCGCCGGTAACTCGTCCAAGAGGATGCCAGGTCCGGTCATCAAACCAATCCCAGAAGTCATAGAACCCATTTTGAACCAAATATTTCGTCGCTCTGAAGTTGAACCATGGATCAACTGCAATGCAGTTAGCTAAAATGCCCTGGGGAAGCTGCGCATTGTACTGAGGTAATGCTCTTCGGTTATAGTACTGGTAACTGACATTCGTGAATAATTGATTCAAATCGTATCACAGAAAACAATCTAGAAGCTACAGCTCTACAGAGGAATTAGTACACTTCTCGAAAAATGTCGTCTTTGTGCTTGACTAAATGGAGCTACAGCAGAGTATCAAACGCTCTGGGGACAACGGGGACAACGGGACAACGTACGCGGCTGCAATCAGGGACAGAATGATCAATCGAAGAAGCCCTCTAGAGCTCCTTCCCGTACTGCCCTTGAAGAAGGGCTCAGATATTGTCTCCGCCATCATTGGTCGTTGAGAGGAAAAGTTGTCGTTGGTGGTTGTCGCATATCTGTTCCTTTGGTCTGGCAGCTTGACGACGCGGCTACGGGGCTGGTCCGAGCTAGGCTTTACACGTGATTGTCAGTAAAAATAATACAACCAAAAGCAGGTCTCTTTTGGAAGATTTGAAATTGCATTGCTGCTAATTGTTGTTCTACGAATAGATATTATTAAGCCCGGAGAAACTGCCAGAGAAACTGGTCAAAATCCCTTACACCTTACTCTAAGCTTCTCTTCTAATCCTCCACCCCTAGTCTATACACTGACCCCCAGATGGACAACTTTTTATGATAGATACTGTTGCAAATGGCCATTCCAGTCTCAGGAACTCCTGGCGTCATCAAAAGAAAGGGCTTCAGTCTACTGATACAGTATTCTTTATGGATACTGTAGTATCATTGAATTGAATCACGCTATCATTGAAGAGCTTGTCCATAATGAACACTCAGTAGTCCAAATCGTTCAAACTATTCAACGGAACTATTCAGTTAACCATGCTCCAACCGTTTCATTCACTATGTGTACAATGTACAAGAAGTATGCTATGCGACATCTAAGGCTTTTGTACCACAAGCGCATCTCCTGAGTCCAACCTTCTCATCCTCTCGTCCAAGTCGCAATGCCCTCTATCTTCACCTGTCTAGCACATTATTACGCCCCTATGACTGTCCCAATATCCTTATTGGTTCTCCGATTGAATCACGTTCAAAAATGCCTCCAAATCGAATCGCTTGTCGTTGGGATCTCTTATAACTGTTTGGATCCGTCAGTATATTATCTAGGTAATCCCTCTTTTCCATGTGCTTTCTCGGAGGGGACAGAGGGAAGCCAATGCCGATTGTCTCCCCACGTCGGATTTATGGAATTGACCAGGGCCGACTTGAACGTACCATCTCCACCTTCCGTCTTCGAGCTCGAGGGTGAATTCTTCTTCGAAAATTCCGCCTTTGCCTTATCGATCAAACTTTGCTTGTGTTGGTACTCTCTGTCGGCGGCTGCCGCTTTCGCAGCGGTGGTGAGTTTGGATTGGTGGTAGAATCCATAAAAGATACCAGTGCCTAACGCCGCGTACCGGAGGACCTGGAGAAAGAGAAATGTCAGCACTTGGATCTCTAAACGCGCCGAGAATAATTTTTCCATCTGCAAATCTATTGATGTCCTGATTTAGGCACAAAAGGTGGACGTACGTTTACCCCAGAAGAAGCCATCGGAGAGGCTGGCTGTGATGAGAGGAGCGAGCGTATGGAAGGCGACGAACGGACACAAGCGGTTTATGTCAGGGGTAATCAATTGAGAGGCTATCGTAGCTATGGGAGTGGCCGTTGGGTGTGGTGGGCAATGCGAAGCTGTTTTTTGAGGTGGTCGGTGAAGATCTCAAAGCTCATCCCGGAATCTTGCGACTAATATCATTCACGTGACCTTAAATTAATGGCACGCGAAACCAGTTCAACGACGCGACAATGCCAAAGAAAGGGGCGGTTGACGAGATACCCATCTACATTTCTGCTTCTTTTGACTTTGTAAGACGATACCTGGCGATATCTTGATCCTCAGAAACTTGTTTAATAAACCTCCGCAAACCTGCTCAAGACAATAAGGAGTCCGGCCTGTCCCCGAGATGGGCATGTGTTGTAGACATGATGCAACAACGTAGAGACGAGATTCTGGCGAAGAAGGCAAAGCTAGCAGAACTTAAACGGCAAAGGGAACTTCGAACGAGAGAAATATCTACAAGCCGGCAAAGTATAGGCAATTCTAGTGATGTACATTTTCACCCCGAACAGCTCTGTTTGAGTAACTAAGTATTAATGGCTCTTAGATTCTGGCCCCAACCCCAAGCCGCGCGGAGAATCGAGAAGAGCTAGACAAGTATATCTCGTCGATACTGGTAGACAAGAGCAGGCCTGGATCAACAGGACCTGGAGGTTCGGGGTCACCCGCTGGCAAGGGCAGTCGACCAAATAGCGTCCTAAGTGCCGGGGAACTTAGCAACGAAGCCTCGGAGGCTCCGTCTATCAGCCAGGTCCAAAATCAACAGCAGACCCTTTCGATATCAACGCAAGCCCTTTCTACCGTTCCTTTAGCAACTGTCTACGAATTTACACCATCTCCAGTCAAGGAGGTATTTTCTTACAGCAAAGGGGTACAAACAACAGAGGAATGGGGCACGCAAACATCACGGCCGAAAGGCTTCGAAGACTCGGATGATGATGAAGGCGAGACGCCTGTAACATCCACGCCCAATAAAAGGCTGAGTAGGAGAGAACGAAGTCGAGAAGAGGAGCTCCGGGAAAACATCAGAAGGGAAATCGAAGAAGAGTTAAAAGCTACTCGGGAGTTAGTCGTTGATGGGCCTTTGAAAGATTCACAAAATGCTTCTACAAACTTCCCAGCAAGGGCTCTCACAAACGAAGAGCTCAATGCAGTTACGTCCTCAGAAGACTTCATGGACTTTGTTGAGAGATCCAGCAAGGTTATTGAGAGGGCTCTAGACCAAGAATACGATATCTTGGCAGATTATGCATTGAGCGGGGAGAACGGAGTAGAAGATGATGACGACGAATACGGAAACACCAGAGGAAAAGGACGGAGGCGAGTCAAGGAAGTTGCCCAATTCTACGATGAACGGTGGTCCAAGAAGAGGATGATCAGTGATATCAATTTCTCTCCTAAATTTCCCGAACTCGTCCTCGCGGCATATACAAAGAATCCTTCAGCGCCCCATGATCCCGACGGGCTCGTTCAGGTGTGGAATATGCATCTTCATGACCGCCCTGAGTTTGTTTTCCACGCCCAGTCTGATGTCCTCGCAGCAAAATTCTCTCCTTTTCATCCAAATCTTATCATCGGCGGTTGTTACAGTGGCCAGGTTCTTCTCTGGGATACCCGGGCTAAATCCTCTCCCGTCCAGAAAACACCTCTCACAGGCACCGGGCACACACATCCCGTCTATTCTGTCGACATTGTCGGCACTCAAAACGCAAATAATATCATTTCATGCTCGACTGACGGCGTCGTCTGCGGATGGACAGTCGACATGCTAGCACAGCCTCAAGAACTTCTTACACTTACCACTCCCCCCCCTGCGAAGACCGAAGACCTCTCTCCAACCTGCATGGCCTTCCCACAAACAGACCCAACATATTTCCTCGTTGGCTCTGAAGAAGGCACCATCTTCCCCTGTCACCGCTACGATCGTGCCGGTGCCAAAGCAGGTGTCGACCAACGAGTCAGCTATCGAGGTCACGCAGGCCCTGTCATGTCCATCGATTTCCATCCTGCTCGCGGCCCCGTTGATCTTGGTGATCTTGTCCTCTCATCTTCCCTGGACTGGAGCGTCAAGCTGTGGAAAGTCCGTGCCCCAGCCGCAACTTCCACGACAGGTATCACAGGCGAGACTCTATCCGTCCTTCCTATTATCGACTTTACCCGTGAAGACGTCGTCTACGATGCTGCTTGGTCGCCCATCAAGCCTGGTGTTTTCTCCCTGGTGGACGGAGCCGGTAGTTTGGAAGTCTGGGATATCACTGTCGATACCGAAGTCCCGTTAGCGAAAGTCACCCCCAGTGGCAGGAAAGGAGGCCGAAGTATCATGTCCAAGAGCCTCAATAAGCTCGCATGGGATGAGACCGAGGGAAAGCGTCTTGCTACCGGTGGTATTGACGGCACGCTCACCGTCTTTGAGGTCGGACCTGATCTCGGAGGCAAGGAGAGCGCGAGGAACGAGGAGTGGACAAATGTCAAGAAACTCGTAGCTAGATTGGAGAGTGCGGCGGCAGCGCCGGGGGCCGCGAACGGCATGAATGGTGTATAAACAGAGCGTGGCATTTGAGGAAGCGAGGTTATGGTGACCTCGAGGATACATTACAATAGAGGAAACTAAAGTGAAGGGCAAGAAGAGAGGGGGGTTCCAATATCTGGCTCTATGGTAGATATAATATTGTGCTGTGTGTATCGTGTTGCATATACCCCAGTTCTCATTCATCACAAGCAAGCAAGCAAGAAGCAGTAAATTGAAAGCATCATGATTGGCGCATTCCCTTTCCTTCTGTACCATAATCCATCATCATAGCCGCGTCTTACTGCGCATCACTTCTTTCACGTCTAGATTTATCAACGATATCTTATAGAATCAGCAATTTCTTGTCATGAGTAATTCGAACACAATGCTTGATAGAAGTATCATCTCCATCTCTTTAGTGATGGCCGAATTCCAGGTAGCAAGACCATTCGAACACACCTGTTCCTAATCTATCGTCAGTAGAGAGATTATTAATGGGATTCTCCTCCGTAGATCAAAGATATAATAGACAGAGCCATAAAACTTGAGGTCGAGCAATAAAAGCTTATTAATTGATGATTTAGTGCTAGAGATAACATCTCTTCTAATCAAGGGGTCTAGTAACTCCGAGACTTGAATACCGTTCGTTGTTGAAGTCGCCAAGATCATCACTCGGGTCGTTTTAAGAGTCTACGTCTAAATTTAACCTCAACGTCGTAGGAATCATTATATGGTGGTGGACATCGGATGTCCTTGGGCCTAGAAGCCTACATTCAATCTCGATGGATCCTCCATGCTTGATTGTTCCATATGGCATGGTGGGTTTTTAGCTAGGAAGACTCGTGTTCCGGCGAGGTTGATGGAATCATGGAAAGCAGAAGGATACTTTTGTCTTCTTTCATGGATCCTCGGGGTTAGCAGGAATGGTGAAAGGCAAGGACTGTGAGAATTCACGTTGAAGGTGGAAGGGAAGCAAAGAAAGGAAACATTGCATGGCTACTAGCAACGATTAGTATACCGTCTCTATCGTAATCTACCTATGAATCTTCTATCTGTGAAATCTATTCTAACATTCTACGGCTTGCGCATTTTGCGCCTCAAACTCCTTGCTAAATGGCCAAGTAATGTATCCTTCCTCTTGCTTCTTGTTGTAAAACTTCTCTCTATCATAAGGAGTAAATTCAATGCCCTCCTTGATTCTAAACACCAAATCCGGATTCGAGATGAAAGACCGTCCAAACACGATGGCAATGTCCTTGCTCTTGTACTCCTCATCGACCGCTCTCTTGGCGGACTCAGGCTTAAAACCACCAGCAATCAACACTGGACTTTGGTTGTCCCACAAATCGACCAGGAAATCAACTTTGTCAGTGGTTTCCACGTCGGCATTTCCTGATATACGGGACTCGACGACGTGAATGTATGCAAGCTTCAGCTTCTTCAGCTCTTGGGCAAAATATGAGAATTGAGGCTTTGGATCTGCCATTTTCATTCCTTGGAATGGAGAGAAGGGGCTCAGCCTAATACCCGTTCTCTCGGCACCGACAGCATCGACAACAGCCTTGGCGATCTCGATACCGAATCTAGCTCTCTTCTCCACGCTTCCACCCCAAGCGTCGGTTCTGCTGTTGGAGGTGTCTTGCAAGAATTGGTCGATCAGGTATCCGTTCGCGCTATGAATCTCGACGCCATCGAATCCGGCCGCCACCGCATTTTTTGCAGCCTGTGCGTATAGTCCAATGTATTCTGTTATCTCCTCTTCGGTCAGAGGAGTGGGCTTCGCTCCTCCCTCAAACGCAATATCGCTGGGGCCCTTCACAATACCCTTATCTCCCAACTCTTCCTTCAGTTGGCTTGGGTCTGCGGCTCGCCCAAGAGCCCAAAGTTGTAGATAGATGAAGGATTTCTTTGCGTGAACGGCGTCTGTAACCTTCTTCCACGAGGTGATTTGTGCATCTGACCAGATTCCTGGTGCGTTGCCATAGCCTCCTGCTTGGGGAGCGATGAATGTAGCTTCGGTGATCAGGAGCGTCCCGGGCGAAGATGCTCTTTGGGCATAATATTGAGGAACGAATGGCAACGGAACATGCGAGTCGTCTGCGCGGAATCGAGTGAGGGGTGCTAGGACGAGTCGGTTTTGCAATTCGACGTTGCCTAGCTTGAGGGGCTTGAATAGGTTGGTGGCTACCATGATGCCAACTATTAAGGTACTGTAGTAGAGGGGTATGAAGGGGCAGATAGTCTTGGGGATTGGAGATTTAGTTATTGGGGATTTGAATAGGAGACGAAACAGATATCTACCATTAGAGGGGGGAGGAGGTTTATATACTGGCTCGCTCCTCCCCTTCCAGTAGCGTCTACCGGTAGCAGTGAATAAATAGCGCGCGCATTGTGTTATTCCATGCTTGTTCAGCAGCTAAGGCACAATTACAGTAGTAGCGTCAATGTCGTCGGAGAAAATCCAGCCTGGAATTCGGACATGCTGAGTAATCCAAAAACGAACAAATGTTGTATTACGACATGGGACACGACTTCATAGGAAAACAAAGTGGCCCCAAGGGAAGAAAAGTAGTACTTTGTGCATCGCATGATAAATCACTAGCACTGGTGGCGTTACAATGTAAATAATGACGTAATTCGGTGAAATTTTCTTTTGTACAACATTACAGTACACTGTATTAGCGCACCCAAGCGAGCTTTTAGAGACCCCTTTTCTTATAGCCGAAAAGATCCACGGATCTATGAGTATAGTTGTTAATACAGTATACTATTTTTTGTCAATCATCTCATCTAGACTACATGTCTCTTTTGCCATAAGATTTCGTTAGCGACTAGCCTGTGTTAGGTACTAATCCAATAGCTATGTTGACAGTCAAGCCGCGCCCCACTTTCCGAAAGCCTTTGATAGTGGTTGGATATGGCGTAATTCTATTCCTGTAAAGCCCCCCATTGTTACGAGATTTATATTCTATGCTCCTCATATATTATCATAATTCAAACCATCTGCCATGATGGGCTATAATACTGTCGCATTCCGTTATTCGTGACACCCTCTTTACAACTCCCAACAAACCATTCCGCCTCTACCAACGGCCTCGTCCGTTTCCGCTTGTTTCCAAGTTGCTATCCTACCACTCGTCGATATGTCGTTCAGGTCTTCTATCGACCGTATTTCGCAAACCTCTTAATTTACTGCGCTCATCTACCTGCAAATACCTTTTAAATTTCCAAGGAGTTTACCTTCAAATTCAGGCATTTGTGCTGATACATGTTCTCAAGCTCTGTCTTTGAACGTATAGACCAAGTATGAGGGAGAGTATGGCCTGCACACCCTGCAATTGGCAATGACTGGGTGAGCGATAGAGGCGGTAAGAATAGGTGGCCAGAATATGATTATCTGCACATCAGCTTTCGAGACTTTATATACTCATTACTCTGTTCAGATGTGGGATCTCTGTAGTAATACAACTTGAAATCTGGGAGACTTTTGGACGTCTCAATGTGAACGACGTTCGATTCTTCTAAATATAGTCAGAATTCCACAACGACACGATATAGGACTTGGCCGAGCTGTCTTCTCATCACAGTCATACTCATAATTGTATTTCTACTATTCGTCAAAAGTGCCTTATCACTCCAGACAATTTGATAACAGGGAGTTCTGTGCCAGTTCTGCGGGATCCAAGATTCCGTCGTCTTTGGCCTTTGAGACCCAAATAGATACCGTCAAGCTCGGGGATTCTGGAAGAAAATGTATAAGACACGAACTAGGGAACAAGATGCGGATTCGTGTCACAAAAAGATCAATGAGCGGTCAATATAAATTAATGACAATACAAAAGAACCGCAAGGGTAAGAAGGGGAATAAGATGCGGAGAGGTACGAAGTACTGATTATTAGCACTTGAAATTACGCCATGCGGTTTATGTTATCTTTTCACATTAAATGTAGTTCGAAAGCATGGCTTGAAGTTTGCCTCTCGCGTTGCAATTGTTCCCAAGCGACATGTCGTTCGCGGAGCGAGGCTGGTGAATAGTTATCCCTGCTGCCACTTGTGGAGATTCAGCCAATCATGTTCCTCGTGCGTAACTTACCCGATTGGGTACTTGCACAGCCGTCCTCACTAACTCCATGGCCTCGTATTTGAAACGCAACCAACATTTTTCTATTCACGAAGCCATTCTCCTCTCCAAACAATATACTATCATTTCTTTCCCCTTACACTCCTTACAGTCTCCAACCATTCCTTTCTTCCTTCGACAATCAACTCGGTAGATCTTCTCCGACGCTTTCGATTTCCCACGCTTCTGTACTGGACCGAAGTACTCGTAACGTGCCTCGTCATCTCAGCCTCGTGATCCTGACATGGCATCCCTCGCTTTTCAGCCTTTCCCCTGATTCTACAACGCCTTCCCCGCAACTCCATAAAGTCTATCTATCACGATGGTGTCAATATCTCGTTCCCTCCGCCGTAAATACCTACGCATCAAGCCTATTTTGATTACTTTGGCCGTCTTCTTCCTTCTAGATGTCTTCTCAATTTTATCCTCGCGGCCGCCTCCAAATCGGCAGACAGGACTCCCTACTCACCTCAAAGATCAGAAGATATTCATCGCTTCCATGTTCAGAAACTCAGAATACATGCTCAGGCTGTATTGGAACAACAGACTACTGAATCTTATTCAACATCTCGGCCCTCAAAATGTGTTTGTGTCGATCGTTGAGTCTGGATCTCAGGAAGACACAAAAGGTGCTCTGAGAGATTTGCAAAGTCAATTGGATGGTCTTGGTGTGGGACACAGAATTCAATTGGGAATTAATGTCACTGAGCAAGTGGCGAGTCTCAAAAAAGTCCCCAAGGATGGAGAGGATCGGACGGGGTGGATTCATACGGGCCGAGGAGAAGAGGGGTGGGAAGTTCGACGGATTCCTTATCTCGCAGCGTTAAGGAATCAAGCTATGGAACCATTATCTGAGATGGCTGAGAAGCAGACGTTCAGTAGAGTTCTCTGGATCAACGATGTCGTCTTTTCTGTAAGTTCTTGCATTTTGTCGGACGTTCGGATGTCACGTGAATGATACGGAAAGAGAGACTGGTGCCACATGGCTGACGACTAACTTTCATAGACAGAGGATGTAACAACCCTTCTCTCTACTCGAGATGGAGAGTACGCAGCAGCATGTGCTCTTGACATAGCCAGTGATCCACTGACCTACTACGACACTTTCGCACTCCGGGACATCAAGGGTGACAAAACTGCCTCTCAACGCTATCCCTACTTCTTCTCTCAGAAATCTCGTTCCGCACTCTACTCCAACCTCCCCATTCCAGTGGCCTCCTGCTGGAACGGTCTGATATCTCTCGACGCCAAACCATTTTACGGCACCCCTCCCCTGAAATTCCGCGGCATCCCCGACTCCCTTGGTAACGAACATTTAGAGGGCTCAGAATGCTGCCTCATACATGCAGACAACGCAGAATTGCGACGCGAAAAAGGCGTTTGGATTAACCCAAATGTCCGAGTTGCCTACAATGCTTCGGCGTATTCGAAAGTCAATGGCGGTGTGCAAGTCAAGGCTGATGCCGGGGATACCGTTTATGGTATTCCTGGCGGGGACGGTAGCGTATGGCCTGGTGGATGGGAAGTTGTGAGAGGGGCGTGGGCCAATAGAAAGGCAAGGCTGGTAGACAGAGTGAAGATTTGGGGTGAGAGTAAGGTGGTGGAACAGCGCGTAAGCAGCTGGGTGAAAAAAGGTAAAACTTTGAGTCCGCCAGAGGAGCGCTCTGAACCAGGGATCGAGTGTTTGATCAATGAGATGCAGGTGCTTGCTGGGAGTGGGTGGCTACATGTTTGAATCTGGAATTGAAAAGGACGACGCGCGCCTGGGAGAATACCAGGAGTCCAGGACACTGAATGCATCGTAGGGTATGGGAAAAGGTTAAAAAAAACGGCGCCATGTATTAACTAGATTTCTGAACATCATCACAAGCAATCAAAAGACTACGATCTTTGCACAAGTACTACCAGGCTACAGTAAGAGAACAAAGTGAGGACTCGCAGTGTCTCCATCTTCGTTCGTCCAATCCCAAGAGGTAAATGATCAAACCTTCCTTTCCTTCATCAATCAAGCCAAGTCAACTACGCAGAAATTTCCTGCCGGCCCATCCACTTTTTAGCATTAACAAAAGCTCTATCAAGTATTCATTCCAAGCTCTTCTAAATACAGTGATTCGAAATTCCCAATACCATGAACGAACTTTCTCTTTCTCTAGTTTCCGTATGCAGCTAAGAAATTGGCTACATTACTGGTATTGCTGCTTTCACTTGGAGAAACGCTCAATAGCCTCGGCTTGACCTCGACTTAGTCCATTCATCTAAGTTTCCTGACTAGCTAGTAGCTCTGAGCAAGTCTGATTCTCCCTTGGAGAAACGCTCAATAGCCTCGGCTTGACCTCGACTTAGTCCATTCATCTAAGTTTCCTGACTAGCTAGTAGCTCTGAGCAAGTCTGATTCTATTCATATTCGAACTCAACAAACTTACCGCACCGTACCCGGCCCTCGCTCCCGATCCCCCCCTTTTCTCACCGCTTTCTACTCCACGTAATCATAATCATAAGAAATCATTTATATCACCTACATAGTCTTCCTTTCCCATACACCACTTCCCATAATCAAACCTTCTATTGCAGCACATATATACACATCGCACCATGCGTTTTCTTTCCTGTCCAGTATGGCAGTATCCAACCAGCTGCGAGGGACAAACTTCAACAAAGTCAGGACCCATCCGATCTTCTAGTTCTCGTCTCGGCGCAACCTCGTGTTTACTTTCCCGATCCCAGCGATCCATATCAATTGCAAGCGAACTCCACGTGGCGACGGTGGCGCTCTCCTTGTGTCTTTAGGGGGTTTTGTTGCATATCGCAGTGGTGTTTACTTTTGGAAAGTGAACAGCTAGCTAGAGTTAGAGATGTATAGTAGCTGTTGTTGTTTTTTTTGTGTGAATATTTTTTTCTGGATATATTCGCCCCACCGTATGTTTTGATTTCCCTTGGGCGGTATGTACTATATATATGTATGTGTGTATATATCAGATCACTAGTACTCTCTTCTTTTAGCATTCTGCACTTTTCTATGTAGTATCATATATGCTGCCTTAACGTCTTGCTAATCTCCCTGTACAGTATTAACCCCCCACGCAATGAACTTATTTACATATTTCAAAACCCATTTCCGAACACTTTACATAACTTATACTCCCCTTCTTCACTTGTATTACACACTATTTCCTACCTCACATCACCTCACCTCACCTCACCTCACATCAACTCACCTTCAAAACACTCTCTAATCCCCCATCCCCTAAACACCATTTATAATACACAGCACCGTCACCGTCATCTTCCCAATCCTATTCCTACTCTATAACCACAACAAGCACATCTCCTAATTGACGCAGTCACCCAGCAAAGAATTTGCCTCGCTACACACCCCCTTTAACCTTACGAGCTACGGCTTCGCTTAAACATACTCTCACCTTTTTCTCTTTCCCGCTTCTGACCTTTAAGTTTCAAAATTTAATTCTTATCCTGTTTTCATGCCTATTGATAAACAATTAATAAGATATATAAAATATCTCCATGTTACAGGTCTCCGACCTCAAACCAAGGAAAACTTCAAAGTTTTAACCTACAAGTCTTCCTCCTTCCTCCTCCTTCCTCCTCTCCTCCTCTCCTCCTCTCCTCCTCTCCTCCTCTCTTCCTCCTCCTTCATCTTGCAAGATACAACTAACAAGCACGCACATACGTCTAAACCTAAACCTAAAACCTAAAACCTAAACCTAAACCTAAATATAATATTAACACATATACATATATACGCCTATTAAATTTCCTTAAGTAACTTTATTATTTAGATCATGCTTCGACTTTATGAGATTATGAGTTTATGAATCGTTTAATGGAAAGAGGAAGAGGAAGAGGATCTAAGGAAGCATAAACACAAGAAAATGCCAAAAGCCAAAAGCCAAATACCAGAGATCAAATAAATGTAAAATGGACGTGAACATGAGTATGAACATGAACATGAACAAGACTATTAATATCCCAAGTTGTGACGTTGTCCCATATATCAACACATCTACCCCATAGCTGTTGAAAACTCTTATTTTTCTTTATTTCATTTCATTTTATATCATTCATATCGTTCCTCCCTATCTATCTCTCTACCAATATAACTCCCTTCCTTTCTTATCCTTCCTTTCCCTACTATCCCTTGCCCCCCCTCCCAAGAACTAAAAATCAAACTCCCTTCGAAAAGCCTCAACATCCATGCCAACCACCACACGATCCGACAGATCCCTGCGCCCCATCTGGCTAAAGACCCGCCGAAGCGTATCATACAGGTTCGTGCTCTGATTCTGCGAGATCATGCGCTCGAGCTCCGCCTCGCTCACCGTACCCGCGCCGCTGAGGATATCCCGCGCCTTCTCCCGGCCCTCGTTCTCCACCACCTTGTGCATGGCCAGGGCGCCGAGCAGGTGCGACGCGGCCTCGTCGTAGCACCCGATGTTGATGCACGACACGCCGAGGTTGTAGCGCGCGCGCACAAAGTTCGTTCGCAGCGTGAGGGCTTTCTCGTACGCGGCAATGGCCTCCTCGCTGCGTCCGCTGTTGGCCAGCGTGGCGCCGAGGCGATTCCACAGGAGATGGACCTGGTCGCGCTGCGTGCTTGCGCCGCTCTCCGTGCTCGCCAGCGCGGCGGAGAAGCAGTCGACCGCTTTGTCGTACTCCTCTGCGCCGTAGAAGAGGACACCGAGACCAACTTGCACATCCGGATCCATGTGCTCGCCGTCGGGGGAGAGCTGGGCAGCGGAGATGAAGAGGTCAGTGACTTTCTCGTGGAGTAGATGGCGGTCTGTGAAGCCGACGTCAACGTCGGAGGAGAGGGAGGAAGGAGGGATGATGGATGGGTATTTGACGGAGAGCCAGCGCTCCAGGGTCCGGTAGGCGGTGCTATCGTAGCCTTCGTTTGTGTAAGAGACTGCGAGACCCATGAGGGCTGTGAGGTTATTAGAGTCGAGCTTGAGGGCTTGTTCTAGGGCTCGGATGGCTGGTGTCTCCTTTTCATTCTGGGCTTGGGCGGAGCCGAGGAGAACCCAGGCATCGATGTGCTGGGGGTCTTTTTGGACTGCTGCTTCAAAAGCCAGAGCCGCTAGTGAAAGATTACCACCTTCGTGCATGATCCTGACTCCTTCTTCGAACGGATTACCAACGTCCTTGAATATATTATCCTCTTCGAACATGTAATCTCCTAACTGCGGATCGCGGAACGACGGAGTGCCAATATTATCGAAGCCATCCCACTGATCGAAATCACCCATATGTTGGCCGAGATCTTCAGTCTCGGCAAGATCCCTAGCAGCGGCGGTCTCAGCTTGTATGCCTTTCCATATAGACTCGAAATCACCAAACTCGTTGGTTTCGGACTCGAGAACTGACCTGTCCATCTGGTTCAACTCTGCTTCCCCCGCCATGCTCTCGTCCTGCTCCCTGCCCTGAATATCGATCTGCTTGAACTGTTCTTCCCAATGCTCATCGTCGAGCTCTACCATCCTCCCCTTTCCTTTATCTTGTAGTGGTTGGAAGTTCTGTGGTCCTTGGAACTGTGCGTGGTTCATCATGCCCATACCCATGCCCATTCCCATCCCCATACCACCCATCCCCATATTCATCCCCATGTTCATGCCCATTTGCGGGCTCTGGTAGCCTTGATATCCATTCCCCATCTGTTGTGACATAGGACTCCCCGTTCTAGCGCCCTGATTCATCTGTTGGAACCGCGCGAAGTCCTGGGAATTGAACGCAGTACCTTTAGGAGCATGAAACGCCGCTTCCATCCTGGCCTGATCAACACCCGGGTTGAACTCTTGTGCCCATCCATTTAAGCCCGGTGATGTGGACCCCGCTCGCATATGTGGGCTCTGGTGTAGATCGCGCTGCATAGCGAAGCTTTCTGGGAGTTGGCCGCTCTGCTGCATGAAATCGTTCATCATCTATCTTTATTGTCAGCCAAAGCTATTCTCCCCAAACTTTTCACCATCTTTTCCATTTCCACATTGCAGCAAAGCATCGAAACGAGCCTGGTACCCCGCCCCCATTCCCATGCTTTAATATGAAAATAGAGCAATGCTCCCCAAACCCAACTTACATTATCCTGACTCCCACTCATCCCTAATCCATTCGTACTCCTCATGCCCTGCATGCTCCCCCCCGGCCTTCCCACCAGACGATCCCTCTGCAGACTTTTATCATCCTGAACATGCTTCGTGAACTGACTGAGCGGGTTGCCTGCCGTCGAGCACTCTGCGCCACCCATGAACGACATCTCGGCGTCCTATTCTGCTACCCCTCCTCTCTTCTTTACCTCGATAGAGAAAGAGAAGAAGAAAAAAAAAGCCTCCTCTCAGGACGGGACGTTTTTATCTTATCTCCAAACAAATCTCCAAACCGCAACTCCTTCGTGATTTCGCATCGAAAGCCTTTCAGCGTGGTGGTGTGTGGGGTATAGAAGACGTCGAAAAGCGAAATTAATAATCCGCCCCTCTCTCCCCCCAAAAAGCTTCCCCGCGTACAGTCAGTCCGTCCGTTTCTTCGTTTGCGATTTCCGTGGCCCGACAACTGTATTGTCAAAGCGAAGAACGAGAGAGAAAGAATAAGAAATCTTTCTTGTAAGACCTAGCCTAGGCTGTAAGTAAGTAGTCTGTCTATATTGTACGGCCGGGCGCAGATATCATAAAAAGAGGAGATGGAAATATACAGGTTCGGAAAATCAAATCGAGGGAAGTTGAGTTGAAGTCGTGTGGGTGGATGGATGGGGCACAGAATGTGGGGGAGGAAAGCTGAGGTGGGCTCGGGAAAAGGCGTTCTGATGTTGCGTTGCGTTGACGTGCCGAGGTCGGGAATCTTTCGGCACGCGGGTCCTTGATACTATCTATATCCGTTATCAAATAATCCATCACATGAATCTGTTATGAGTTGAGTTGAGTTGGGTTGAGTTGAATTGAGGCCAGGCTAGGCTACAATCCTAACTCCATAAGCTTACAAACGATTACATATAGCATTAACCAGAACATATATACCAGTCCAGTCCAGTATCTACACTAGATATAAACAATACTGTAATACATGTAAAAGAAAGAGAAAACTCGGCCCTTCTTCCTCTTTCCCATTCTCTCTCTCTCTCTTATTCTCTTCTCTCAATACTACATTCATCTATAAATGAATTAATCTATCAAAGCAAACAATCTATCAAAATAAACAAGCAATCATATAATAAATAAATCAACACACCCAACCCAAAAATATATCCAGCGAGTAATTCTAAAGCAGAGGTTATTTTTTATTTCTTATTTCTTTTCCCTTCTCTTCCTCTTTAGAAGCCCCTTTCATTTCTTTAAGAAGAAAAATAAACGAAATCCGTTTCTTTAGAGAGAGAGAGAGAGAGAGAGGAAAAGGAAGAGAATGACGCTTTGAGATGATGATTTAGGGGGGGGGAGGAGAAGAGAAGAGAGAAGAGGAGAGAAGAGATCTAAGTTCATTTATCCATCCATCTATCTATACATCCACCCAGCCACGCACCCAGCTACCCAGAAAAAAAAGATATAAAGTAAACATAACCCTCCATTTTTTTGATTATACAAATCGTGACCTTCTTTCTTTCTTTTAGTACACTCGTCCACTAACACACACACATACACACACACTACCACTGTAACTGCCACTGTAACTAATACTAACACTAACATACACAGCCTTTCTGTCTTATGTTTATATAGTACTTTGTACCCAACAACCATCGTACATGTTTCTCCCCTTTTTTCTATCTTTCCTGTCCTAGCTTATCCTGTTCTTTCCTATCCTGAGTGGAATAAGAGAAGAAGTGGAAGAGGTAGAAGAAGAGGAAGAAATCTCGAAGAAGAGAAGAGGAGGGGGAAGAGGAGGAAAATAATAATCAAAGAGTAAAAAGAGGGAACTTAAAAGTTCGACTCCTCTCCTCCCCTGGACTCCCTCGATTCTCGCGGCGCCCCACCATCACCTCTCGCCTCCCTCGCTCCCGCACTGAAATCGATCCGCAGCTGTCTGCCGTAAACCTCCTTACCGAGCAGCGCCTCCTTGCCCTTAACGGCGCTCTCGACATCCACGAAATCGGCGTGCGCGAAGCCTCGCGGCTGACCCGTGCGTCGGTCGATGGCCACGCGGACATCGATGACGTTCCGGATGTCGCGGAAGAGCTTGTTGAGATCTGCGTCGGACATCTCAAAGGCGAGGTTGCCGATGAAGAGCGTCTTGGAGGGCGCGTTTTCCGTCTGTGTGTTGTTGCGTGGCGTCTTGTTCATGTAGTTTACGATCAGTCGGCGGCCCTCGAGCACGGATTGGTGCTTGGCTTCGATGGCGGCGGCGGCTTGCTCGATGGTCTCGAACTCGACGTATCCGAACCTGAAAATGGAAAGCATTAGTAAAGAAAAATTAAAAATTTGGGTAAAAAAGAGAAGGGAGGGAATAATCTCTAATTAAAGGGGAAAAGAACGTACCCCTTGCTCAATCCTCTGTTATCAGCAGCAATAGTAACAGACTTTATCGTTCCAAAGCCCTCAAACTCCTTCTCGATATCCTGAGCCGTGATATCGAACAGCAAGTTCCCAACATAGATGCCAGCAGTAGGGATAGGAGCTGGTCGCTCGCCACCGAATCCCCGACCACCACGCATCTCACCATATCCGCCTCTGCTCGGGGCACCACCGTAGCCACCGCGTCCCCCACGATCCCCTCCGTACGAGGGACGATCACCATACGATCCACGGCTTCCATATCCCTCTCGGCCACCACGTGCACCGAAACCGCCGCGGCCCCCGTTACGGTCGCCTCTAGGAGCATAAGGTCTCTGTTCACGCTGTTGTTGATAATCACCCGCATATGCAGCGCCGCCGTCAGCAGCAGCGAATGATGCGGGAGCAGACGACGTCTCGTTGGCTGAATCAATGGCTCTGCTCACAGCGCTGTTCTCGCCATCAGAGGTCCTGACGCTGCTGCTCTGGCTCTTCTCGGCATCGTCGCTGTAGCGTCTGAATGCCGATGGGGCGAGGGCAGCTTGGGTCTTGTTTCTGAGGATGAAAGGGGTTGAGGTGTTGATGGAGCGGGTGGTGAGCGGAGATACGGATGCGGATGCAGCGCGGAATGCTGAGCGGCGGATGAGATGCCTATGGGGATATATGTGTTAGTAAAGATTGAGATATAGTCGTGAAACCCTATGTTCCATTGAATGAAGAAATCCTTTGCCTTGCTCTAATCGGTCATCGATTGAGGTAGTTGGATGTCGTTTCAAGCATACGTACATGATGAAAAAGGTGGGATAAAACAGTTCAGTCGAAATAAACCCTTTCTAGATATCTGTCTGTCTGTCTGTTCGTCTATCTGTTTTTAAAAGTAAAAGTCGATGATGTTTTTCCTTTTCAAAATAATCGAGCCAGCTTTTTTTTGCGCGAACCGGCCCCATGCTCTTCTTCTTAGAGGGTGGGTCCCGCTAAACCCTATTTGGTTGCATCATCACCTCCTTTCTCAGTACTCGTACTATTGTCACAATGTATCGAACAAATGAGACGAGCAGGATTTGCAAAACATATTTTTTTGGCAAATTAAACAAGTGTACTGTACTACTTTGTTCCGTTCCCTTTCCAAGAAGTTAAGTTTTACACTTTGGTACGAAGTATACTATACAGTATCTACCCAGATCTACCCGCCTAATACATATCAACGGGTCATGATTCTACCAAGCTCTACAAAACACAACCCTCAAAACTCCAAAATACCTACAAACCTTACTATCACCATCTTCATTCTGTTCTGTCCTATTCTATTCTATTCTATTTTATTCCGTCTCTATCCATACTATTCCATATCATACCATATCCTACTATACACTCTCACATACACACACACCTCTTTCCATATCCCCTCTACCTCTATATCCTCTCTATATAACCTCTACCTCTATCAAACCGCCGCATCTCTAATAATAAACCTAATATCTCTTATATATATTTCAGATATCTATCTACTCTCAGCTATACTCCAACCTCCCCTTTTTACCCTTTTCCACCCTTTTCCAACCTTTCCAACCTTTCCAACCTTTCCCTTTTCTCTTTCTTCCTCTCCTTTCTTATATTTTATCATAAATAGACATATGAATATATATATATATATAATATAATATAATCCAAACCTCAAAACACAATCCCCTAGAATACGTATAAACATTACTATCACCACTATTATCATCATCTCTATTCTATTCTAATCTGTATCATACCATATCCCCTCTATATCCCCTCTATATCCCCTCTACCTATCCTCCATAAAACCGCCACATCTCTATCTCCATCTAAAACTCCAACCCCACTCTTTCCACTTATACAACTTACCAACTTACCAACTTCCTTTTCAATTCAGATATACCTACCTATCCCTCATATCTCTCCCCTCATATCTCTCCTCTCTCCTCTCTCCTCTCTCTTCTTTTATTTACTTTCCTTCTTTATCTATCCATCACACATATACTATATACTATATTAGATATCATACCCGTATCGTCGAAACAAGTACGTACCTACTTATCTTAGTTCATCTATCCAGCAGCGTGGAGAAAACGGTGGGAGGAGATGGGTTGTTAGATGGATTATTATGGAGGGAGATGGAAATATAGAAAGAAAGGAAGAGAGAGAGAGAGATAGATGAAAAGGGGAAAGGAAGAGAGAGAGGGCGGGGGGAGGGGAAAGGGAAGGGAAGGGAAAATAAATACACAACATGACTTATGGATTTTTTTCCTCTTTCGATTTGACATTTCTTCATTCATCTTTTATCACATCTGCTACTACATCTGCTGCAAGGCAAATTCTATATGCTACATAGCTCCTCCTCACCCTGAATGCCCAGCAAGCAAGACACATCCGCTACGACACCATCTCCCCATCTGCCGTTTACGCTGCCGTTTCCAGTTTCCAGTTTCCTTCATTACCGGCCATGCCATACCCGTGCAGAACCGTTTGTGCAGTAAAGAGAGCATGATGATGCCGGGGGAAGGAGGGAAGATAGAGAGAGCGTGCGGGGTATATCAAAACAAACGCCATCAAGTATCCATCCCAACCCATTCATCCACCACCTTTTTTAGGTTTCGTTTTTCCACGGCAATGTTTCCACCCAGGTGGAAAAGCAAAGCAAAGCAAAAGCAAAAGCAAAAGAAAGAAAAAAGAGCACATAATCAAAACAATACATACACACATTTACGCCATGCCATGCCTGCCATGCGGTCATGCCTCGAATATTGCGCCGCGCACTTTTGCAAAACAAAGTAAATAAAAAACAAGGCCTCGAGAGGGCAATTGGCAACGGAGAGCCACCGTGGGTATTGGGCGAATTAGGGAAAGTAGGAAATCCGACCAGGTTGGGAAATAGTCCGACATGGACAAGAAAATATTAACACAAGGTTTTGGAAGAAAAAAGCATATCTGAGATCCTAAGGGTGGCCAGGCATCCGGATAGGACGCGCTGGATGGCACAGGCGGCACGATGGGTGCGAGCCACGTGAATCAGATCGCATGATAAGGCAGAAATTGCCACGTGGTGATCAGCCGTGTCTTATGCAGGCTTGATTGGACAATGTGATAGTGATCGATCGAAACCTATATGTGGTTATCGACCTGAGAGAGGGCAGACGAATGTATAAGTGCAATTAAAACCGATCTGATGAGCGATAACCATTGGTCCTTTGATCGTGCTGGTATTGAACTCCGTTCATGCTCTCCGGTCCAGGAATGCTTCTTAGAGGTGGCAATTGCTGTTCTGCGCCTGGTAAGCTGTAGCTGTGTTGATGGTGGACTTGGGCGCCAGGTTGTTGGTACGCTGGGGCGGAATTTCCCTGCATCGCAGCGAGTTCAGCGCGAAGTTGCGCATTCTCAGTCCTGAGCGCGTTGGCTTCACGGCGGGAGAGATCAAGCTCTTGCTCTGATCGAGTCAGGCGATGCTCGACACGTTGGAGTTGCCTCTTCTGATCATCAATAAGCTTGGCTTGACGTTCATGTTCGGCGATGGCTATTGCATGTTAGATTACGGTACCTCCAGATCTCAATCATGTTAAAACATACCCTTCGAGAGAATCTCCCACTTGGATGCCTTGGCCCCTCGCTCCACACTTTGGAGAGTTCTCAGTGTGTCGAATAAGTCCTTCATCTCTAATCGTCGCTTGCGCTCAGCCAGCTTGTGAGATACACGGAGCTCAGGAGTGCGTGAGTAGGGTTGAGAGCTCGTTGGAGAGTCACCCTCGCCATTTTGCAACTCGGAGACTTGTCGATGTTGAAGACTATGGTGATGAGTGCTCATATGGAACTCCGAGTCCTCCCTGTGATAGTCGGTCATGGTCGCTCCATCATCTAATCGACGTTGGCCAATTGGGAGGCGCGACTCGGTGGTGTATTGGCTGCTAGCAACCGAATCTGCGTACGAGTTGCGCCTAGAATCATCGTAGAATGAAGTGCCTTGTCGATTTCCAAGATCATCACTCGGTCTCGCCAGTGACGGGAGGCTGTGCACTTCCTCCTCGGGGAAAGCCCAGGCTTGACCTCTGGTAGGTTCGGGAGCTCGAGCAATGGCCCCCAGTGCCGGCCCAGTGATCGGAGGAGCATTGCGCGTGTTGGTGCCATCTGGTAATCGTTGGTAGTTTGGCTGATAGCCGCTGGACAAGCGGAAGGGGGCCGTATTGCGATCGGGATGGGCCGAGCCTGGGTTTCGTTGTTGGGCCAGTGTGCTTTGCAACGAGGTTGTGGACGGATTGGCGCTCGCATACGGCGAGCTCGCCAGTCTCATGTCACCAAAGTTCGCGCCCAGCCTGCTGTCCACCGACTCCCGTCGCGAGTCTATCGTATGGCCATTATGTAGACCCTGTTCGTAGAAATGTTGCGAGAAGCTATTGTAGGTGGTAGGTGAGACAATGGAGGCCACGCTCATGGCTCCCGAGGCAGGAGAGTTGAGAGGTTGCGTATTCGGGCCATTCGATATGGGAGAGGGTGTCATGTCGGTCGCAGACGACGAGTCGGCACGGGAGAGTATGGGATCAATTGCAGGAGCGCCATTGCTCGATTGCGTGGAGTTGTCTGTATCATGTCAGTCGCACTCCGCCCGTTACAGCGAGTCCTTGCTCACGCTTACTCGAGGCATCCTTGGAGGAATAGTAGGCGGAATCGCGCTGGTCGTCGGGATTGTTGAGAACACCAGCCAGACCAGCGGGAAGGCCTTGAGAAATATGTGATGAGGGCATTGCGGCTTGGATTGTACTTTGCGAAGATGAGAGAGAATGGAGCGATAAGCTGAGTTGGGAGTGTGGAGGAATTTTCTGGAGGACCAGGATCGGCCGAGGCCAAAAAAAAAGGAGGATTTAATTGCCAAGAGATCGTTGAGAGTCAAGGGAAAAGCAAATTGAGGAAGCAAAAGTGAATGAGATCGGCCAACGAGACACATTCGAGGGATGTGAGAACGAAGTTGGGGTGAAGGAAATCCCCTTGAGAATCGGGTGAAGGTGAAATTCCAAGGGTGAGGAGGGAGAGGAGGAGAGTGAAGAAGGTATTTTGAGGACTTGCGAATTTATCTACCTAGTGCGATTAGGGGACGGGGGAGCGGGGGGGCGGTGGTATGGGAGAGGGGAGGGGATGGGGGGGCTTGAACGTGGTGGATGTGAAGGTGGATGTGGAAGTGTGGATGTGGAAGTGTGGATGTGGGAACTACGAAAGGGTACATGTATGGTTCAAGATCAAGGTCAAGGTCAAGGTCAAGGTCAAGGTCATGGCTGAGGGTGTGAGAGATGAAAAAAATCTGACGGGGGGGAAGTGGCGCTGAAAGAGTTTTGATTGGTGGATCAATAGAAGTGGGTCACGCGCAGACAGGCCGAAGCCATATGTTACTTAAGGTAGGGGAATAATAAGGATAAGTATATATTATATATATAAGTTGGGAGGTAGAAGTATAATTTTTTATTTTTAAATTCAAGTTCAAGTTTATTCCATGTGAGAAGCGAGTTGAGTGAGGGAAGTATTTTAGAGGCTGTGTGTACTGTATGCAAGCATAATAAGTATAAGTATAAGTATACATACATGTACAGTGGGTATATAAAGTATAGGTATGACAAATAAGCGCAAACCGCCCTGGTATTATGGGCATCGCATCGCATCGCATCGCATATAGCATACGACTACGGCTACGACTACGACTACTGTACAAAGTACTACTGCTTTGCGATATCGATATCATTGGACCGACCCAAATAATAATAATATGTACTGCACTGCACTGCACTGCACTGTACGTGGAAGAGGCAAGCAAAGCAAGTATTGCTCCACGCTGTACGGGGATCATCAAAGCAGAAAATAGTGGAGAATTTCCAGGTGTGTAGGGATTGGTTTATTGGTACAGTACCTTCGTACTCTGCACTTCTTAGTACTGTATGTTGATGCCTGCTCAGCATGTGGGAAGAGAGTGGGAAGGGGTAAGGGTTTAAGGGTTAAGGGCAAGGCAGTGGATGGGGGCGGCCATGGGCGGGGAGGGTGCGCACGATGCGTCTGGGATTAGTAGGACAGGGATATGTCGTGGGTGCGGGAGGACCAGTCAGGGGGGGGGGGAGGGGGGGATAATGAGATGGCGATGGCGATGGGGATGGGATGGCCTGGATCAAATAATGAACTGGTGGTGGTACAAGGACAGTACTCTTTTGTACTATAGTTAATTAATTAATGATGAGTAGAAGAAGAAGAAAAATATAATAATGGATAGATACATGGCTTCTTCATACAGTATTCGTATTCATATTTATAGTGAAGAGCGACTTGATTTGATTTTCATCTGATGAATATATTATGTAAACCACGCATCCACGCACGGCCTGAAAAAGTACAGTAATAATTGAATGATAGATACATGTACAGTACGAAGTATATCCCAAGTGAGGATTATTGGACCACAATAATTAAACGCTTGAGCTTCTGTCCTTTTGTCCTTGAGCTTGAGCTTGAGCTTGAGCCACTTCCTTTCCCCCCCCCCACCTCTCTTTCAAAACGCTCTGTCTACTTTGTGAACTCTCCTCTCCTCTCTCCCTCTCTCCCTCGTACTCCTCTCCACCTATAATACAGTAACAGTAACAGTAACAGTAACAGTACAGTTACCACGGTACAGGACTTGTACTCCTGCTCCTCCTCCTCCTCCTCCTCCTCCTCATGTGGAGAAGCACCGAGATCCCAAACCCGGATTTGCAGAATACTGCACAGTACCTAGGTACGGTACGGTACGGTATGATACGGTAACAGTATGTACATGTACATGTACATGTGATACACACAGAGCCCCGAGCATGTGGTGTGGCTGGCTACCTTACCTTACACTTTCCCTTCCCTTACCTTACCTTACCTACCCACCAACCTACTTTCCTTAATAATAAATCCAGTAAATCTAAATATCTTCCCGTCCCATCCCGTACTACTGCATCATCTTCCCCTTAGTGTACTGTACAGTACATCCCACTTTGTCAACTCGTGGGTTTTAGTTCGTTTGCCTCCTCTCCCCTCCCCTTACCCCGGCCCCAGAATACATACATACATATAAAAAAGGAAACGTTGTGATGATCCGGCTCGGGTTTTCTTTTTTTTTTTTTCTTTTTTGGGACCTAACAATAACGACAATTACAACGTACATGCATACATGTACTGTAGACCTAGGGGTTGATAAGATAGATAAGTTCCGATTTCCATTTCCATTTCCATCTTACAAACCTCTAAGACATCACACACACCCACACACACATACACACAACGAGATATTGGTCGCACTTATTACGTCGTTGTCATTGTAGTAGTAGCAGTAGTACTTTTCCAAATTCATTCCATCCACGCATCCAATACATACATACCCGATCCGTACGAGCCAGCCAGCCAGCCAGGCAAGCTGCAATATATGTACAATACCATACCGTACCTAACTCACCTATCCACCATTCCATTCCATTCCATTACACAACATCATCATTCTATTCAATCAATCACTATCAATTCTCGAATCTCGAATCTTGAATCTCGAATCTCGAGTCCCCTCTCTCCCCTCTCCGCCCCTCCAGTTCTACATGTAATTCCCAACTCCTGCAGGTAGGCGGGCGGGCAGGCGGACAGGGCAGGTACATGTAAGCATGCAGCTGCAGCAGATTCTCAGGTCGTACACGTGTATGTGTGTGTGTGTGTGTGTGTAATAATATGATAATAAATAAATAAATAAATAAATAAATAAATAAATAAATAAATAAATAAATAAATAAATAAATAAATAAATAAATAAATAAATAAATAAATAAAAAATAAATAAATAAATAAATAAATAAATAAATAAATAAATAAATAAATGTAATTATTCCTGTACTGTACTGTACTGTACTGTACTGTACTGTACTAGCGCAATAAACTTGCCATAGAACTAAACTAAACCAAGCCTTCTCCTCTCTGCATACAGTACTGTACCTTAGTTCGTCTGTAGCTGCTCGGACCGTTGGTACAGTAAATAAATATGTACTGTACTGTGCTGTACTGTAGGTACTTATGTACATGTATCCCCCCCCCCCCAAAAAAAAGGCGGCTCATTACCTAGGTACAGTACCTACTACAGTAATGTTACATAAAACCCTCCTCTTCCTTCTGATGAATATTTTCCTATTCACCATGTGATATACTACTTACTATATACTCCGTATTTCTCTTCCAACTCCAACTCCGCTACCCGATCCTATCATTGTAGGTATGTAGATACAGTAGGTAGGTAGGTTTTGTATCTTTTTTCGCTGCTGCTGATACTTATGAGGATGATGGGAAAAAAACCCCCAGACTATAGTACTGTACATCTCCTAATATGGGATAGGGCAGGACAGAACAGGGAAGGGCAGGGTCCCTGAATAGAGATGTGATTGAATTATTTGATATTGATATTGTATCACGTAGTAAGCTAGCCTTACATGTACCTATATATTTGACGCTATGTACCTACTCCCGCACAGTACAGTACAGTATCGATATCGATATCGATATGAAAGGATTAATGCACTGTACGATGATTATCCTATTCCTATTCCTATTCCTATTCCTATTCCTATTCCTATTCCTATTCCTATTCCTATTCCTATTCCTATTCCTATTCCTATTCCTATTCCTGTTCCTGTTCCTGTTCTTGTTCTTGTTCGTATGCGAGCTTTCTCTCGTTTGATTCCCTCCAAACGACTGTTTTGTCGCGTAGTGTGTATCATGGAGTGTGTGTGAGAGATAGAGGGATGGCTGACTTTGAGATGTATATACATACAAACAAGAACTTCCTCCCCAACCAACCAACCAATCTACTTCTCTATTTATTTCTTTGTTCAACAGAATAATACTAAATAATAAATAATCAAATAATCAAATAATCAAATAAATAAATACAACAACCACCACCAATCCCAAAACAAGCTTCCGAAGCGGTTTCCTCCGCTCTAGCTACTGTACTGTACTGTAAGTAGGGAATTCCCAAGACCAGGCCAGGGGACGCGTGCGACTCCGTGGGAGGGCCGGAGTACAGTAGTGGGGGGTGAGACATCTTCTACGGTACAGTGTACAGTACAGTACGCCGTATGCCTACGCCTATGCCTATCTATCTACCTATCTACCCTACCCTGCCCTGCCCTATCCTATCCTGTTTCCACATGGCTTCCCATCTAGAAATTACTTACTTAATATTTAGTACTGTAGCATAACAGTATCATATCTCACATAGCTATAGTAATTTTCATACTTTTCCCTATCTATACTGTATACTGTACAGTACCTAGGTACGTATCGTATCGTATCTAGACTCGATTGATTTGATTTGATTCATGACGGGGCTCAAGCGCGCGCGGGGAGAAGGCTAGGAGAGCTCGGGGGACGGGCCTAAGGAAAAAAACATATATATGAATGCTCGGCATAGATCCGGTCGGTGGCCTGGCAATAATACAAGCTAAGTAGCTTTCATTGCAATTGTGGTGCTATATTTGTGTATCTTATGATAAAATGATATGCATGTATAGTAATATAGAGCGGGATGGGATATATGTTAAATATGAAAAGCGGGTTGAAGATGGAACCGTGCCTAGCTGCTGTATATGTACTGTATGTGTATCTAGGTCATGATGATGCTATCGTTAAGTATAATACATGTATGGTGAGGTAAGTACATATTACTGTACTGTACTGTATTTCTTTATCGAAAAATCGTTCCTCTCTCTTGTAAAGGTTTCACTTCCTCGAGGTACTGTACTGTAAGATATCGCTGATGGATATCTATAAAATTCACCTCCCTCACTTACTTACTTACTTACAGACATATACTCATTAATCAATCATCCAATATCCTATCCTATCCTATCACCAAAAGAAATAAACGCAAGCCCTGGCCTCGATCAAACCATACTTCGCATATGCGTAAATTAAGAAACTTCATTCAACCACACAAAAATGGGACAGAATCTCTACCAGTCAGTCAATTCAATATAGCGCTGTACAGTACAGCACAGTACTGTGAAAGAAGAAGTGGCATTTAAGCATCCTTGGCTTTAGATGAGGACTAAGTATGTAGATGTTTATGGTTTATTGTTTAATATTCACGGTAGATAGAGTAGCGCTCGCATTACTATACTGTATGTACATGTACATCGCCGTCTGATCTGGTACTGTACTATCGAAATACTGTACTGTAGCACGACCATGACCTTGACCTGGACCATGGTCATACTGTACAGTAACACCACCACCACATCTACCCTTCCCATCCCATCCCATCCCATCCCATTCCATCGTCTCTATCTACAGATCTATTCGTACTCAGCATTAAGCTTACCTGAACCTCACCTCACCTTACTTGTGTACTGCAATAATCTGCAGCACACAGCACACACCACAGCACATCCATACCCCACTAGTACTAAACTGCACCGCACAGCACATACCTCACTCCGATCCATTAATATAATAATAATTATTACTATTACTGTACCTGCTTGGTACGGTACATATAATTATTATTATTATACCCTACCTACCCTAACCTCAAATTCTATTCCTTCCCATCCAATTAAAAAAAAAACTTAACTTAACTTAACTTCTGTTCCCCCGGGAGAAGAGGAGGACAAGGACAAGGACACTGTCCGTGTCCGTGTCACGCACAAGGGAAACAGACGGTTGGGTTGAGCTGGGCTGGGTTGAGCTGGGTGAGCTGGGTGGGTTGGGAAAGGTGGCACGGCGACACAACAGGGCATCGCGGCGCTGCCCCGGGAATGGCCCTGGCTTGGCTTGGACTGGACTATGTACAGTACTGGACCCATCACATCTCATCACATCACATCACATTGCAGCACAGGCTTGCAGAGCTCGTGTCTTCGTACTGCATGTGCTACGAAGTATGAAATGTGAAATGTGAAGTAAGTACCTGGGATATGTACTGTACGTATGTATGTACCTAGATACATGTATGGCGAGGTTACATAGTTAGGTAATATTGTACTGTACTGTACAGACAGATAGACAGGTACAGGTACAAGTGCAGGTAAGATCTGGTTCGGGTTGTTTACTGGGCTTGGATGATGAATTGATTGATTGATTGATGGGTGCTTGGGAGTGGGGAGAGAGGATAGGAGGCATGATGATGATAATATGGATTGTTATTACTTGTACTGTAAAATGTAAAAAAAAACGTGGAAAGTATTAATAGATGGATAGCGATAGACTTCTCTTCTACTTACAATAGAGTACAGTACAGTTCCCACCATTTTCTTCATACAGTAAGTACAGTATCACAAATATATATACATATACACACAGTTTAATAGCGACGATGCATCAAATCACACGTGTACAGAAATGCTACATATACATACACATATCTACACTACGAAGTTTCCTCTGTACAAGCAAGGACATCACAGCAATCAACTAACAAAACCCCTCTACTATACTATATCTCCTCTCCCTTCCCTACCCCAAAAAAACCCCCCCAAAAAATCCCTCATATACAATAATCATGCTGCGCGCAAACAAACAGCCAAACCAAACAATACAGTACAATAAGGGTTTCATACTTTTCCATAAAAGCCTAAGTTCCCGCTACTGTACCTAGAATAAATACCTACCCAGAATCCAGTACAGTACAGTACAAGTACCTAAATAGATCTCTCTACCGGCCCGGGCTGAGCCGGGCCGAGCTTAGGCTGGGGACGGGGGACGGGGGACGGGGGTTAGGGTCAGGGCTGGGATATCGATCCTTCAATTACTGTACTGTATTAGGTTTCTAACGAGTAAGTAAGTCTTCTTCCTCTCCCGGGCCAGGGGCTCTACTTTTAAAAAAAGACCCTGCATGAATTTCGAATTATGAGGTACGAGGTAGGAGGTATGAGGTATGTTATTACATATTATTCCACTGTTTCTTTTTTCATGGTGTGATATAGCTATATTATGGCTAGTATATGGGAGGATGGAGGAGGGAGGAGGGAGGAGGGAAGGGTATGAATGCGGTGCGGGTGGGGAAAGGTTGCTATTACTGTACTGTACTGTACGAAGGGCTGTACTGTATCGTTCGTGACGATGAGCTCGAGTCGATGCATATGATGATCATCTAAGCTAACGGGTTTGCTCGGGCCTGGGAGGAGGGCTGGTTGGTTGGATCTGGATTATTTCCTTTCCCTACGAGTACTAGTTCTATACTGTACCTACGGAAAAAGATTCAATCAACCCAAGCCGACCTGCAGCCGGGGATCTCGGAGTTTTTAACTTGTAACATATTCGGCGTTTGAGCGGCTGATTACTGTACAGATTGTGTGTTTCTTTTGAATTGAAGAATAGTTACGTAGCTGATGAATGAATGAGTGAATGAATGATAGGAGAAGATGATGGGAAAAGAGAAAAATGGTTGTTCTCCTAATTACAATTGGGGAATACTGTATCGTCGTCGTCGATCCAATAATGTGAACAGAAACCTATGCGTATTTCGCACTTCCTGTAGCGTATGCATTTAGAGGGAAGCAAGCAGGTAGGCAGGCATCCCATCACCGTATGTCACAAGAATAGGCATAGTAGTAGTAAAACAATAATAATAATCGACAAGGAAAAAAATCCTGATTGCAGTACAGTACTTACTATATACCGTGTTGTTATATTACTGTACACGCATCGGACCGGGATGGATGTTCAATTCTCGTCAGATCCTCAGATTATATCACTTACTGTATGTACTATACTATCCTTCCCGGACTATCGCAATCGATTATCTTATATGTATATGTATGTATCGTGACTCGTGAGGTGCTGAAGAGCACGGATCAATGTACTGTAAGTACAGCCGCAGTACGGTACAGTAAAGTACAGTAAAGTAGCACTATGAAATCGCCTCTCTCTTCTTTCCGGTACAGTACTAGCTAGCTACTGGTTGGATACCGACCTGCTGGAACATTGGATGGATAAATGCTACCATTGTTTACTGTATCATTAATTGATTAATTAATTTATTATTAGGCTGTTACAGTACAGTACAGTATCTGAAATATCCGATTTGCTAGACTGTCTTGGCCTGGTCTGGGTAAATGCCTCCTCGCATATATGTTCTGCATTGTGCCGGATCCATGGTTTACATGTACTGCTACTGTACTGTATGCATAAGGAAGAGGGTGGTTTTTCTCTTTCGCGGGTTTTTTTTTGTTTTGTTGCGTATATATATTTATAAGATGAGATGAAATGAGATGTATTTGATGATAATTTACTAGTAGAGTATTTCTATTCGCCTAGCTTTACGTAGTACAACATTACAGTACTGTACATACTACACTGTAGATTCGACATCAAGCCAGCTAGCTAGCCATCTCTCCTCTCCCTCATCCTCTTCTCCCACCCATCCATTCACCCTCGACACGTACAAGAAGTACCGTACGCATACAGTACGAGTGCGGAGTACATACTCCGTACTGTATGTATGTAGTAGACATCACGCATACTGTACATGCACACACCTATCCATTGTGGCATCCACCTGCATCCAGTGGCATTTCCATAGTACTGTACGAAGGTACCCTCAACAAGTCCTGTACGGCACTGAAAGGCCTGTCGATATCGCGTTCACGGCTGACTATCCGATATATCGTCGTATGGGACATCTGAATCGACGATCACCTTTCCAGGTTATTGAAAGTACGATCTCATAATATGATAATAATTCATAGTACAGTACTGTAATAATGCATACTTTCGTATTTCTTTTTTTTTTTCGAGGGGGAGGAGGGGTGGGGGCTTTTTGCTTTTGAGTATATCGGCGACGTTGTTGCTTGGCTTCTTTTTTTTTTGACAGGTGGGAGGATACAGTACAGTACAGGCATCAGGGACCGGAGTGAAATTGTAGAAATACGAGGGGTCAAAGCGGTCATTATTTATGAAAGATACAATTATAAGTACAAATACATATCTACAATAGTGTACGAGAAACAATGTGCACCGCTCATGGCATGCTTGCTCGCGATGAAATCTGATCCTCGAAATTAATCGAGATCGAGATATCATAGGCTTCTCACCCTAGGTATAGGTACTGTATCTGTCACTATTCTGGCCTTCAGAACTCTAGATTCTAGACTCTGGACTCGAGCCACTTCATCCAACCGACGAAAAAGTGTGGTTGTACAACATATACAGCATAGTTCGTACGAAGTTACATGCATATGCATATGCATTTATTACAGTACAAGTACAACCGTACGGGAGGGGGTGGGGAGAGAAAGGAGATCGGAGGCACGACTGTGAAAAATGTTTCGGATGACGACAACAACAACAACAACAGTACAGTAACAATAACAAGAGGTTCCAGGAAATCGGTCCGTCCTGTTAATTGTTGAGAACCCAAGTTGTACGAAGTCCTATGTTGCAATAATTGCATCACGATGTCCCGTCGTTTATTTGTATGACAGGCCGGGGTGATCAGATCATCATCCGCTTCCTCGGTGAGGAGAGGAGATCTAGAGGAGAGGAGGGGACTTGGGACTTGGGATGGAGAAGCTTAAGGGCCGGGGGTACAGGTACAAAGGTACTGTACTGTACAGCTGTACAAAATCAAAGCTGTAAACCAGAGCCACGGAACCAATCCCCGGCGTCTACAGTACTGTACTATATCGACTTTTTTTTTCATGCACCCAGGGCAGGAAACTCCGAGTTAAAGGCTAGGGCTTCGGCTTCTAGCCATTGATTATTGTCCTCGAAGCTCGAGGCTCGATCCTTTTCCCCAGATCAGGAATCGAGATGGCATGGCATGAGTTACAGTATTAACGTTCTGGACCAGACTTGTCTCAGTACTGTAGTAGCAGGTCACAAGAAAATATGTCTCTCCACGTACACTGTACGGAGAGGAAATATTAATTATAGTATATTTAACTACGGTACATTAATACGGACACGCTTCTGCCACTCAATAAATAATGCCGGTGATCCCGATCCAATGAAATGGAGCTTTGGCTTATGCACGTCATCTAAACATGCATATCTGCTTGGCATCCTCATGCACGATATCGGGATATATATATATATATCTTCCCTGTAGAGCACCGGAGAGTCGACTACGGGCCGAACAAGCCTTCATCTCGGGAGAGAAAACTGTAGAGCTCGAGCCGACGCCGACATGGAAAGGTTAGATCAATCAATTAGGAGAATCCCGAGATACTAGTACCGTATTCAAGTCTTCGTCTTACTGAATAAGGAAATCGTTCCAATAACGTTAACACAGTACCTATATATAGGCAGTATTTCTTCCTCCCCGAGCATATATGCATTCAACGGCAACCTACCTCTCCCACGTACTTCAATATCAAACCCAGGAGAGATCCCTAGTCTAGATATATGTACAGTACGATCTAGATCTAGACCCCAAACCCCAAGCTATAGCTAGCTCCCCGGCAGCTGCTACAGTACTATACTGTACCAATCAATCAATCAATCGATACAGTACCCCGGAGAAACAAGTCAACCTTCCATCCCATAAAGAAAATAATACAGTACTGTACAACAAACAGTCGGCTCTTCTTCCGAGAAGCATATGCATCTACTGCATGCGCCCATCCATCTATCTCACCCCACACCAACGTTAACCTTCCTTCCTTCTTTCTTTCTTACTTTCTTTCTTTCTTTCTCCACAAAATGCAACTCCATGGCATCGATACCACGTTTCACAATTGCAATAGATAGTAGTGATCCAATGCAAGCAAGCCGGTTGCCATGCCATGCTACACAGTCCGCTATATGCTACGGGAACGGAATAGTTTTTTTTTGTGTTGAAGCTTGTATTTTTTTTCTTTTCTTTTCTTCTTCCGTTGAAATTTAAACTGGAAACGTATGTAGTTCGTGCACGCTGGGACCGGGGAAGATACTATACCTGTACGTAGGCCAGACATGTTGTGGAACGGTATACGGTAGGTTAACTAGATCATGCAGGTGAGCGGTACGCTTGGTAACGTGTGATATATATATGGGTAGGTACTATATCTCTAGTCTAGGAGGTTCCGATCCATGGGAGGTTGGGGTTGTTATACATGTATTAATGTTTCTTTTTTCCCCCGGTTTACTGTACGTAAGGCATGTCATGGGGATTACGGGATTCGACTCCTGTTGATATGTACATGTACATGTAGCTATAGAGGGTTTGCAATTGGAATCGCAGTATGGTAGATGAGATCTTGTTCTTGATTCGATGTTTGTCGATCTTGCTGTTAATATTGATGATATCTATCATATTATACTTGTATTCTTCTTCACTGAAAGTGTTAAGCCGTCGCTTGCAATTGTATACTATATGCGCTTTATACCAGAGCTTGGGCCGGGATAAAGCAAGCCCTGAACCTCCAAATTTCGTACATCTAGCTCAGATAGTATGAGATAGTATGAGATAGGCCAATGATTTCCGATATATCGAGAAAAATGAAATACTTTTTTGCATCCCTCGACACCTGTATTTGCCTGCCGCCTTATATAACCCGCTTAAAAAAATCCCAACTTTTATAAATACTAAGAATTAAATCTATTACGAGTACTTGTACCTTTGGCAAAGTTACGCTTCGATCAAAAGTCGTAAGATCTTGTAGATATATTTGATTCTTGGTATCATAGAATAAAAGTTGGGATTTTTTCAGCGGGTTATATAAGGCGGCATATAATTTTAAGTATTAAGGTAGCGTGCAGTATATTAGATCAGTTGAAGAAGGATCAGTGGAAGTGGTATTGAATAATCAGGTTGTTGATGATTGATTGCATTGATCCTTTAGAAGTTACGGACAGAGCTCCTTAAGTACATAGGCTCAGTCATATGAGCGGGAGCTTAGCGAAGGGATCCAACTGAGCTAAGCGAGAGCTCCACTGATCTCCTGGCATGCTATTTTGCATAATATAAGGCATATAAAAAAATATTTTGCTTTTCTCGAAATATCGGAAATAATTGGCTATGATTTTGCATAAGTAAGGGAAATGATCTTGTAAGGTGAAGGAATACCAGGTGATAAGGGGGGTTGATACGGACAGTACGATGTAGGGTCACGTGAGACACAGCCCCACCTTGGTTCAAAATGCGGGGAATAGGGCAAGGTATAATAGTGGGTCGGCTATTAATATCTTACACACCCTACCTACATATATGAATCAAAGTACCTTGCAACACATCTATTATTTCCAATGTAGATCTACGACTGCCACCAACATTAACAAAACCCAGTGCTTTCGGTAAAATGGCATCTCAACTTATCGTCGCAAAACCAAAACCAAAACCAAACCCAAAACAAAAGCGTACAGCTGACAGTCTCGGTAGCAGTTCCCAAACGCAAAAGATGGGTGGTAGCAGAAATCCGAACGAGCCTCTTTTCTTCTTCAAACCCAACGAGGCACACGGAGAGTTCTGTCAATGGTATCCAGCAACCTTTACAGTCAGTAAGGCCGAGATGTCCGAGCTAGTCGGACATCCTATCGATAAAGATGATCCTGAAGGCTGGCAACAAATATATTTCAACTGTGCCGAACAATTCATGATGTATTGCAAAGCAGGACGGTTTCACGACTCCGAAACGTAAAAATTGGTTCTTGCGACTCGAGACCCCAAGGAACAGAAACGATTAGCGAGGCTGACCAAGGGATTCCAGCCAGCCAGCTGGGACGAGATAAAAAGCGATGTTGTCGTCGCTGGAAATATGGCCAAATTCGGCCAGAATAAGGAACTAAAGGACCTGCTTTTGGGTACTGGAGAGCGTTTGCTGGCTGAGGCAGCTTCTCTCGATCGCGTTTGGGGTATCGGCTTCACAGCAAAAGAGGCCATGGTGAACAGGGAGAGGTGGGGAGAGAATAGGCTCGGTAGAGCGTTGGTAGAAGTGAGGAAGAGGCTACGAGAAGAGACCTGTTGAGATGAAGGGTTTTAGAGACTGATATCATGACGGTTCACACCAAAGGAAACCCTGTAGAATGCGTGTAGGATTAATGAAATCAAAAGATCATGTATATAGATAGTAACAAAAGTAATATGAACTCGCCCGAGAGTCCAGCACTAAGTCCAGTTTATCTGTTAATGTTAATTCGCTTTCTTTCGAACACAAAGCATGAGTTTTGAGAGCCCGGAATCACAATTTGATCGTTCTCTTCGGGGTTTGTAGGATGTTTGATATATCGCCTTAGGTGAAACTGCTTTAAGAAAGCGGGGAATGATTGACCAGCCTGAGAAGAGCGCAACTTCGGGTTCCTTAGGAACTCGTTGGGGCTCCTTGAGCATCGTTGTTAAAACTTGACAAGAATGATGTGAGAGACCGTAGACGTCAGATCCAGTGTGATTGGCTATAAAGCGATAAGTCAAAAAACGTGACGATGCTGCTGCTTAGGTACGCTTGTTGGAACTGCCTAGTGATTTAGACCTCCCTAGCGCGAGAGTGTCATTATGTCATGACCTTATGGAGGAGTGTGTCAGCAGTAGTGACCTTATATCTGAGCTACGTGCCGCCAGCCTACCTCGTCGACCTGGAGGAGTCTCTCGGTACTAATTCTGTGTCTCATCAACGCTGCTCAAGGTGCTCAGGTGAGTTGCTCAAGTTACCCAGGCGAGTCGACTGAGCAGGTCGTAAGAGTGAAAGGTCGCATCATGAATCATGATATAGCATGATCTGAGGCGAAGTCTGGATCAGCATCACCGGAGAACTAAGCGCAAGGTTCAGATATATATTTTCTCTCCAGGCCCGGGCCTTCGAATCTTCGATAACTCTGTTCCATGTTCACCCAAGTAACCGTCACTAAATACATCTACATCAGCATGGACCCAGGACGAAATGCATACTCAACTTCTAACTTGGAGGTAATATGAAATATCACGCCCAGATGGACACTTGTATTATGGCGGCGACACTCAAATGTGACGGAATCTCCGGGATCTGAGGCTACAACACGGCATATCGGGCGTTCGGCCAGACGGCTGTTTCGAAGTGAGTCTTTTCTTTATGTGGAGTTTTGGAGTAGGAAGGATGAGTTTAGACTCATATATCCTAGACGTAAATTATGTCAATGTTCTGTCTTTTATTTTACTTCGCACTGTTTAGTTGATCGGGTACTTAGCTTAGTACTTACAGTACTTGATGTTCTCAACATGATTATCCCCCTTATTACAGTATCAACCTCGATCGATATCAACCAATTTTCCCAGTACCTTTTCTTTTTGTTATTGACTTATTGTACCTCCATCGCCACGTACTGCCATTTGTGCATTAATATTGTTCCTTTTTTCTTTCATGAAGAAAGAAAAAGATAGCTCGTAGCAAAGGGGGCCAGGATAAGATATATATGGGAGGCGTTCGAATTCCTAAGAGAAATATATCCGATAAGAGAATTACCCATAAAAGTATTGGTAAGCTTATGGGTTTACGATTACAGTAAGCCTTTTCAGGGCAACAGTGGAACCCTAGAACCACCTATCTGCAAGGCACCTTCCCTTTCCGCCAAGGCGCAGCACCACGAAAAGTGGAGGTTGCCCCCACGGTTCACGGTCGGTCAGAGTCACGGTCATGCCTCTGCTTGATTAAACAATGTCGAAGATTCCTACTGGCCGGAGCTTCTTCTGTCAAAATGTCTTAATTGATGCAAACAATTCATATCCAGACACCAACCTGTATACATATATCCACGGCCTCAGCCGACTTTCCCGCTCAGCGGCAACATCAGTATCGATCGGGACCCACGGCCACAAGTATACAGACTTAGGCTGCCACTTGCATGATGGTTTGGGTTCTTGACCTGGCATATGTGGATTATGTCTTGGTCAGCTTCATTTTCCTCTCTTCAATTTCATCCGTCTGGTCTCTCGTCAAGGGTAATTGGCGTGTTGTCAAAAATCCCAACCTTGACGAGGCGGTGTACGAGGATGAAGATGGAGTAGCATCTGAAGAATCGACCAAAGAATTTTCTAACAAGACGCAATTCATCATCCTCTTCGTCGCTACCGTCATAGGATTAGCACTGTCAATTGCAGACTTTGTCGTCCTTGCCACTAGAAAGCTTCATGTTCGCGATGACTCCTTATCAGAGCACCGCGATGGCAAATACGTTCGAGTGATTGTACCCCTAGTTCCAGCATGGGTAAGTATCATCATAAATGTTCTTTTTTTCCCTTGGTTCTGACATGTTACAGTCCTTGCTGCTCCTACAACTCATCAACACATCCCGACTGATCGAACCAGTGACGGTATTCAAAGCCGTTGCTGCTAGGTTGTGGACATGTTTTTCAATCATGGGCCTTGTTCTCGTAGCTCTCATTGGGAGTGCAACTGTGGTTACCACGATCTTAAGAAGCTGTCAAATGGCTGCAATTCTTGTGTTGACCGCAACGATATTTTCTGTGAAGAGACGCCCGGATCTATACCGTTCAGATGGACGGCCAATTGATCGGCAAAGAATGGTTAGCCTCTGGTCTAGGTAGGTGCTAGTCGAAACTCAACCATTATTCCCATTTATTTGCATTTTAAACTCATTTCCCACCCGTAGTCCCAAATTATTCCATAGTTTCAATGCTAATTCTACAATCATTATAGGTACAGCTTTTCCTGGGGGGTAAAACTCCTCACTGGCGCCGCTCAAGATGAATTTGATAGTGCCGATATGCCAGCAATGGATCATGTTATCAGATCACAGAATGCTACAGCAAGGTTCAAAAATATCATAATCAAAGAGGATAGTCTTCCTTTGTGGATGCAAATCTGCTGGGTACTCAAATGGGAACTTATCCTGCAGTGGTTTGGTATCCTTTTCTCCAATTTTTTCGATGTTGCCCCAGCGTTTGCGACCCTGCAATTGCTGCAGTATCTGGAGACCTCGCGTGATGTAGATGCTGTTGAGGCGGGGGCGTGGAAATATGTTGCTGGGATTATTGTTGCCACCGCCAGTACAACTATTGTCGATTCTAGGCTCATGTGGTGAGTAAATGGTCAAGGACCGATCATTTTTCCTCTTTGCATTTACACTTGCACATACGCTCTATCATCAGTTGCATTTACACCTGATCCCTCCCAAAATGTTCAAAGGCAAGTGATACTAAGTTGCTAACTCTTTCATCCTCTAGGTGGGTATTCACAGGTATGACTACTTCTTCCGCTAATGAGCCCAATTCTCATTATAACCTGTAGATATACAGATTCCTCTTCGATCGATGCTTACGGGGTTGGTGTATGAAAAAATGCTAAAAATAAAAGACTCGACCAAGCCCCCTGTAGAGGTAATGTATTTTCTGGTAGTGGGATCGAGACATCGAGTTCTATTCAGGAGATATGGAAAGCTAACAGTAGCGCTAGGAGTCTTTGCAAGAAAAAGGCCCCAGTGGCGATGAGGCAAACAAGCCACAGAGAAAAGAGTCAACCCCCCATCAAGATGTTGTGAACATGTTCGCGGTTGATTGCACACAGGTCGCCCAGTTTGGTGCCTATAACACCCAATATGTTAACCTAGCAGGCAAGTTTATGGTAACTGTTGTATTCCTGTTATTTCTCATTGGCTGGGAGAGTTTATGTGCTGGTCTATTGGGCATCATATTCCTCTTTCCGATCAATAAATTCCTTGCAGCCCGATATGGCAAGAAGCAGAAGGCACTGATGCGAATTCGAGACAAGCGGTCCGCAGTCACAACCGAGGCGTTGCGAGGAATTCGACAGATTAAGTTCTCGGCTCTCGAAGATCGATGGGCTGAAAAGCTTGAATCTATACGCGAGGAGGAACTCTCCACCCTCTGGAATGCAAGACTTGACAATATCTACATGTCTATTGCCTCGGAGTACACACCTGTCTTGTTGACAGCATTGTCGCTGACTACATACTCTTGGATCCATGGCAACCTGTTACCATCAATTGCGTTCACCTCTATCAGCTTGTTTGTTCAGCTGGAAGGCCTTATATCCAATATCCCTAACCTATTAGTCACAGCGATAAACGCCAAAGTGAGCAGTGACAGGATTCAGACATTTCTCCGTCTACCAGAAAAACTGGATAACACACTCCCAGGGAATGCCGTTTCCTTCCACAACGCATCTGTCCGATTCCCCCAGACTTCTGAAACCTCCAATGCCGATATCTTCACTCTTCGCGGATTAAACCTTGAGTTTCCTAGCAATGCTTTGAGCGTCATTTCTGGCCCTACAGGTTCAGGAAAGTCTCTCCTTCTTGCTTCCATTCTAGGGGAAGTTGATCTTCTGTCCGGCTACATTCAAGTTCCCAGGTCTAGCGGTGAACGCTTCGATTCAAAGGCCACTGCAGCCAACTGGATCATCCCGTCCGCGGTAGCATTTGTCTCCCAAACTCCTTGGATAGAGAACGCCACGATCAAAAACAACATCCTCTTCGGCTTGCCTTTCGATCCAATACGATACGAGAAGGTGATCGAAGCCTGTGCATTGACGCAAGATCTTTCTATCTTTGAGGATGGTGATCAAACTGAAATAGGCGCCGATGGTATCAGTCTTAGTGGTGGACAAAAATGGCGTCTAACTCTAGCACGAGCTTTCTACTCCAGAGCTGGCATCATGATCATGGACGATGTTTTCAGTGCTTTGGATGCACATGTAGGCAAGCACATATACGACAATGCAATCATGGGTGAGCTTTCCGAGGGCAGGACTCGGATTTTAGCTACCCACCACGTCTCGCTCTGTTTACCACAAGCAGAGTATGCCGTTCGTCTTTCGGCCAGAGGAGTTCTTGAACATGCTGCCTTGACTGAGAGCCTTCGACTGACCGGGGCCCTAAGCGAGCTCCTAGCAGCTGACGATACAGCGAAGTCACTTGAATTTCAAGATGATCTTACTGCTGATGTAGTGGAAATAGAAGAGTCTCCCACGGTGGATGCTACCGTCCCAGCAAAGGCGCCGCCGAAGAAACTTCACGAGGATGAGAAGAGGGAGGTCGGCCGTGTCAAAACTTCGGTTTATGCGGGATACCTCAGTGCTTCTGGAAGATGGCCTGCCTGGTCGATTATTGTTCTGCTTTATGCTATGGCCCAAACTTTCACGTTAGGCCGTTCCTATTGGGTGAGAATATGGGCCAATGGCTACGACAAGGTCGAGAACATCGGTGCCTCTTTTGTAACCTACCACTATCAAAGCAGTCTGCAGACGCAACTTTTCCAACAACCCATCCGCCAAACAGGTCCTAGTAACTCTAGTCTTTTGTTCACAACAACCCAGGTTCCTGTGGATATCCCCCACAATACGCTGTGGTTTTACCTGGTAGTGTATTGCCTTATCTCGACGATATCTGTTCTAGCTTCTGTTGGTCGCCTTTACAGGGTCTACTCTAGTGCCATTCGGGCGTCCCGCAAGATATTCAAGGATGTCTTGCATAGTGTCCTAAAGGCACCTCTTCGCTGGCTGGACACTGTGCCAATGGGGAGAATACTCAATAGATTTACTGGGGATTTCACCAACCTGGATTCTTCCTTGGCCGAAAACTTCTCCATGTTTGCCGGTGCAGTTGCAGACACTATCGGAATCATGGCAGCTGCAATGTTTGTTTCCCCATTCATCATTATTTGCGCCATCGTTTTGCTGCTAGTCTGCACCTACTTCGCGAGCAGCTATATCGCAGCTGCTCGAACTGTAAAGCGCCTTGAGTCCATCAGCAAGTCGCCTGTCATATCACATTTCGCGGCGTCATTGAGCGGTCTATCAACTATCAGAGCCTTTGAAAAATCACCTGAATTTGAGCAAGGGATGTTCGGGCTCATTGATTCCTATGCAGCCTGCACATGGGCAAACAGCCTCTTTCGGAACTGGCTCCGGATTCGTATCGGGGTCGTCTCCTCATTATTTGCTGGTACTGTTGCTACTTTCGTGGTTACCCAGCGAGGCATCGATGCTAGTCTTGCGGGCTTTGCTCTCTCATTCGCTCTAAAATTTGGATATCGGGTTGGCTGGGGCATCAGCGTTTCAACACAGTTAGAGCTTGACATGAACGCAACCGAACGGGTGTTTGAGTATCGAGATCTGAAAATAGAAGATCAAGGTGGAAATGATGTGCGAGCTACTTGGCCTGAGGTGGGAAAGGTGGAGGTCAAGGATCTGGAGCTGGGGTACGCTGAGAGTCTGCCTTCTATTCTGAAGGGGTTGAGTTTCACGGCAGAGGGAAATCAGAGGATTGGAGTGATTGGCAGGACTGGAGCAGGTAAGCATATTCGTCTGATATTGTCTTTTATAGAGGTTCAAGCGATCCCCAATTTTCGCGAATGGTTTTCTTTTCGCCTGTTTCCATCTGAGATGCTCCTCCCGGGCTTGACCGATCGACCTGACATATCCATTGATATATGGCTATCTAGAGCCCACAGAGCCTACAGAGCCTGTAGGATTATAGCTTGAAACTCCTCTATCGCTACGCTGTTGATGCTTGCAGGCTTGCAGCAACTAACTCCCGCTAGGCAAATCCACCTTATCACTTGCTCTCTTCCGCTTCCTCAACGCCCGTAAAGGAAGCATTACTATCGACGGCGTGGACATATCGAAAATCAAACTCCACGACCTGCGTACACGTCTTGCAATTATTCCCCAGGACCCGGTCCTCTTCTCCGGAACCATTCGCTCCAACCTCGACCCCTTCTCCGTGTTCAGCGATTACCAACTTCGGGAGGCACTCATGCGCGTCCATCTCATTCCTTCCAACACGCACACACCGGACTCTGGAATTTTTAGTCCCGAGTCTTCAACTGCGAGTTCCACCACCATCAATATCAACTCCTCTTCCCAAGTCGAAGAGAACAAGAATATCTTCCTCTCGCTTAACGCGCCAATTGCATCTGGCGGCTCAAATCTCTCCCAAGGACAGAAGCAACTGCTGTGTCTCGCAAGGGCCATCCTCTCCCGACCGAAAGTCCTCTTACTAGACGAGGCAACCTCGGCTGTCGATATGGCTACCGACATGCTGATACAGAAATCGATACGCGAAGAGTTCTCCAACACGACGCTCCTGGTTATCGCCCACAGGTTGAGCACGGTCGTCGATTTCGACAAGATCCTCGTCATGAAGGATGGCGTGAATGCGGAGTTTGGCAGTCCGAGGGAGTTGCTTGAGAAGAAGGATGGGGAGGGTGCGTTGTTCAAGGGGATGGTGAGTCAGAGTGGGGAGAAGGAGGAGCTGGAGAGGTTAATTTTGGGGGATGAGAAGGATTGATGAGGGACAGTACAGTATTTATGCAGCTGTGATGGGAGGGGAATAAAATTGAAGCGAGGATATAAAAGGCAAGGTAGGCAAGCGATGGTACAGTAAGAGCTAAAGAAAGAAAAGGTGAAAAGCTACATTAAGATATTGATTGATACGAGTTTCCTTCCACTTTTTTGAAAACTTACCGTATTATTGTATGTACATTTGAAAATAGAACGTTCAAGATATAGATTAAAGATTGAATTTCCAAAAGCAGGGAGAGATGGGGGGGAGGGGGCAAAAAGAAATATCTAGCGAGAAGAAATCCTACAAATCATCATCATCATCATCATTACTTTCCCCAAACATGATAGTACAGTAGGTTCGGGACTTACCTACCTTCCCAACCAAACCAACTCTCTCAAATCCCAATACACTGTAAATTCATATACCACGAGCGAACACGAGTAGGAAAAATAAGTACAGTAGAAAAAACATCCCAATCCAATCCAATCCAATTAAATCTCAACTCAATGAAAACATTAGCCGATCGACCGCGACTGAGCTTTATATAAATAGTAAATAGTAAATAGTTACTGCATAATAGAGGTGTAAAAAATAGTAAATAGTAAGTAGAAAATAAGAATGAATAAATCAAATTTTAGAGGAATACTTAGATACTCTTTAGGAAATCTCCTTTCCTTTCTGTGTTTCTCCCTCATCTCCATCTCTCAAATCCCATCCTATTCTATCCTATCCTTAGTACCCTATCCATCCTATCCTTAGGATATAAGAAAGTATATATAAACCCATCCCCATTCCCCTCCTCATCCCCATTTCCCCCATCCTCCTCCCATCCCCTCCCTACCCCCCCCCC
>QYAL01000109.1:0-75315 GCA_003988805.1 Ploettnerulaceae sp. D365
CTCATGTGCATTAGTATAATAAGTGATTTGTATAGCAATTGTACCAAAATGCGTTTTCGCGAAAATGCAAAATGGGGTGGTGAGACTCGTGTCCCTTATGAGCCACCATACGGGGCCGGGGTTTGTGGATGCGATTCAATTCGGAGGATTTCTCCTACAGTACCTCGACTCGACAGACCCACTGCTCTGTAGTCAAATCCAACTTCAAACTTCGAAATTCAAACTCTACATTTACACCTCAAGCTCAACTCTTTCTTTCAATGTTCGAGACTAAGTCATGAAGGTTGACATGAGCAATAATAGAGAGTGTTGCACTCACATGTCTGAAAAGCAAGTCCGCAATTCTTGATCTTCATACAGAAGGAAAATTCGAAAAGTAAATGCTGTCATTGATGCTACAGCTAGACTGCTATTATCATATCTATGCGAGCACGGTCCTATCCCTCAGTCGTGGTATCAATCAATTTCCGTTGAAGCAGCCAGAACCGGCATTCATATTGGCTATCGTAGGAAAACCGTCCCCCTTGCCATGTCAAATTATCTGATGCAGAAAACAAGGAAATGCAATTGCCAATTATTTTAACGTGGCATATGACCTTCAAAGAAGAGTCGCAGAGGCAGACAGAATGTTGCTAGTCTAGACAGCAGATGTTTCGTCTGCAGGATGCTCGGTGTGGGCAGCCTTCTCTGAAGTGAGAGGAGCCTGGGGGTGGACCATGCCAGCATCTGCAGCCCATGTACTGTGTGGGATCCATTTGGCAGAAGTTCTGGGTGTAGTCTCTTCCAACATGCGGTCGACTTGCTCGAGCGATAGACCCTTGGTTTCGGGAACGAGAAGGTAGGCATACACGAAGCAGGCGGTGCAGAGAGAGCCCCAGACAAAAAAGACCTTGGATCCCATATTTGCTTCACCCTTATTTTTGCCAACCATGTATGGTGTGATGACAGCAATGATGCAGTTCCAGAGCCAGTTCGAGGCTGTTGACAGGCCGACACCACGGGAGCGGATGGGAAGCGGAAAAATCTCGCCGATGAGGACCCAGGCGCCTGTGTCAAAGTCAGTTCGTGTTTCAGAGTAGCTGGCTGGATTACTTACCCGGTCCCCAAGTTGTCGCAAAGAAGAAGATGTAGATGCAGATGAAGGCGATCTGGGCGGAGACGGCGCTATGGTTGTGTTGACTCTCGCGACCAGCAGTGACGCCGATAATACCAACGATGAATTCGCAGATAAGCATGCCGAAGGCACCCCAGATGAGAATTGTGCGACGGCCGTATCTTTCAACGATCCAGAAGGATAGAGGAGTAGAGCAAACATTAACGAGGGTGGTAATGAGACCGATCAAGAAGGGATTGCTGATTGTGCCAAGTTCTTGAAAGAAGGTGGTGCCAAAGTAGAAGATGAAATTGATACCGGTCCATTGTTGCATCATTTGCAAAGATGTCCCAAGAATAGTACGGCGCAGGTTAGAAGAAGCGTTTCTCAAGCCTCCTGAGAAGCAAGATAACCAGGTCCTAAAGTAACTACCTTGCGGGATAACCGACATCTCATATTCGTGATTGGCAACAATCTCGGCTAACTCTTGTTGAATGTATTCGGAGCCTTCTGGCTGACCACGGAGACGGCCCAGGACTTGACTAGCCTTCTCGAGGTTACCCTTCTTGACAAAATATCTGGGCGACTCGGGGAGGAGGAAGAGACCGACAGCAAGAATGATGGCCCAAAGCATCTGAATCGCGATCGGAATGCGATAAGAACCAGTATCCATTCTCTCTTGGGTGCCGTAGTCAACACAAGATGCAAGTAAGATACCGATGGTGATACAAAACTGATAGCCGGATACGATGGCGCCGCGGACTTTCTTGGGTGCGATCTCGCTCATGTAGAGGATGATGATAGCGGAAACGAAACCAACACCAAAACCAGCTACGAGACGACCAGCTACGAGGAGACCCAGAGCCGTGGAGGCAGTTTGGAGGATAACACCGATGATGAAGATGCCGCATCCTGCAATGATTGTAGTCCGACGACCGATCCCTAAGTAACGAGTCAGTATCTGTGTTTCCAGATCCACATATGAGGTTTTCGGGAGAGCCGCAGAAGCTAGCGAGCAGCTCTCTATACAAACATTATATTTCTAGAAGAGAATGTGCTTACAATCAGCGAGATCACCTGCAACCAAAGCGCCGAAGAATGTACCAGCAGAGAGGATTGAAGTGATGAGAGATTTCTTCCACGCGGGCAAGGAAAAGGCGTCCTTCTCGGCCGAGGTAGCATTGAGACCAGGAATTGGAATACCGGTGTAGAGGTGAATGAAGTACTTCATGCCCATGACGCCAGAAATATAGCCCGAATCGAATCCGAAGAAGATGCCACCAAATGATGCGAAAGCGCACATGAGATAGGCCTTCATCGTTACGGGGGCTTCAATGCGGTTGACATCGGCCGTAGCGATCAAAGGACCCGCCATTATTGCAAGTGTCACTTCTCAGTAGATGGTGGATTGGAGGACTATTGAAGGTGTCGAAAGATGTGCTTTTCCGTGTGTTGAGGTGACAGCGACTTGGTGTTGTCGAGGAGAAGAGATCGACCAGGAAATTGTTGTGTGTGGAGAGAATGTCAAGGGTAGGAAGGATTCGGAAGGAAGGAAATAAACAAAAGATTTGGCGAGGAGTGGTCGCGACGCGTTACTTATAATTTTACTGTGCTGGGTTTTGGGATTGAGGTCTAGTCCTGGTCCTACCACCTGCAGTTCTGTATCACGGTATCACCTTTACCTCGTGAGTTCCGACGGAAAAGCTGATCCCATGTCATGCTCATTGTTCATTGTTCACTGTCCACTGTCCCCTGAGCGCCTTCCGTTCATCTTACAGTAACAATTGAATGCATGGTCACGACTACCCTGGAGCTGTGGCTGACTTCATTCACCAACTCACCAACCAGCAGCAACCAACTGTGCCGCCGCAACACACAAACAAAGAATAACGACTCTCCCCCGCTGTTCTTTAAAATGCTGACCCTTACCCTTGGCATGAACCCCCGCTGCAGAAGGGCCGATATATCCAGAGCTGAATAGTAAACAAAGTGTTTACTGGGGAAGCCGAATTACAACTGGTTAGTTAGTCTTCCTACTATTAAGGTGAAATGAAAATGACCTTGGAAGTTTATCTTGTCTTGTCTTGTCTTGTCTATGGTATGGTCTTTGTTATTCCACCTCTCCAAACGGCATAGGACTTTATCTTGCAAAGCCATGGAGGATAGCATTTTGTATTATCAGTCAACCTGGAACAAGCCATCTCTTTCATGATCATTGATCAGATTACACACGTTCGTTAAGGATTACTGGGGATATACATAGCGCTATACTATCAGATTCAAAGAGAGTAGAGTCCCAGAATCGCGTATCTCGGCTTTACATTTGGTCGAATCGGCAAGACTGTCTGGAAAAAGAGAAGATGGCTTTCGTCAAATCCGATTATCTGAACTTATGCTAGTCCGCTTCACGATGTCTCCCACACCTGCAAACCAGACGACCTTTCAAGAATGCTCGAGATCTGCACCTTAGGTCATATCATATCCTGACAAGGCAATGAATGTTCTCTATTGCAATTACAGAAAAAAAAATAGACAAGACCGATAATACCCCTCGAGGACTCCACAGATCTGGATTCTGGAGAGTTCGAATTTTCTACGCTCCATGCACCACATTACGAACCATGTGGGGTCAAGAATGAATAATTATCTCCTTGGGAGTGGTTTTATCACTCGTTCATCATACATATTCCCCTGTTCGATGAAGTTACAGGGGAGAGAATCATTTATCATTTGATCTCAGTAATCTAACGACCACCCAAACACCTCCTTTGACCTCAGAGATGGCAATGTCGCTTTTATATCACGGCATGTCGCTGTCGGTTCAACGGGAGGTGTATATACCAACTATTCCAGAGATGTTATATGTATGACCGAAGTTACCAGCAAGCGGAATCTTGATGACCTTTCCAAAGTCGAACCTCTCGCAGATCTAGGAAAGCAGTCTACTTCGGTTATTGGATGGAAATTACACCTCTCACTGATATTCAACAGTAGTTTTCTCGACGTGATCAGACGGAATACCGAATAGTGAAGGAAGTAACCCCAGTTACCCCACCAGGAATCACGGCCAAGAAAGACGATGCATCACACACCTGCACGTCTCCCAACGAAGACCATGGCTGCAGAAGCTTACACGTCAAGCTACCACCTCCTCATGTTACTACCAATCCCGTAGCTGGGAATCCAGCCGTTGGCTTTTGTATGCAAGAATGACAGGCGCTTGATCTTTCATGTTCTCCTTGATGGGATGTTATTCGGTGCGAGCGAGAACGAGAGACCGGTATGTGATACAGGCCTGATAGAAACAGATGGGAAGATACGCTTCAAACTGTCGGATGTTGACTTCTGTACATTACCAGTCTCACCTATTCCGCCTGCCATATCTGAGTTTTGACAGGATACCTGAAATTTATCAGATTTGGTATTTGGTATTTGCTACTTGGGTACTTGGTATATGTCCCAAGATCACAACTCAGCGGACCCCGAAACCACCAGCGGCTCAATAAATCCATCATAGTTGACTAACGTCTATAGAATCACCCATCTCAACTGAACTTGTCTTACGGGGTATTCGCATTCACTCCCAGGTTCCTATGAAATCCACGGATAGAAACCAAGAGCACACCTTACTTCCAAAGTAGACACGTCCGACGAACAGCCATGCCATCCTACCCTTACCAACACCCCCCTCACCTACCCCAGTCTCAGATCCCCCAGGAAAAAAGCCAAGCTTCTAATGCGACAGAGATTTCTAAAACTTTCACCTGCTGATGAAGAACTTTTCTGCGCTGTCATTTACAGTCGGTGCCAACCAGATAGAACCAAAGGACTTTTTGTGCAGGCTTCGCAAGCTCATTGGAGAATCAATCGATCATGCTTCCCCTCCTCCTTTGGAAGATCACGAGTCCCAAATACCAAGCAACTGTCAGCGGCCGTTATCGAAAAACGCCGAAAAACGCCGAAGACGCCCTACCCAGTAATCCTCTATGTGAGCTATGTAGAAGGTCAGCTTGGGCTAGGAATCTCATGCTGCATGGTCTGCATAGATAGCAAAGGCCCGTTTGGAATTGGTGCCGAGCTTGTTTATATTACCCTCGGGTTCGGAGAGAATAAAAATATCGAGGAGGACAATTTTAACGGGCCCTTCTTTCTGTTACTGTTACTGCCTGCAGTGCGCTAGCTTCGTACCGTTGCCGAGTCTTTTCTGTTCTATTCTTTTATCGTATTATGTATTCGAAGCCCTTAGCCCTTAGTTTCCAATTAATACAAGACTGCAGCTCGTTGGGAAATAGATGCGAGGAAGAAGAAATACATCTCCTCAGAGTCAGAGCAACGCTTGAAGTGTCTTCTATATATGCCTGCTTCTGCTTCCCCGCAATTTCCCAAACGTTGGGTGGGTGTATACGTGGGGATACATATAGAGAGAGAAAATCACGCGGTAAGCGAAAATAAATATGCCTTTTACAAATTACAGTCATTGTTGGAATGGGGGTTTTTTTTCTCTCTATATATATATCTTAGACTCGGGTATATCCAACCACCTAGGTATTCTATTCTACTCTTCCGACATTAAACTCGCGAGTGAAAAAAATTCCGTTTTACTACAGTACTTCTAAATCAAATGTTGTTTTAAAAGTGTGGGTGCGGGAGTGCGGGGTACTGTAATTTAGCAGTGCGCTTTACAGTACTGTACAGTAGCGATGTGATGCAAGGCCAAGTAAAGTGCTAGCTAGCTTTACAATTTAGCTCTATAATTTATTTTAACCTGGCCAACGAGAGAGAGGGATCAATACTACTACTATAGTAACTTCTTCCCGAATTCGAATCTTTCTGCGCTGGCAGCCATGGTGAGTATTTCAACGAGGAGATTGAGGATGGAATGGATGATTTATGCGTTGAAGAGTAAGTTGGACAGATGTTTCATTGTGAATAGTGGGTTTGGTTGTGGTTATTGGATTGGATTGGATTGGATTGTGGTTTGTTGGAAATGATGTTGTAAGTTGAAGGTTGAAGGTAGAGAGAGATAGAGAGAAGGAAAGGAAGAATGAAAATAAATATATTAAAAGTTCGCGAATATCTTTCTGGATTCGCCGCTGATATTGACATTGATATTGAAATTTGAAATTTGTATGCTTTTTATATCAATATCAAATCGATCACTATTCTATTCCCTTCTCTTCTCTTCTGCTTCACAAAGAAAAATTGTATATATATAGGTACTCAGCCTTATCAGAAGCCAGTCCAATGCAAGCCCAAATTTCAAATCGAACCCAAGATAAGATCCTATTGGCTTTCTTGCCGTTCTGGAATACATACAGTCCCAGATGAACGCCATGCCATGCCATGCGATGTAGCATGTACATGTAATGTATCCTACCAACCCCAACCGACTATAGTAAGTAATCGTGTTCTCCTTCACTACTCCGCCCAGTATCCCTAGTCCTACGTTAAATCATCACTCTTCATCATTAATACCGCCCAGCCAGGGGGAGAAGTATCCCTTTTTTTCTTCCTCCAAAAAGCACGAGCCCTCAAGCTCTCCAGTGTAGCGTGATCGTCTTGAAAATCCCCCGTCCGTCCGTATCCTCTGTACGTGTGCCTTTCCTCCTTGAGTTCCCAGCTCCAAAGAGATGGTGTTCGAGGTGATCTGGGTGGGTGTTGTAGGCAGGCAGTCATGCTTTTTAAAGCATTGATCTTGCTGCTTTCCGCTCTCTTGTAGCTGGCTAGTGGCTACCTACCCATATATCATTATGTGAAGCCGAGAGTTGACGGCAAGCACATATCCATCCATCCACCGAATTTTCATTTTCAGAAAACATAGGTATGATTTCCTGCCATCGTTGGTGTGTGTGTGTGTGTGTGTGTTCATCATCCCAGCAGCGTCCTCCTACATCACATATACACCGGCCGCACAAAAGCAACTTCCGGCTGCTGTTGTAGTCTTCTCTTCTCGGCTAATCGCACCCGCTGCTCTTCCATCAAGATGGCTTTGAGTTTCCGCATCTGCAGGTAGATATACACGCCGGCCACCACGGTCACCAGGAACGTGATGGCGATCACGATGCCGTTGACGAGGTTATCCTTCTTCGCTTGCGTTACCAGCACACCGACGTACACGAGGATGATTTGCTTGGGGAGGGTGAGGAAGGTGGCGACTGCGAAATGCCAGAACTTGACGTCGCAGGTCGAGAATACTGCCGTTGAGAGGTGGGAGGGGATGACGGAGAATCGGATCAGGAGGATGATCTGTGAAGAGGAAATATCGTCAGTACTTCATCTCGATCAGGGCGTAGGTGGGCTTCTTCTTACCCAGAAACCCCCATCTCGGGTTAGGCGTGCTAGGGCGCCATAGTTGAGATTCGTCCTTTCAAGCTTGATGGCTTTTCTTCTAAAGGCATACTTGAATGCGTACCACGTACCCACTACAAATCATCAGCATCGTCCATGACCAGCTTATGGTAATTTAGGGAGGGTGAAACAAACCCTCTCCGATGAACGTCCCGGCTGCAACAATCGCGAACCCGATCCAAAGTCCCCAAACGACACCGCATAGTAGAGCGACAATCTCATGACCGAATAGAGGCGGGAACGAGAGGGCGACGAGAATCAACACCGGAATCAGGAATCCGCCTGGGATTTCTTTTATCCTTACTGATATTGGTCGTAATGACTATTCACACATTTAGCAAATTTCGTTCGTGCTTCATAAATAGTGTGTGTTTTGAGAGCAATTACCTCGACGATTTCATCGTGTCTGATAGTCATCCACGCCACGGCCACCGTCAACACAATTGCCAGAATCCACCACGCTGTATATTTATCATTAGTTAGTATGTATCCCTTTCATCGAGAGAAAGAAGCTGGTTAACGAACGTATGTATTTTGCTTTCGTGAATGGATCTTTCCACTTGAAGTCCTTGTACTCGTATTCCATCTCCTCCGCGTTCCTCGTTGATTCCTGGCTCCGCAATATCGATAGTTCCATGCCATCATCACTAAGCTTTTTCGTCCGTCCAAAACCCATCCTGGAAGTCTCCTCTGTAAATTTAGAAGTCGTCGATATTGATTAATCGAAGTTAAGCTAGGGCGGGATATTCTGGGGTGTCGATCACTAGAGACGGGAAGAGAACCTTCAAGAGAGGAGGCATCTAGGTATCTTGTAGTATGTGAAAGAGCGAGCGAACGTCAGTTTAAGGTGTGGGTTTGAGGAGCGTTTGGTTTCATAAATGCGGGCATTCCCTCTTTCTAATATTCACCGTGCTGGGCAGTCTCAGGGCAGTCACAACTTAAATCTTGGTGGCATGTCGGACATTGTGCCAATAGTGGCGAAGCATGTTTCAAGATGCAACACGGCGCTCCGCATCGATTATCAACTTGCTTCCGTTGGATGGTATCAGACCTTTCGCGAAGAACTCTGCTTCAGCTTCGCCCCCTTTTTTCATTCTTCCCAAGACATCCATTTACGCAAATGAATTTCGGCGTTCTGAGTGCAAATGTTTGATTGGGTCGTCTCTTTCTTTTTCGGTTACATGTACACGGAGACTTCGCGGTCGGTACAGCAACAGCCGCCCGGCAGTTGGCCAGCCCCTTGATTTTTGACCCTACCCTACACGCTGCCAGTGCTGCGCTTTGCCGCCTCGGCGATGAAAATATCTCTCCATTCTTCGTCTACGGCTAATATGCCTTTCACCCCGTGCTCTTCCAAGAACTTGGTGTCCATAATCAGCGTGGCCTCGATCTTGGCTTCCTCCGTCTCACTCGCATTGTCGCTAATGCGATGTTTACATCCGAGTCCTTCGTGAAATACCTCTCCGGGCTAGAGTTCCCACTGTTAGTAAATTGCTCGTATCGCACACAGCCCAATTTGCTGGAGAATTAACCTTGATGCCAACATCCTGGAAAATTGCACGTGATATGGAAGGGGTCAAATAGGTAGGGTAGGTCGGGTAGGTAGGGCTGAGAGCAAGTGCTAGCACGAAGGATGCCCAGGGTGGCAGAGAATTTGAACTTACGCCAAGTACCTGCATAGGTTCATCATTCATCTTGTTGTAAACATGTCCTGACACCACGAGGACGGACACGAATGCCGTGGGATGCGTATGAGGCGGCGTGGAGGCATTTGGCGGAAAAGTGACGAGAAGGCTTTATTTTCAAGTCAATACAGTCTTTTTGATATCCTCCAGTGTATGACTTGATGATTACCTAAGGATTGACTTTCCGGGAACATTGGGAAGGACATGCTGATATTGAGGAACGATAATTGGGTGGGGACGACTGCAATTCGTTAGAGGTTTCTCGTATCGAGATATATGAAGGGATCTCAGCTGGGATGTTGTACCTTGGTTGGTAAGTCGGTTCAACCGCGGGTAGTGATGGTTTTGTCATGCTGAGGTGCTGGAAGATGATGACTGAGATGGTTTCGACAACCTGTTGATTGGTGAGACCGTGAGACGAAAATGATTCTCTTACTCTTGATATAGCTTTGAATCTCAGTCAATAACCAGAGAGAGATAATAGAGTGAGCAGGGGCGAGCTTTTATGTGAAGTATTAAGTACTGTAGTAGTAGATTGGATCGGATCGGATGCAAGGAACCTGGTAGACGGGTAGGTTGTAGCACGTAACACTTGACAGATCTACCGGAACGAAAGCACGTGAGCGATCCTGAGGGAAGACTGCTGCTGGAAGTACCTAGGTAACCAGACTAAAATTAAAAGGCTATAGAGTATTTACAAGATGTGATTCAGATGACTAATTAGCTACATAGGTTGATGCGGGTATTGAGTATCCGCTCGAAGCCCGAGTGCCTGCGGCAACTTGCAGCTAAGGACGACCGACAATTTCAGATCTTAGGATGTCACAGTACATGATGGGTATCGCCAAGACATTGTAAGAGATATACTTTGATTTTGTGAAGAAAGTTGCTTTGGTTTGATGAACTATTTACTTTGTGAAAACGTCGACTTTTCCATCTAGAGGGCACCATCCCATCCTACGCATTCAAAAGAGATGTCAACCTGGAAACTCAAGACACAAAACACACAAATCAGCCGCCAAACAATATACTCCGTCGTATCCACATCCGAAGCGAGGAAAAGACAACGTTACGCTCCACTGTGCGCTTCCTCCCCACCCAAATCCAGAGAGAAAAACGGGGCCTGAAGCTAGGATAGCACTCCCCGGGACTAAAGTACGTGGGAGTCGGCATAGCCATAGGTGCGACGACGACCCAGATGGTGGATATCAAAGCAATTGTGGGTGTAGGGGCGGCAATAGGTACAATCATGGGTGGCAGTATGATAGGCAGTACGCTCAAGATGATGCTCACGAGATGAAATGCATGGTATGGCACTAGAGGGCCCAGTCGGAAGATTACTCGGGCAGACACCAGGACAACTTGGTAGAACTGTTGCTGACAGTAGCGCTGGGACTTTCAAGGAAGGAATGGTGATAGATGGGAGTGGGGGAAGCCCAAGACTTGACATGCTGGTGGGTACTGATACCGAGGGAACCATGAGTAGGATGCTATCAGAAGACCCGCTCGGAAGTGTGAGACACGGGGTCACAATCGGCAACGAAGCAGATGGCAAAGTAAGCGATGGAGGGATGGAGTTGACTCGCACGATCGAGAGGCTATGAAGCGCAGTGAGTTTAATAATAGATGGCAGCAATATCGAGAACCTTCTGGTGTCGGTCAGGAGAGGCGGGATTGCAAATTCTCCTATACTAGTTGGACACGGAGGATTCTCCCATTTCTATGGGGTATACGTCTTGGAATTGGAGGAGATGTGAAACTTCCACTTCCAATTAGGAACAACGGATGCCAGTCCCGACTCCCGATCGATGTGGGCTTTGGCGGAGGACGAAAGGCGAAGCTTTCAGTTCCCGTGGGCAGGCAGCTTACTGAGCGTATGCTTGGGAAATATGAATCCGGTTCCCGTTAATATGATGTTAGCCTCATCATCAACATTGTGAGGTATGGGGATGATTGATAGGGATCGGGGAGGTGATCCCAGTAGGCAATGGAAGGGAGCTAAAGGAAGAAGTTTCAAGTTAGGCTATGTATAGCATGTATTTGGTTGGAACTTGGAAGCTCATACTAGAAAATACAATGGGGACATAAGAATGGTTACTGAAAGGGTCCACATCAGCATCGGGATTGAGAAAGGCTGCATTGATAAGGCTACTGATATTATAAAAATTCATATAGGACAACAATCAAGCATATCCCACAGCTTCTAGGCCATTGAAACGATTTGTAAGAATATACATTGTCTCTTGATCAAAACTAATTATTCATCGCGGAAAAAAGTAAAGGAGAAAAAGAGCGTGGGAATCAGGACCGGGAGCTGAGTCGGGATGAGGATGCGGTGTTAATAGGATGGTTGTTGTACCAAAAGACAATTGTCCTCAGGTATTTGCATACTCCAGATTATATACAACACCCCCCCCCCCCAGAGGGCCTTATATACAATAATGGTCGAACTCACTTGCTATTTTTATAACAACACTCATATAATGATATGATCGAAACCTCAAAATATCTTTACATCCACCATATTTGTTACAATTCTCCCAAACAAGGACTTCCATATAAGATTCCAAGAATCTCGCCTTAGGCATGTAACCGCAGGAGAAACAGTTGGCACAAAGACGACGAAACAAGCCGCAATGAATTCGAAGCACACCGCGCACAGCGAAATAACGAAAGATGTCTGACGGAGAAAGAAAGAATAGACATCTTCTCATGGGGATATAGCTAAACAAAATCCAGCCATCAAGCAGAATACAAGCACTCTAGTAACTTAGCTAGTAGATGAGTCGAAAACTAAAAATTCGGCTAATACTATTAAGCATCTCGGGTTATCTTCCTCAGCTCAGGGGTAAATTTCGCTTATCACATATCACGTGAAAATATACCTAGCTCCGAAAAAAAAGAAAGAAAAAAAAAGATTTGTGAAGCTGCGGTTTACATTGCGTGTAGAGAGGAGAGCGAGGAGAGGCTGATTCTTAAATCTTGATTTTTTTCGTACCATTGATGGTAGAGTGTGATGGAGAGAGATTGAGCTAAGTGGTGAGGGCGGGCATGGTCGTGCTGTGCATGGAAGGTATATCTAAATGGTGGGTGCTACTGTGATGAATGATAGATCTCATCACGCCAGCTTGGTTCATTCATTGTATTGCAGGATTTGGAGTAGAGAAGAGCAGAGGCATAAACTCTTGAAATGCGATTTCCGGTGGAAATTAACTTGATATAGCAAGTTGCACGCATATCGTGATATGATGTCTGTCCTGTACTCCACTACGGGTGGATGGATACCTATGAACCGGAACTTGATGGCTGATGGGAAAGAGGAGGGAAGAGAATATGTGCAGCATTCTGTTACTCGTCTGCTAATGAAAATAGGAGATTGAGTGGAGTCGTTTGTGAAAACGTGTTGAATCACCTTTGACGAGCTCAAGGGTTATATTTGGGCTTCTGTGGTTTCTGGAAGCAAGCAGACTAAGTCGCTAACGAAATGTCACTCGACGGACTCGTTTCGATCTGTAGACGAATGGCTCATAGCTTGCTGTTTAGTGTTGAGAAATTTGTCGACAGTGTGAACAGGAACTAATCTGCTTACAGATAACGTTACTCCTCGGATCGCCGCATGCAAAGCTAGCAAGATTATTCGACCACTACTGTACCCAAAAAGAATCTACCATATAGACTTTTTGCATATCTTTGAAACGCCGTGCATGCACCCAACCATGCTGCAGATATCCAACCGCATGTTATGCAGAATTGCGCGTATGTATTGCATTTAACAGTATCCAACAGTATTCAATTGTATCTCTACCTTCCACCGTCAACCCCAACAAAACTACTATCTTCTACTTCGGTGAGCCGTAATGCCTCGCCAACATCGGCCACGAAGTGATCTTTGCCACCACAGAGCTCGAAAATGCCACTCCTGCGGAAGCGCTCGTAGATGGGAGTCCCTTCAGCCGGGCCACGTGTAAAGATGACACGAACGCCACGATCTCGATATGTGCGTACAATTTCCTCCAGGACTTGGGTTCCTGAACCATCTAGACCAGTAACACCATGGATATCGAAGATGACGTTTTTGTTGTGTTCGGGGGAGCGCACCCTGGGTAACGCCGGGTGGGCACTAGTTGATCCGTAGAGCTCGAGCCGCCGAAGACGGTTCTTCAAGTCGCCAGTGTTGGCGAAGGTCAACGGTTCGGGAATCTTAACAATTAAGCACCCATCAATGAACTCTAGATTATTTTCGGGGTTGTCTTCCGCGTTCTCGAAGCGATTGGTCCCGGGTATTCTGCCAAGAATCTGAATTCGAGGCCTGGTACTGTGCTTGATGACAGAGAGGAGAGAAAGCCCCACGCCGATCGCAATTCCCAAGGTTAGAGAATAAAAAATAGTTGCAGCAAAAATAATAGTCATAAGTCCAAGCTCAGTATACCCTCGGATCCTGATGAAGAACAAAATGTCGTGTGGAGCCTCTTCGATAAGGGACCATGCGACAACAGTGATCATGGAGGATAGGACAGCTTTCTGTCGTATGCATTAGCTGAGAAAATGATAGGTTCGGAGCAACCAACGTACCGGAAGATAATGAAATGCTGGAAGCAGGAACAATACACAAATGGTAGTAATGATACTCAGAAAGATACTGCTCATTGGCGTCTTGCCTCCAGTACTTGCGTTCACTTTGCTTCTTCCATAGCCGCCAAACGCAGGGAGAGCACCAAAACATCCGCCAACTAAGTTTGCAACACCCAGTGCTACAAGCTCGCGGTTGGGGCTCAGTGCGATCCCTTGGATTCCATCCTTCCCATCACCACCACCAAGACTCTTAGCGGCTACGGAGGATTCAAAGAAGCCGAGAAGCGCGATCAAGAACGAGGTACTCATTCCCTCTTGAATATGTTTCATCTGACCAACATGAAATGGCCAGTGGAAAGGAAACGGACTACCCGTTCCTGATTTGACCTCGCCCAGGATTTCGAGCCCCAGCTCGTCCCACCGTAGTTGCCAGGTCAAGACCGCAGAAAGTACAACAACGAGGAAGCGATCTGGAATGTAGGCGACACCCGGGTAGCGTGGCTGCAGTCTCTTTTTCATTTCTCTGCTGGTTGTTAGCAAGAGGTTCCCGCGTCTCGTTTCTCCATGGTTGCATACCTGAAAACCATAATGATCAGGAAGCTAACTCCTGCAACTGTGGCAGTGATTTTTGAAGCATGCTGCACATTTCTGAAGAGGAACCCCAGTTTGTCCACACTGCTGCCATGGCTAACACCGCCTTGCAATTCAGCTAGCTCTGCAAGACCTAGTTCTGGAATCAACTGGTCTACCACAATGACAAATCCAATGGCAGATATGAATCCCCTCAGAAATGGTCTACTCAAGACACTATCCAAGAACCCTAATCGGGTGATGCCTGCAATGAAAATCACAGCTCCAGCCATTCCCGTTACAACGCCAGCGATTCTGGCGTGCACTATATCATCAAATTCTGGCGACTTCCCACTATCCACGCTGGATCTTATAACACTTCCTACTAACAGACTTCCTGCAGCTTCAGGGCCAACTACCATTTGTGGACAGCTGCCGAGGACCGCATATATGAGGGGGTTGAACACGAACGAATACAATCCATTGATTGGCGGAACATGCGCAAGATTCGAAGCATATGAGAGAGCCATAGGGAGGTAAAACGATGCCATGGTGAGGGCGGCTACAAGGTCTCCTTGCAAATGCACCCATCGATATTGTCGAATCCATGCAAAGAAAGGAACGTAATACGTCAAGTACCTACGGAGGCACAGAGGTCAGCAAAAAATACGAGCAAGCACGCCCTTGAGGCCTCTAGATAGACGTACATTGTTCTTGTATTCGTAATGCCATGACGCTCAGCCAAATAACTCGTTGTGCTCATCTTCTTCATCGACCGCCTCGAACCAAATATGCCTTCCAGAATCCCTCCACTTCCCTCTCCAGATCCAGGCCTCCTCGGTGGTGATCCCCCAACTCCATATCCGCTATATCCACTTCTCACACTGTCCGCGCGACTCTCCAGTCGCGGGCTGAATGTACCATGATTGCAGGGCCCGTTGTGTGCGGTTCCAATGACATATTCAGAAGGCTTTTTTAATAATGATGTTGTCTCCGTCGCTACTTTACTTCCGCCCTCAGTTATCCCGTGCATATCGGCATCAAGCCTATGCTCATCAACGTCCGACTCATGGTTGGTGTGCGCAGGGTATGTATTCGGCGAAGGCTCTGAGCTACTTGGCATGTTCATCCTGCTATCACGCGTGTCACCTCCATCCCGCAGATCTTCTGGAGATTGCGCAAGAGTCACTGATTCCCGCAGACCGCTCGGCGTTATGGGTGCATGGTGTTGTGCCTGGCTCATGACTGTAGGGTTTCGAGGGGAGCTCGCAGAGCCCTGAAGGGGAGAGGGGGGTTGTCGGGACATGCTGGCTGCCCAAGGTCTGTTTTTTCGAGGAATGCATATATAGATGAGTCTTCTGTCTGCTGTACAGGATAAAAATAATTTTCGATCAGTTTTGCCGCGTCGCACCGCGGTCGTGTTGTTGAATTCTTTTGTTATCGAGGGTCGTGATGCCTTTAGACGATGATTTGACCTTATGACCACTGTATCGTATCAACAACTTTTAAGACAACAAAGCTTGCCCGCAACAGAACTTTAGAAATGTTTCCCCCTGACAAGCCACTAATATCGTAAAGTTGAAATATGGAATTCTCAGTCAAGTGTGTATTCTTTTGTGCATAAAGCTATTACTCCTTAAGTGCACGGTTGTTCCACATATTATGGTTTAGGTCGCCTGCTTGGCCATACAAATAGCATCTATTTCTAATTCTTTACATGTCAACAAAAGTTAGCGACTCGGCCTCGGCCCATTAAACACCAATATATTCAGATGCCTCGTTGTTTATGGTTCTCATTACCAGCTACACTCAGGACCACATTTGAACCGAATTTGTCTCATTAGAGGCTGTAGCTGTTCAGCAAAGGTAAATGGCTGAAGAATGGAATCTAGGGATTACAGTCAGATGTGATTCTGCGACAGGGCGTACAACAAATCGTTTTTAATAAAAATAAGTATCCTGGGAATCTGCAGGTTAAAGGCGCTTTTGAATTACATGTTACATTTCTGCGAGCTGGACTGAGTGGACAAGTTTTGAACTCTCAGATGAAAAGCGTTCCGAATCCCCTATCGTTCGTCGACGTTGTACTCGAGTAACAACAACCTCTGGCCGACTGGTAGGATGATGAACCGATAACAAGTTTGCCAATGCTAATCTATTCACAGACTACTCTCTTCTGCTGTCTTCAGCTCATTTAACCGGGAAATTGAGCTACCCGTAAAGCAATAGAGCAAGAATAACACTTGCAACTTTTGGAATTGCGACCGGTTATCCGTCGGTGTTCGACAGCGAATTCCCCAAGCTCATCTGACTCATGTCTGGTATAGTGACCTCAGCAGCAAGTCCCTCGACAAACTCCTTCATGACCACACTCATAGCCTCTAATGTCCTCTTTCCTCTTGCTCCAAGTATTCCGCCGGGGTGTGTCCCATGATATCCATAGCCCTGCACAATGCGTACAAACTGCACCTCAGTGAGTCCACCCAGTCCCTTGAGCCCGCTCATTTCTCTCTCCAAATCATCCCTCAGTTCCTCGATCTTATCCCGGTAGTACTCAAAACACACGATCGAGACCCCGAAGCTTAGCCTCAATCTTCTCAACTTCTTCATCCTTTCATTCTTCATTGACTTCTCCAGGAATTCTTTGCAGCAGTATAATCCCATGGGCTCCTTCCTGTCAGAGTTCCAGTCCATCCATCCCGGCGTCTTCAACTGGATCTCCAGATCCAAGCACCTGATATATCCCAATGTTCGCGGAGACTCTCTGTACAGACTCGAGACGTATCCATGCATATGAAATCCCGTGGGATGTATGCGAGCTCTGTAGTATACCCCGCCATACCATTCATCGCGGATTTCGAGATACAGCTGACGGTTGATCAAGAAGATCGCGGTGCTGCAGACATAGCCGTCATGGCGTTGCGCTTTAGGGGTCTTGTAGCTGTTTTCAATGTATAGGTCTGGACAGAGGTAGCGGAACATCTGGAGACGGATTTCGAGGGGAAGGGAGAGGAGTGGAAAAAGAGGTTCGGCGATGCTCGCGGGTTCCTGCCGTTGAGCAATATCGAAGGTAGCAGACCGCGCAGTCTTTTTACCCAGAAAGGCACCCACAGCTGTAATTACCGTATCGTAGAACATGGCTCAGATGTTTTGATCAGTATTCATGGCTGAAGGTGAGAATATGAAATGCCACTGAGTAGCAGGTCAACCTATCTTGATATGTACCACAGCTTCGGACAAGGGTGGCATTGACCACTTCGTACCCCGCCTCGCCTCGCCCGCCTTCCCCCTTTTCTTTTATTCGCTTACGCATATTTACTAGATACACTGGGATGATTGCTAAGGATTTGAATTGACTTGCATTTCCACATTTGACCTTACTGATCTGCGGAGTCTGGGATCCATACCTATCATATTTCGAGTTTCTATCAAAAGACCGCGATATTACTCTTCTAACACTTTGTTGCAAGTGTCTTTTTATTAGTTACAGTGCTGCAAATAGAAAGGCAGCCCTTCTTGGTATTTCGGTTGGAACCAGCAAATCGGAAATTCGGCACGAACGTCTAAGTAAGATGCACTAACAGGCCTCTCAGCTTAACCCTACGAAGTGATGAAGTACAGTATCTAAACCTTGAGGGTATGAAATTTTAAAGTTAGAGCTTTGGTGGTCACAATATAGTAAAGCTAAGTAACAGCTTACTGTATAACAAAGGAGGGCTCATCATCCGCATCCGGATTCACACCACCTAACAATGATTGTAAAAGCTTTGTACTCCAATCTGTATTATTTCCAAATCAATCGAAATGTCGTTCCTTGAACAAAGGATACCACTCATCCAATTCCGGCAAACAGCTAGGTTACCCAACACAAAAAGCCTCCGATCCGTAGCCCAGACAGCGGACAAAGTTTTGTAATCTCTTCATACATCACTAAAGCTATATCAATCTCAGAATCAACATGTCAGCCATGGAAGTCGATCATAAGTTCCCTATGGGAGCTCTGGGAGACGGCCTCGAATCACAGTTATACATTGTGCCAACACTTCCCCCACGACTACCCGGCCAAACTCTCACCCCCTACGCATTGAAATATGGCGTATCGCCAGACCGTGAAGATTTCAACATCCATGTCAACCCACAATTTCCCAGTACCCTGAAATCCATATTTACGCCCGTTGATCCCACGGCAGAGACCCTAGTTCAATCTATGAAGATCACAGACCTCCAAGAAGCACGAATGATGGGGTTTACCAGCAAAAAGGTAATAGAAAACGAATTCATTTCTGAAAAACCGATGAAGCCTTCTAATATTATGGTTCCATTGTATCCGTTGATGGGGAGGGAGCATTGGACGGTGCTGCCAGACCGGATGGTAATTCCATTGATAGAGGAAAGCGGATTGCAAAACGGATTCTGGGAAGCGAGTAACCATGTGGCGTGGAATGCTATACGACCTTGTTTAATGCTGGCGACCGTGATGCTGTCGAACATTCATCATCATCCTTGGGTAAGCATATCTTTCCAACTGACCTTGCAACCACCTCACTTGACGGGATATCCGTTTTCTTTCAAACGAGGCGAGAGTATGTTTTGTTGCAATCACAGGCTGAGCTATCATATCTTACTCCAAAACTAACCACATTTTTACGAGGACAGTTTGATGCATTAATGCTGGGGAGGGAAGACCCCGTGCCCTTCAACCGATTTCCACCGTCCAACATATCAGATGAGATGACTTTAAAAAATTCTGAGCGACACAAGATTTTCCGCCTTAGAGAGCCTCTTCCCAACAACGCAGCTGAATGTGAAGCGGCCCGAAAAGAGCTGGAGGAATTGCCAATCCTTAAGAACATACACTTTGGTTTCACCTCGAACTATACAATGTTCAATGGGCAGCCACAGTTGGGGGGAGTAACCACAGGATATACGAGTTGGTTTGACGCACGAGATAGGCTCGCAATTTTCTTAGGCTATGAGAGAGTAGCTTTGTTACTACGAACCGATTTGAACGATGCAGATCGTTTCTCCTTGCAGTTCAACATCGCTAACACCGTTGTTCATGAGATGATGCATGCGTATGGGTTTGCTAAACGGCATCGCCAACAAGTCGCAGCAGGAGGCTCGTCAGTCGACTATCCTTACATGCTGGAGCCTTATTTCGAAGATGAGATATCTGCTGAACTAGGATCATCCGTAGAGAGCGCTGTAGGTACTCAAGAGAAATTTCACATCGGCGACTAATGAACGAACAGTTGTGGGGTGGAGTATTAGCAGATCTGACTGCCAAATCAGAGGGCTATGGTTTGGGCTATGGCTACGGGACCCTGAGATGTCCGCTGCCTGAATTGTCGACGATGCCAGCTCTAGTCGAACCCGTGCCACCATCTTTGGACTTGTTCCGGCCAATACAAGTATCTCACTATGAAAATGTTCATCAAGCCATGTTCTGGGATTTTCATGTCCGTAGCTTCTCGTCTGTTACTCCAGGACCAATCGTGAAAGATGGAACTTTTCGAGACATGATTACGATTAGGGCAGTAGGAAGTAATGGCTATTGGGAGGTAATCCACAACGTGCAGGAGGAATATAAATATATCACACGGCCCGTAAATAGGGCTGCAGCATCTCTCCATGAGCTTCTTGGGATGACAGCAGCTAATAGAACTGCATATGCCGCTTCAAAAAATTCTCAAGAGGCCTATAACAACGTCCTCAAACTGATGGAGCAAAGAAAAATAGACGTGGAAAAACTATGGGATCAAGCAGAAATAATAGTTAGGCTCAACGATTCTGAGGGAATTCAAAGCCACTGGTGGACTCCAGGTCTTCAGTTACTTTCCATACGTTTGGAGAAAGTGGTAATGACTGCTTCAACGATTCTAGCTTGCCTTGAGAATATGCATCCTTCATTGTCTCGACGTGAAGGTAAGTTCAAAACGGTTCAATGAAATGGATTGACGAAATGCTTGCTAAGTAACACTGCTACAGTTTTAATCGCAGACATGCGAGAATTCTCTCGTGGACTTCGAAGTTTCATCAATGTCTTCACTGGAAATGGTATTGCGGGTACAGAACAAATGCTCTCAGTATCATCTGCCGCGGCTCAACGACTTCATGAATCGCTTACCAGGGACCGTGAAAATCCTAACGGTTCTCCCAGTGATCAAGAACGAGCTCTCGCAGAACAAGACGAAGAAAGACATCGGCAGTCGCTAGATCACGCCCAGATAGTCTACAGAGCAGGAGATAGACAGGTAGCGCTGAATATCTGTACTGAAGTAATCTCAGCGATAGGATCAACCTTATTAACGAAGTGTGGCGCCAGACTTCTGATTGCTCATAATGAGAGCGTTGAATTGATAGTACGATTTTTGGTGGCTGAAAAAGTAGTGGGAACGCTCAAGAAATTGAATTCTCTTGTTGGTACGGTTGCTGAACAGGAGCAGATTCTCCAAATGGCGCAGTCTAGTTTCGCCTGGCTGTCTGCTGAACTCGCTGCAGAAGGTCCGAGTTTTGCTAATGAATAATCATGCATGTTAGTGTTTGATGTGTCGCAGTTGTAATGTGGAAAGATATGCTTGACAAATTTAAGCCAAGGCCAAGATCATAGGCACATGTACTGTAAAGAAAAGGGGGGAGGGGAGGGGGCTGTGTGAAGCTAGCAAAGACACTGTGGAATATCGAGCGAAGTTAATCATTCAGGGATCGGATACTTCGTAGAGTGTGGATAGGGACAGAAGGAATGATGAGATGATACAGTACTGAATACACTGTAGCACTCGGCAAGGTCGACTCGGAACTGGGATTTGGGCGTTACTGTACTTGAAATGACACTGGTTTACATATATATGTTTAGGCATGAGCATCGATATATCATGGGAGAAGTAGACGCTGTTCTAGCTACGAAATATTTCTTGACCCGTAATTACATGTACACATACAAACACACATCCAAAAGTATAAACATGTCTCAATGAGTGACCATGTCAATTCCCCCAGGTAAATCATTTCCCCTCCACTTGCATTTCTACGCACTATTCCCATTTGACTCCCCACCGCCGTCCTTCTTAATCAACTGTAACAGCAACTCCTTCAACTCCTGCACCTCTCCCCTGAGCGCCTTGACCTCTACGGTTGCCTGATCCTCCTCCACGTTCGGCTTCACTTGAGCAACCTTTTTATTCCACCCTTCGCCCTCGAAGTCTATCTCCCCAGCCATCTGCTCCCACTCTTCAACAGTATTATCATCTTCTTCGCCTCTCCTCCGATTATTTCTTACTCGCTTCGCACTCCTCGTTTCAAACCACGCGGCAACGATAAGTAGCGGGCTGTAGAGAAATGCCATCACAAAATCGTTGAGTTTGGCGTATTGCTTGCGGGGCATCCACCATTCAAAGGGGATCACAAGACAAAATATCTCGACGAGGTTCAGCGGGGCAATGAACACATTCTCATCTGGGGCGCGAACGAATTGCATGGTTTTCTGGGAGAAGAGCGCCATGTATTCGTCGATTGCATTGTCGGTAATATCCTCATACGCAGAATTGTACAATGCGATGAGGATGTTCAGCAACACTACCATGACGAGAAACGCGAAGATGTAATAAAGGATGAGGCCGAAGGGCGGTGCGAAGTTTTCGAAGCCGGAGAAGTCGGGAGATTGCATTACAGCGTTCGCCATCGCTTGAAGGATGAAGGATGTTGCATCCGCGTTTGTATCTGCGTTATCCATGCCAATGAAGGCTTGTAGGAAACCAACGATAATAACAATGAGCAAGGCAAAGAAGATGAGAGATTCTTTCATCATGACCTTGAGCACTACTAGCATGGCGCCAAAAAACCGGATCGAATCCAGATAGAGCAGAAGTCTCATCCAGAACATGGGCGCGGAGAAAGCTATTCATGTTAGCCATACATTTCTTCGATTCATTTCGAGATGAACGACTCACCTAAAAAGTTGTAGCTCAACTCGTTAAAATCCTCTCTCTTGCCTCTCTTCCCATCCTCCTGCAACGGATGGCTAAGAGCAATAAACCTTGTTACCAAACTCGTCGTAAGCAGCGCATAAAGTACCACGTTGAACACATTCCAAAACCCAATATAAAACCGACCAACCTTCCAAAGCTTACTAAACTCATCGCAAAGGAAACCAAACGTGAAGATATAGAGAATGACCTCAACTATATCCAAATCTCCGGTAGGATTAACTGTGTTGATGGCTCCGGTGTAGAGGGCAAGATAAATGAGGGAGAACACGACTTGAGTGGCATTTTGATAAACGGGGGCGCGCATTCGGTCGGGATCCACATGTGTCCAGTATCGAGGATCGTCCTTCTGTTTGTACTCTATGAAACAGCTTGGGTCGTTCTCATCTTGGACAAGCCAGCCACGCCAGAGGTAGTTGACACATTTCTGATATCCCGACGAACCAGTAACACTGAGGGCGTGGAGATCCACAGCACGTTCGATGACATTAGCTGGAGCGGTCTGCTCTCCATCTATCATGATAGAGTAGCGTTTAAGCAGGATATTCTGCATGAGATATTCCTGGTCATCTTCAGCTTCAATCCTATTTCAGCTTGTTAGGTCTAGACTAAGTTTTCATCGAATGCATGGAGGAAAGGCGTACAAATGCTTTGCAATAACCTCACAGGCGATTGCTCTGATATCATGTAGATCTGCATCCCATAGCTCGAGCATCGCCTGCTTCTTAAACCAGCGTTTATTCACTAGCAGCGCATACACCACACAGGCATTATAATCCTGGCCGCCAATCTCTCCGGATTTGCGCGCAGCCTCCACCACAGAGCGTGTAATGATCCGGCTATGTGATTCTGTGATCCTGCTCTGCTCCATCTCGCAGGGTATACACTCTTCGATTAGGTATCGGAGACGCAGCGCCACTTTCGTAACTTCGGGCGCCGCAATGGCGGAGGGAATAGCATCTTCGTGATATGTGGGGAGAACTATACGGATCAGCTGGGAATAATTACACCTGGGTAGTAGACCTACGACGACGAGCTTCGTCTCTCCAAAAATGCTGGTCTCGGCTTCAATGCCATCAGTTTGGTTCTTTCGAATTCAACCGCGTACTGCGTATTGCGGGGCAGAGCTCCGACTTACTTGCCATCCAGACCGAACAACTTCTTCCATTGCACCATCTTCCTAGCTCAGATTATCAATATAGATGATAACCCTCTATCTGATTTTTCAATAATTGATGCTGGGACACAAGAAAACACCAGAACTGAAAAACTGGTGGTGGTATTTGTTAGGCCGCGTTGGGGTTTCTCCACTTCCTTGATCGATCTTGAGCTGTAGTCTTGGCAGCGGGAGCTTCATGAATTTTGCACGATGACGTTGGCTGGCTAGGGTCGGGGAAGCGAGAACCATACTTGAACGATATCCTTTGCATATTGGATCTGAATTGAATGTTTCCGCTGATAATAAGCCTTGGTGTATCTGAATTGAAAAAGTGAAAGAACGCTTGGAGGGGGATGGAGTACAGAGAACATAAGCGGAATCACTCTCGGATAAATACACTAGGAAGGTAAGGCAAACATGATCCTGGTTGCATATGGATTTAAGACATGACACTAATAGACATCCGCATTTTATGTTACAGTCTATACTTTAACTACTTTAATATACACAGTGATATTAGTTTCAGCTTGTCGCTTTCAGCTTCTCCTCGAGCTCTGCAATAGCCTTGGCAGCCTTTTCCTCTTCCAATCTAATTTGCTCCAACTTCTCATCTTCTTTATTTTTCAGCTCTCTTGCCAACTGATCCGGCCGTCTAACCGCGATGTCTTTGGGCTTGTAGTCGCTGAACAGCATCTTCAAAGACTTTTCAATCACCCAGCAGCCAAGATAGTCTACGATCATGGTGACAGTCATGGTGGTCTTGAAGTCAGAGGTAAATGGTACAAGACGCATCTTCTCGTTGATCTCAGGAATGAATTCCGTTGAGCAGGAGAAAGCAATTGCGGAGACACCGATTATGCCCCAGTACATTCCACGATTTTCTAAATTGGTGGTCAGCTGAGTCCATTGCGCGGGTATTGTTTATTATATGCTTACCTGACAAGGCCTCACGAAAGGGTCGGCCTTGGTAGTTGATGGCGAACGTGGAAATTTGCTGAATGAGCTGCAAAAGATATACAGCGCTATTTAACAACGAAGGTTGGAACTCTCCCTCCAGGTCAATATCTGGGTCACGCCTATATGGAGTGTTAGCTGAGGAATATTTAAAGAGAATAATTCAAACTCACGGCGCAAGCTTATCGCAGTAGCGAGCGATATAGATCAAGGTGACAATGTGGATGGCGAATTGTCCAAGAATAGATCCGATTATGTAAAAGTTGAAGATATTTGGCTGCGGACGTTCTTTGGAAAGTCCTTCGACAGACTTGGCTCTGGAGATTGACAGGAAGCAAACGCTCATGAGCATGCCACTAATGGTCACCTGTCCATCTCCAAACTTAATACCTTCAAGGTACAGAACACTGAGACTGTATGCACTGATCAAACAGTTGAGAGCAAGGATCTTGTACATCTGGATGGTGGCTACAAGAGTGCATCGGCCTTGTCGGATGATATTTGGAATAGCAATAACATTGCTGAGCTTGCTAGTGAATGGAGCGGCAACTGAAGCATCGCCGAGCTTGATTGTTGGGGGTTCATCGTCGTCCAGCTCAGCTTCCATGATGCTTTGCGTGAATTTGTCGGCCAAGCTGGAAGCTTTTTTCTGAACACTGTTTAAATGTTGGGGTTGTCCGTTGATAAGAGCTTGTGCGCCAGGAGAGGTGATCGTTTCGACTTGGTTTGAGGTGGCAGTCTCGCTGAGAGCAACCGCAGTTCCCTTCTTCTCAGATTCTCGCTTAATAGCAGCCTCGTAGTGAGGATTCGTGGGTCCGGGTGGATACAAGTGAGCGATCAGGACCGGTACAGGAGGGGCGGGCTGGTTGAACCGCTTCATCATGCCAACCTGTTTCTCGTAGAGGTCCTTCATTTTGGTATTTCTGAAATGCTCGGCAATCCTGTTAAGATCATCTTGAGAGCCATTGAGGAGGGCAACCCCGATATGTGCTTGCTTGAGGGCACCAACGTCATTCGTGCCATCACCGGCCATAAGTGTATGGTATCCAAGGTCTTTAAGTCCCATCAAAATCTCTTCCTTTTGCTTTGGAGAAACTCGAGCGTAAACCCAAGTGTACCGGTAGATAGACGATAGAGCGACTTGATCCTTGAACTTTGCGAGAGCATATCCAGTGACGCAAAGATCATTGTTTGCAATAAGTGCCGGATCCAATGGCTTGGTCGGGTCGACAGGGATTTCAATCAGGTCATCAATGCTTCTCCAAACCAATTTCTCCCCAGAGTTATCCTTCTCTGGTGCATCAAGAATGAGTACATCCCTGTCTACAATTTCGACCTCGTGAGCCACATGGCAAGCGGTCAATGGATTGTCTCCAGTGATCATGACGACTCGGTGACTGCTTTCGTTGAGCATTCGGACGGACTTCTTAGCATCATCCTTGAGAGGGCAATGCAAGACTAGGAAACCCGCAAAGTGTAATTCTGCTTCGACTTTCTCTCGCTTCAATTCATTGATCTTGCCGGAGCTCAGCTCATGGTCAATTGATAAATGTTTATACGCGAGAGCGAGAACACGAGAACCTTTTCTGGTAAAGTACTTAAAGGTCTCTTCGTAATCCTGGGGAATCTGGACCAACATCTTCATGATCGTTTCAGGGGCTCCTTTGACACCGACGAACGTGCTTCTAATTTTCTTACCAGTTTCGGGGTGTTGGGCAGTGATGGTGGCAACCGAGCTTTGACGCTTCAGGGCGGATGAAAATTGGAATCGACGCTTAATCTGAACGCTATTTTCTGCGGTTGCATGATGCGCACCTTTGGCTGCAGTCAAATGCTTGCTAGTAAGAATATCGTTTTTGCCTAGAGTCCAGCCGAGGGATGACAGTGTAGCCTTTTCCATGGGATCTCCAACAATATCACCCTCGTCCAGCTTTACAAGAGCATGAGCGGTCGCTAAAACAAGAGTTGTCTCGATGCCGGCTTGCACGACTGGGGTAATGTGACTGTGGGCGCCATCTTTCTCGCGGGGGGTATCAGTGCCAGAATGGCCCAATCCGAGGCCAGCAATCCCCTCTACAACAAGATCCTCTCCGGTCAAGGTTCCAGTCTTATCAAAACAAGCGACATCGACACGTCCAGCAAAGGGGATGCGGAAAGGTTCCGTACAGTAAATAGCATAACGACTGAGAGCCGCGAGACTGGTATTGACAGCGAGACTAAGCTCCATTGGGAGTTCCGGGGGCACAACACTGGTGACAATCAAGACACAGTCGAGAAGAAGCTTAGACCGTTTCCTATCTTTCTTGACACCCTCATCCCAAACATACCAGGAAGCAGCAATTGCGAAAATCAACAGGAAGAGAATAAAGAGGAGAGCCTCTGCGTTGTTGGCCGAAACTCGCTCAGTCGAGTAAATCATTGTTCGGACCAAGCTTCCCTGAGAAGTCTCGAATCCAGTTTTGACAACAATAGCCATGGCACCATTGTCAGGGGGTTTGGGTACGCCAGATGCCAGTTTTGGTCGCTCTTCACTATTTCCGTGTGTAATCTGAAGAATCTTTGTTCCACCGTAGAGGAAAGAATTCTTGTCAAGACCTTCCGGCTCAAGCGTAGCATCCGAGGGACGAAGCTGGACCGAATCCTTGAGCAATGGTGTACTCTCTCCAGAAAGCATAGCTTCGTTCACGATAGCGCTTCCTTCGACCAAAATCATATCGCAAGCAACTCCACTATCATCCTTGGTTCGGCCCACTGATACGAGGTCCCCTGGAAGAAGTTTATCACTCTGTGTCTCCTCCCATTTATTAATCCTGTAAACCCAGATATCGTATGGCTTAATCGCCATTCCGCGGAATTCGTTCAAAGTCCGTTGACGTTGCCAGACGACCGTGCTTTCAAAGACGACCAACATGAAAAGGGTGAACAGCGAATAATACCAGTATTCATCCAACATCCACAATCCAACACAGAAGATCTGGAAGACGAAGAATGGCGCAACAGCGTGCTCCTTGAAGAGCTCCGTGAACGTCGGCACAGGGATGTCGAAGGTATTGTCGCCATAATGCTGATGAATTCTCGAAAGTTCGCTGGCAGTGGAAATGCCCCGGGATTTCTGGAAGTAATTGAGTTGGGGTTTTGGCTCTACATCAATCATATACTCTAGAGGGGAGAAAGATCCTTTGGCGGCATCGTAGAGGAACCGACGTTTCTGAAAGAGGAATGAAGTGTTGGACTTGCCACCGGCCTGTTGAAAGTCAGCATTTCCTCCCACTTTCAGCAAGAGTGTCACTACATTGTCTCTAACAATCTCACAGATATCCGCAGACCCCGCATTTGTAATAGGCATAACTTTGATGAGTTTTGCATCCTGAACTGTAGCCGCAGAGGTAGAAGTGAATAATGATCTCAGGTTCACATTCCAATGTGTGCACAGCCAGACCAAGCTCTGCACTGTTATTATCGTTCCGCACCAGACAAAAGTCCATTCTTGACCTCCAATGTGCTTGTCGTATAATTCGGTAGAAAGGTAGTATCGGAAGAAGATGGGCCAGATAATGGCGAAAGGCCAGATATAGGTATGAAGGTAGAGTGGCACTAGATGTAATTAATGTTGAGCCCTGGGGTATGGGGGAAAATGAATACCTACAGGGGTTGTGCAATGTCGCGGATGCGATCAACGGGTTATCCACCAGAGCCATCTTTGCGCATTTCAATATGTGAGATGCGCGTCAAGGCGAGGAGAGTTTAAAGAAAAGGTCGATAGGTGGCATTAGGAAGACGTATTATCTGGACTTCGGGATAGCGTCGGCAGCAGCCGATTTTTCTGGCGCGCCGAAGCTTAGTCATATTTCGTTTGTTAAGGGGCTTGGCTTGGGCAAATCATATTCACGAAAGGACTACGAGTACTTACTGTGTGTGAACAGGAAGAACGAATATTGGTTGACTATGCAGAGAAGTTTCATCATTAGAATCAGGTCCTCTCTACGCATTCTGTTTATGGAACCATCCTTCTCTTCTGTTACTGTATGCTTTGAGAAGGACCGACTTTGTCCCGACTATCACCGTCGTAAACAACAATCGTTAGTCACCAGGACAACAAATCAGAAATCCAACATAATATATCTTTCAATCTATTTACTAAGCGCATGTAAAAATGAGATAACAGCAGCATCCTCAAAACAAGTTGCTTTTCCCTTCCTCATCGAAAGCTTCTTTACTGTAGTGGTCCTGAAACCCCCATGCAAGAAAATAGTACCCTGAAATTGCTACCTATTATTTGATGTTATCATTTCAAAGACCATCCCACATGAAGTTTTTATAACCTTACGAGCTATGATCACCTTGGTATTATTGTTTTGGATCCAAGACATTTACCATGGATCAGGTTTTCAGATATCTGCCGAGGACCGAGCTTGGCTACCTACCGGCTTACTCTCAATCCGGCGGTTCCAAGACGAGCTTCCAATACATTCCTGTAGGGTAGAGAGATAGAACCACGGGTAGCAGATATACTTGTAACTTAGTAATGATCACTCTACTGCGAGTGTCCCAACTTCCAACAGGCAATATTTGTGAATCACGTGACAAATATTAAAACGAGCAGACGGCAAGCTGGCTGCAGTTCTCGGTGGTTTAGTCGCTACTTTGTACCGTCAACTTGCCGGAATTTCATGTTGCCATAGGGCTCACATACCGGAGAGCCAAGGCGGCGTGCCGGTGGGTGTGAGGACCCTTGGCTGAATTTCAGGAAAGCCTAAAAAGACGCATGGTCAATGTCATCATTCAGTTGACTTGAATATCTGACACTCGTAACCACAAGGCCTGAAACTCTTTTCAATTATATATTACATCTATTGTAAAGGCATCTCCCATAAACTAAGCAGTTGCTGAAAATGTAATCTCAATCTCACCTCGATTTCCTTAGCTATTATATAAACTCAGCCTCGACTTAAGCTCCATCTCAAACCTTTCTTTGCCATACAGTTCAGTACGTAGCGTTGCCATCATATCTGTACCATCAGGGAAATCAGTCTCAAACACAGGTTCCCCTCCGCCTCGCATATTAGCAAGTACACATTGTCGAAAGTGCCACCGTAGTACGTCATCTGAGACACGATCAGGGTTATCTTGGTGACGACAGATAGGGTCAAGGATTCTTCCATCTATTCCCCAGCTATTAGGTATAAACGTAATGATCTTATAACCGTCCTTTCACTACGTTAAAAATGTCGAGACGAGTTTTGAATTACTTACATCTGGGTTAACGGAGAATAGGTACTGGTCAAACCGAGAGTGCACAGCCTCTGACATGAGTAATCCATTTTGGATGGAATTTATTGCAGAACCTCCACCACTCTCCATATTTGTAATCCAGCATATATAATTGTGTTGAATCTACAGGCTTTCTTGCTGTAGTGGGAACACATGTGCGGCTTCAAAACCAACCCAGACATCCCACGGAGCCACGTCGTTGATCTCCCCGGATATGACACATTTCCCGTCCCTTGCGCGAACCCCATTGCGAAATGCATCATCTCGACCCGAAATAGCGTGACTGATCAATCGAGCAAACCAGGCTTCCTCGCTGACTTGAATATTTCCTAGAAAAATAAGCCAAAGAACCATTAAGCCAGTTAAAACTTACCCTCGTTGTAGATGTCATAATCCCCTGGCACAACTGGGTTGCTTGATGGCGTCAGGGTCCGACCAGAATCTCTCTGTCTAACAGTCCAAGTGCCCTCGACAACAAGGAGTACATTGCTGAGAATCCAGATCAGAGTTGCTTCGGTCAAAGAACCCTGCTGGTAGAAGCCTCCTAAGGTTGTTCCAGTAGACGCATTGTGGAAATGGACGTTGCGCCATGCGACGCGGTTGATTGGCATCGTAGGGAGACGTACATGCTGTTAGAACCTATCGGTTCAAGGCAGAAAGGCTGGGATGCGCATGCTGGAAGAAGGTGGAGTATCAGGATGGAGGGGAAGTGATTGCGTTTCTGATAATGAAGTTCAGAACCTTAGTCAGCGTCGCCGGAGATCGTAGTCGCAAGCTCCCGCCTGCAAGATGTCGTCATATGTGGCTTGGCTCTGGATTAAACCTGGATACAGTACAGTACAGTACTGTACTGTAACAGCCCCGCCCCCCTCTAATTATAAGCGTAACACAACCACAACCACAACCAACAACCACAGAAGCCACAGCCACATGTATACAAGTCAAACTAAACCACACCCTCCCCCTCCAAACAAGACTCTGCTCTTTTCTACTCCACAATAACCTCGGTCTCTCTTGCCAGTACATGTTTACTACGACTTCAATTCAATTCCTTCCAATTCTGATGGTCGCGTGAGAGGAACATACAGCTATTGACGGCGATACCCCTCCTTCCGCCCATTATGACTTCTGCAGCTCCACAAGATGGAGGCTCTAGCAAAGAGCACCTGAAGGACAAGTTAAAGAATCCTTTCAGTAATCTGCGTGAGAAATTCAGAGACTCGAGCCTTTATGATGTCAAAGTTGGATTTATTCACAAGAAGTAAGCAGCCCCTGCCGAAGGAGACTTCAAGGAATCTGACTGTGCTCTCCAGACATGAAATTGGCAAGTTTGCAAATTTGGTATGTCCGTTCTCATCATCATTGATCTGCTATCATAACTGACGTGGCCATAGATCAATCCAAATCATAGACATGACGAAGAACACGAGCAAGAGACTGATGCCAAGAGAACACGAATCGCCGAGTCGCACCGATTCCAATCTTTCGCCCCAGAACGACCAGGAAATAATATCAAGTGGTATGTGGATGGACGAGATTACTACTGGGTACGTAAAGGCTTCTTGAAAAAACGAAAGTCTTGCACTCATAAGACAATAGGCAGTCTCGGTAGCGCTGGAAAATGCAAAGGAGACCATATACATCGAGGATTGGTGGTTGTCGCCGGAGCTGTTCTTGCGCCGGCCCGCATACTATAATCAAGAATGGAGACTTGATCAGGTCTTGAAGAGGAAAGCAGAAGCTGGTGTCAAGATCTTCGTCATCGTTTACCGTGAAGTTGAGGTCAGTCAGGAGGATAAGCTTGCTGGCAATTGTTGATTTTGACAGGCTGCTCTTACATGCAACTCGGCTCATACAAAACATGCCCTCCAAGCTCTCTGCCCTAAAGGAACTAAAGGGCACGGCAACATTGTTGTCATGCGGCATCCAGATCACAATGTCCTTGAAAATGCTGCAGATATGACTTTCTATTGGGCTCACCATGAAAAGTTTATTGTCATCGACTTCAACACTGCATTTATTGGCGGCTTAGATCTTTGCTTTGGAAGATGGGACAGTCATCAACATCCCCTAGCAGATGTTCATCCCGCAGGAGTTGCAGGCGAGATCTGGCCTGGGCAGGACTTCAACAATAACCGTGTGATGGACTTTCAAAGCGTCAACGACTGGAAATCCAACGAGCTGTCAAAGGCAGAGTACGGACGCATGCCATGGCACGATGTAGCGATGGGAGTGATCGGAGACTGTGTATATGATATTGCAGAGCACTTCGTTCTACGTTGGAACTTCGTAAAGCGAGATAAGTACAAGCGAGATGGGCGGTATGATTGGTTAACCTTGGAAGGTCGAGAAGGTCCCGATGAAGATCTGGTCGGTGTTCAAAGACCAAAACACCCGGTTGGAGATTACATCCATCATCCCTTAACCCCATTAAGTAGCAAGACCTTAGGAGACCAGCAAGGAACCGTTCATGCGCAAATTGTTCGAAGCAGCTCAGATTGGTCCAGCGGTATCCTTACCGAACACAGCATTCAAAATGCATATAGCGAGCTAATCAGAAATGCTCAACACTACGTGTATATCGAAAATCAGTTTTTCATTACAGCGACTGGCGATCAGCAAGCACCCATCAAGAATACAATTGGGAGAGCGATCGTGGAAGCCGTTGTCAGGGCTGCAAAGGAAGGAAGGAAGTTTCGTGTCATTGCTGTCATCCCTTCTATTCCTGGCTTCGCGGGTGACCTTCGAGGAGACGCTGCCTTGGGTACGCGGGCAATTATGGACTATCAGTACAAATCCATTTGTAGAGGGGAGCACTCCATTTTTGAGCAGATTAAAGCTGAAGGCGTCGACCCAAAAGAGCATATCTTTTTCTTCAATCTCAGATCATATGACCGACTGAATGTTACCCCGACCATGAAAAAGCAAGAAGAAGCATCAGGTGTCAAGTATGGAGATGTCCAGAGAGCAGAAGCCGAAGAAATTATGGATACTGGTATCCATGGATCCAAAGACCAGGACGATGGTGCCGACACACACATGGGAAAGCAAAGCGCCATTAGGGGTGCACTTGATCCCCGAGATGACTCTGGCAATGAGAGTGAGGAGAATGAGACAGACGCTAAGCAAAAGTTTGAAGCTGAAGCCGAAGCTGCTGGAAACGTCCAGAATGAGCAGACAAATACAACAGACAGCGTGGCTAAGAATGCTATGCTTGATCAGCCGGATCTGGTGGACGAAAAATGGGAAGGTTCTCTCGAAACTGAAGCCGAAAACTGGATCCAAGAGGAACTTTACATCCACGGAAAAGTTCTCATTGTAGACGACAAGACTGTGATCTGCGGAAGCTCTAACTTGAATGATCGTTCACAGTTAGGGGTGCATGACAGTGAATTGTCTATCGTTATGACTGACACCAAAGTCTTAAATTCAAAGATGGCTGGGGAACCGTACGAGGCGCGCAATCACGCAGCAACTCTGCGACGCTATCTGTGGAGAGAGCATCTGGGTCTTCTACCTCCTCAAGAGCTGAACGGGAAAGACGATCCTAATTGCCAACCACCTAATGTCCCAAATAATCCTCAAGAAGGCGACAACTTCGAATTCGTCGCTGACCCTCTGAGCGACGAGCTCTGGGAATTGTGGACGAGCCGAGCCTCGAGGAATACAGAAATTTTCCGCCAATTGTTTCACGCTGATCCTGATGACTATGGTAAATCGACCTCTTAGCTCTTTAAATATGATCACGCTAGCTAACTACCATTACAGTGAAAAACTTTGAAGATTACGACAAATTTCTGCCTCCAAAAGGCACGAAAGCTGGTCACATCTACGACAAAATGATCCCTCCTGAGGAGATCCGCCACAAGCTCGATCAAATCAAAGGCCACCTCGTTTGGATGCCTTTAGATTTCTTGAGAGATGCGCCGATGGCAGAGACAGGGCTGCAGATGAATCAGTTCACCGAGAGTATTTATACCTAAACGTATTTCAAGCGATGTCAACCGAGTCATTTTCTTTTCCTGTTTACTGTCTTCACGCGATTCGTCTTATGGCTATAGGCAGAGCCGCACAGGCAATATACTTGCATTTGCGTTGAAAAGGGGCTAGGGAACAAGAAAAAATAGGCGAGAAGGCGATATAAGGGAATGATATTCCACGATCCAACCCAAAGAGCTGCTCAAGTATTTCTAACCTCAACCACTGTGAGCATTCGTCCCTGGCCTTTCCCTAATTTAGACATAGGCTATTTTTCTATTTTCAGACTGGCGCGTATACCTTCGTAAACTCGACACTATTTAGGCTTTGAATATACTCATCCTTCTTGAACAAATCTCTTCCCAGCGTATGAATACCAACAGTACCCTCACCCATCAAGTACCCATGTCTCATCGGTCGGTCCCTCCCACTCACAGAAGCCAGGCTGGCCCAGGCACACGACCACTTGCCTTTTCCAGTGATCTTGCACGTGACACATAAGATAAGAAATGTTGCTAGCCCTCAAACTGAAGGTGCCAACATCCCTCGCACCTGATCTGTCCTGGAAGCAAACATACAATCATGATTATGCAGCTTTGCGGCTGGGAGGCTCTTGGCTACTGTATCTGCCCAGCCGTTCCTGCATTGTTGACCTGAGCTTGATCTGATTGCCCAGATAAATGGCCTTGCCAGGCCGTCAGCAAGGATGATTATAAATGTTGGAACTTGGAACTACGTAGGGCAATTGGGTCCGAGGATGGTTTGGAATAAATAGGTGGATGATCTCCCTCATGACAAACTCGTCAGGTCTAGTGCCTTTTTGCTTGAGGTCAATTGGGTATCTAGAAGCTGCAAGATGCGTTTCTTTACTGGTGCCGTCCTGGCGAGTTTGGTTGCTGTAGGCAATGGATTGGATATTCTGATTAGTGTGAGTACAATTGGATTCGAAGAAGATTGATTGTGAATACTGATCGAGAGGTAGAATGACGACGGCTTCGGAACTGCAAACATCCGCGAGCTGTACAAAGCCATGAAGGCATTTGGACATAATGTATACATCGTGGCCAGTGTGGTCAATCAAAGTGGGACGGGTGGAACAGTGGTGTATACCAAGGAGAAGAACTTAACTGGAGATAGTGAATTCGGTACTTGATAATATCTGAACACCCAATTTCTCAATCACTGATGGAGTGCAGGTATCGTCAAGGCAGGTGCCCCTTCAATTGGCCCTGATCCAATGGATAGCCATATCTGGTATTATAACGGTACCCCCTCAGCTTGTGTTCAAGTTGCGCTGGACTACGTATTACCCCGCTTTACGAACCTCACCACTTTCGATCTCGTGCTCAGTGGTCCTAACTACGGCTTGAATCTCGGTCCGTTCCTATATACTCTTGCTGGTACACTAGGGGCCACATATACAGCCGTGGAGCGCGGTATCCCCGCCATTGGAATATCCGGTGCATACGGTGTTCAAACGCCCTACTATTGGGTCAATGAGACCACAGCAGTAGGCTTGAAGGACCCTGCCACGATCATGGGCCAACTTGGTGCCAATCTTGCCCAGCAGCTCATCGCGAACGTAGCCGCAGCCGGTGGTGGACGTCTCCTCCCCCTCGGCTATGGAATTAATGTCAACATCCCGCTCATCACATCCTTCAAATCAGATAATTGCACCAATCCACCCTTCATTCAAACACGTCTCACCGGATCCGCGGTTGTTGACCTAGCTCTTTACAATGAAACAACTGGTCTTTTCAGCTACGGCGATGACCCAAACCCTGGTCTCAACCAGTGTATCAATGGCGACTGCTCACTTCCGGGAGAAACAGCCATTCTAGCCAAGGGATGCCAGAGTGCGGTCAGCATCTTCACGGTCGATTATGATGCCCCGATTGGAGGCGAATGCAAGAGCGGACCTGATGTGAGAAGTCTTTTGATGCCGCTTGTGCAATATGCAAATTCGAGTACGATTGTTGGCGGCTTGAACGGAACCAGTGCAACTGGTGTGGGGAATGGGACAGTAATAACGAGTCCGACGTTGACACCTAGTGCGGTTGTAGGGGGTAAAGGCGGGAGGGTAAATGTTTCGGCATTGATGGGGGTTGTTGGATGGGTCTCGACGGCGTGGATATTAATCTAAAGTTGGTGTAGAAGCTTCGAGCATCAATCCGCAGTGTTCTCCTACTACTGTCTTCATTCCTTGGACACCGTTCATGTCTGTTCGAAAGCAGCTGGCATTTACTTTTCCGCGGTACAGCACATTCGGCTCCCATAGTAGCGCCTGGAGAGTGGTCGATTCATCCAATGATTACGACCTGTGGTAATTTCAGTAGCAATGGACCGGATGGTTCAAATGATTACTACCAGATAAGCTTGTATTCACTTCAGTAAGTAAACGCCGTCTAGATAACATCGAGTTTTCGGATTACCAAGTGGTTTAAGCTCGATAGTTCTACGGCCGTGGTCCAAATGTATGCAGTGGGAAGGCATCCCTTGCCATCATCTTCCTGATCATCGATTCGAAAGTGACGTAGATCCAACTGCACCGAAACAAGCGAATCCGATACCGAAAGCGCTTCGTGTATCTAGAGAGCCGCGTTGACATCATTCCCGCGAGGAGAAGATGCATCCATCCCGCTTCGGCTCGCTTGCAGCCAATCAAAACATGGCGACCGCTTAATTACGGCCGAGCCGAGCCTGTATATATCACAGGAGTTCGGAACGCAGTTTGTGCGTGGCGTTAAGCTTTCGAGGTTGATGATGGCTCGGGATGATACGCAGCCTAGCTTCTGAGTGAGTGTTGAAGGTAAAAGATATAAAGAGCGACGAATGATGCTCCAAAGGATGTTTCGATCTCATCAATGATCGATCTCACATCTTCATATCTATCAAGCCAATTAGTCCTCTTAGCTTTCTACCTCCAAATCCATCTCTTTTCTATACAGATACATCATACAGAGAACTAAAATATCAATCAATAACCAACACACCATGTGCTGCAAAAACAAACAAGCTCGTCGCCAATCCCTCTGTGAGCGCCGCGCTGCTCGTCATACACCTGCAGCAGTCGTCTATGAGCGCAGATCTAGATCAGGCCTCATCCATCTCCTTATCGATTACTTCTCCTCCTCCTACTCCTCTCAGAACCGCCATGAAAAGCATCTGCAGCTGCAGCCGTCAGGACATGCACCCATGAAACATAAGCCGATAGAAGACGATCAGCGAGCGAGTTTTCAAGGGAAAGATGAGTGGATTCCTGATCAGGATTCGAAGGAGAAGGAGAAGGAGGAGCTGGCGATTGGTGGTGCTGGTGGGTTGCCGAGCTATGGGGAGGTTATGAGATTATGAGGCAGGGACACTGTAACGGGTTTGAACTTTCAATTTTAGATTGATTGTTTTGGGGGATGTTATTGAAGTTATGGGAATGAAAGAAGGGGTTTTGGTGGGGGGTTTGTTTGCAATTTGTTAATAGAGTAGTTGATATTCATTGTGTTTGAATCGTAGATTCGCAGTACTGTATGATACTGTACGTATGTCTTTTATCAATATGTATGAATGCAGTAAGGATGGGGAGGGAGATATCGGGAGATGTACATAAGTAAGTTTCGTGTCTCTAAGGTGTTTCTCCAAGGTCCCGAACCGACTTCTTAACCTCTCTTCACTTGAGTTGAGACCGGTTGTTAGTGTTTTCATTTCAAACACAACAGATGTTTCGTCGCTACAGCATGCCACTACAGGACAAACTTCCTCAAGCTATAGTTATCATCGCAAGCTATCCTCCATCACGACTTGTCAAGAATATTGTGACTGTTACAGTAGTCGGAACTTAGAAAACCGGATCTTAGCTTCATTTCTACCTCTCCGTATATATCTAGCACGATCACTCAACTCTTTATAAGAATTCCTTCCCATCATATGCGATACGGGAAGTACGTACCAATTTATAAAGATCCCAGACTCCCAGGGTGGGTAACTTCATAAGGAGCTTATCTCTATCTGAGTGGAGTAGAGTGGCTCCGCCCTGGATGCTCGCGTGCTAGATTGGGTTAGCGACCTTCCCGCCAATACAACTTCCACCATCTGCGCTTGTCTCGATGCATCTTATCGGTCCACAGAATAATCTTTCATTCAGCTTAGCCATGGTTTGTTCCTTTTCTTTTACTTTGCTTTACTGAATACTCCTCGGACTGGAATCGAGTTGTAGTGACGAAGCCAGGACTGGTGGTTGGACAAACGCTTTGATGCTATTCAGATCAAATTATATCTTCGATACTCGAAGTCGAGGCATTTCTCGTGCGTTAGAATAATGAGATACAGTGGTTGCGGGCCAGAACGAGCCAGCTGAAGACAAAGTGGAGGCTAGATCGACCTGAATCCCGCTAAGTTTAAGACGACGTCTTCCCGCTTCATCGAGCTAAGCGATATGATTGGATCAAAGTGTGCCAGAGGGGCGTTCTGAATGAGACAATGAAATAGATCTCCGAAATCTTTTATGGGGGGACCTGGTAGTATTGGTAGCCAACGAACAACATGAAGGTTGACGCCTCTGGTAATCGCTGGTCAAGTCTATCCGTCGTTCCTAGCCAAAAATGGCGTCGGCAGTAACCCGCCATAGGAGACATGAGGTTTCTGCATCTCTCTTGAACAAATCATGTTCATTCTCTGCTCTGTATCCTACTGTGCTTTCTGATCGACTCTTTCCTTACCGCCATCCGTTCGACTTCTCCTCCATCGTGGCCTACTGATCAAGTGAGCAAGACTAGACCAAACCCTTACTTAGCGATGCTCTCTGGCCGTCAAACTCGCGATTCCTGGGCTCAGAAAGCTACCGAGACATATCATGCCTTCTCCGCAGCTCTCGGTACCTCATACCAGCCGCTGGCACAATCTGCACTGCCCACGAGCACCGATATAAGGAGTCGTCCGAGGAGAAAATGCTCACGCGTGCCTCTCTGGAAGCTGCTCATATGCAGTGGCGGTGTCTTGTGCATCCTCGTCGCAGTTGCCGTGTACACACGTGGAGACATTACCTTTTCGACCGCAAGCTCTGATCTGAGTAGTTCCAGGGCAAGCATTTCGAGAGACCAATATATTGCGGCCATACTAAGAGATCCCGTCGAGGGTCTTTTTGATCCGGATCCGATCCGGGAAAAATGTAATGCGACGAAGTTCCAGGAGGGTTTGGTCTGGCACTGCGATACTGTTGTGGGAGGTATTGGAAATGTCGTGAACATGTGGCTCAATTGTGCCCGATATGCCATCGAAGCAGGAGGTAATCTCCCAATCCCCTTTCACCGTTTCACAAGGGATGGCCTAACATGATATAGCAACAACGTTGATTCTCCCTCGGCTAGGGGCTCGTTCCGACGATTTAATCAACCTTGGCGATGCGACCCGATCCGTCGAACTATCCCATCTCTTCGACATCTCTTACTTCCTCGAGGAATGGAATTCGGCTTGTCCACAAATTCGCGCTGTAGTATCTGACTCGGAGGTACCCAATCTACCCACAGCCGCAACTTCTCCTCATCTGTCTCCTAGCGGCGTGAAGAAGTTCGAAATGAGGAAATACTTGATCGTGGATCCAACGGGCTGGCGGGAAGCTTTCGATATTTGGCTAGCGAAACAGGCAGGCTTCGATAGCATCTCGGCCGAGAAACCTGTGCGTGTCCAGCAAAAGATGGTCCTAGCCGAGTGGAATCGGGAAGTTCATCCCCTGAAGTTTGCCAACTCTTATCCTCGCCTGTTCCGCTATCCTGTCCAGACTCGACGGCTAGCTGCATCGGCCTTGTGGAGCCTAGAGAAGAAGCTCGATCGTCCTGTGGTGGCCGATGCCATCATTCTCTCCAAGGACCCGTCGCCCTTATCCAAAGTCAACTCGCTCGGTCCGAACCGCCTCAGTTCCAACGGCTTCTTGGGTGCCCACCTACGCGTGGCAGCAGACGCTGTTGCAGCGGGCTGGCCGGGCTATGAATCCCAGGCCCCATTTTACATCGCCGAAGCAAAGCGGCTTAATCTGACGGCTATCTATCTCGCGACCGGCTCGCCGGAGCATCGCGACATGTTTCGCAAAGATGCCGCGTTCGAGGGCCTAAGTGTTATTGTCAAGGAGGACCTCTTTAACCCCGAAGAGCTTGCGGAACTGCAGAAGCTGTCATGGGATCAGCAAGCGCTTGTGGACTATGATATATTAATGCATAGCTCTTGGTTCTACGGCACTGTACGAAGTAGCTACAGCTGGTCACTAGCAATGCGTCGAGGCACGCTGCCAGAAGCTAGTAACTCGAATGTAGAAGAGGAAAGTGTAAAGAAGGACGAATATAGGGATGGCCTCAGCGCTATTGTGGGACGGTATGATAAAATCAACCCGGAAGGTTTATGGCCTTGATGCGGTCTTGTAATCCCGGGGCTTTTCCACCTCATAGATCATGAAGTTATGTCAAACTAATGTAATATCATCATAATATTAGGAGATCTTATAGCTGAGATACCTTTTACTCCATATCCATCTTTCTCCATTATTGAATCGTGGTTCAGAGCGATGACTCGTGGTGTTGTGTTCTGCCAAAGCAAATAAGTTTTAGAATTGATCCCAGACAGCATTCTAGTGATATGCACACGACACTAATAGCCAATTAAATCATACATCGAAGCAGCAAGTGTGCTTGTGGAAAATGATTGTTTGGAGATACTATGAGGGGTTATTATCAAGGCCCGTGCCTGTTACTTTTCACACCTGCTTTTGAGGTATATTGAAGTACTATACTTCACTTCGTACCAAATTATCTTATCAAAACAATGACACAAAGCTCGAATTGCGTCTGCTTTAACTTGATCGTACATAACTGCAAATTCCAAAGCTCTAGATGCATAAAAACATGAAGTGATTGAAGCAAAAAAACAAAGCCCAGAACTCATCGTCGTTCCAGAACTCCAAACCTTAACCCCTCTTTCACGTGACTAATATATGTACCTAAAGACCCGCCCCTCCTCGACCCACACTAGTACGTGGACAGACAGACAGCTTCACCGTCTCTTGACATAAGCATAAGATCTCCCACTCTCCCCATTACAATACGAAACATTCCTCACTCCCCTCCGAGAAAGAAAAAGAAAAAGAAACCCACAATTTCAATCATGGCAGTAGTAATTCCACCCGGAGGAACCTTCCTCGACACGCTCAACCGCTCATTCATCACTGTTCCCGTTGACAAGGAGAAGAACAATGCCGTATCAACAACCGAGTTCCTGGAAGCTGCCGAGTCGTTGACGACTTTGTTTGGTAACAATATCCTGCATTATTCTCCCTTCTCTTCTCATGGATATAGAGCTCGCTAGCTAATGCTTGAGCTTTTTTGGGGTAGATATTTTGGGCTCAATGGCTTTCAATCCTGTTAAGACTGACATGCTGGGTAATGTCAAGGTATTTATTTACTTACCTTCCCCCCTTAGGATTTTGTGAAAGCAAAAACAATGGATACTTTTATGGGTGGGAGGGAAGGCTAATTCATAGCAGAAAATCAGAGATAGACAGCTTGCTGCACCTGCGGAGTCGGAAACTCTGCAAGACCTTGTTATTAACGAGTTGAAGACGAAGAAGCATGTTGCTAGTGAAGGCCTGGTTTGGCTCGTCCGGTTTGTGCCCCCATCTCCCCCATCTCCCCCCCTCCTTTCTCCAACCTCTCCTCTCTTTGTTTACATTCATCTCCTTTAACTCAATTCTACTTTGGAAAGCTACTAACACCTACCAGAGGATTAGATTTCACCTGCATCGCCCTGTCTCAAAATCTCGCCCTCCCCTCCGAAGAGCTCAGCGCCTCCTTCCGCAACGCCTACGGCGACACCCTCAAACCACACCACTCCTTCCTCATTAAGCCCGTCTTCAGTGCTGCTATGGGCGCGTGCCCGTACCGCAAGGATTTCTACATCAAGCTGGGTGAGGATCCTGAGAAGGTCGCGGAGGAGTTGAAGGTGTGGTTGGCTGCGTTGGAGAAGGTTATTGAGATCTTGAAGGCCTTTTTGGATACGAAGGAGGCTAAGTGGTAGATGGAAGGGAGGAATAGGAGGGTGGGGTATATGGTGAGAGGGGAAGAGCGTGCTGCATGTTTGTCCTTTCAGCAGCAGGATCTGTGAAATTGCAATGAAATGGAATGACATCAAAATGCAGAGTGTTACATACACATGGTCCAATTCGATGCGATCAGTTTATGCTATATGATGAACACCACACGTATGCATCACATATGAGCTTCTGCCACGCGAGGGAGTCCTCATTTGATATCGTATTGCTTCGTGATCGTCTACATCGTTACATTGTTACAAAGGGTATCCTCAGAACGTTCTGAGACCTCCTCATTTCCATCATAAGGCAGACCAAGCATTTCCGCCCAGTGGGATTCGCAAGATCGCCATCTCTTGTCCACCGTCATAGCAGATCATAATTTCATTACCGCCACTGCTCACGTTATTGTCATGAACCCATCGTTGCGCAGAACCACTATTGCCACCAAAGCAAGGGATGGTAGACACCATAAACCCTCCGAGATCCGCAGTGTGCATCATCTGATCTCCCCTTTATCATGCTGTACAGGAACCTTGTTTCAACCGGCCAACATATGAAAAAAGCTACAACCCGAGCAGTTGTCGAGTGTCGAGTGGTGAAAGCCGAAAGACAAAAAACAAAACATATCGAATTATCCCTCAGCCAAAGTTCAGCCCAACCACATCGGACTACGGCTACATCCCCGAAACCAGGTCATTTTCAGAGTCTCCTGAAAAGCCACCTGGGCTTAAGACCTACAAACGAGCACGTCTTCCTAAACGCATACCTAAGATCTCCCCTAATATAAGGTTTTCTCTTGACCTTGGCGATGAGGACTATTGGAACACCATCTTTTGCCCCTTGGAAATCGCGGCTCATGTGTTCTCGTATGGGACTGACTAACCTGTCTATTATTTCACTGCGTTGTTGGACTCCTCCGAGAACGGGGTCAGTGGGATAAGCCGGTGGGATGTCCAGTTCGATCAGGCTAGTTCCGTCTTCGCCGGGCCATACTGAGGTTCGAAAACGAGGCATTCCGCGGGAGTTGTAGTCTAATGCTATGATAAGTTGTTTGAGGGCTGGAAACACGGCTTTGAAGCGTGGTTGGGGAGGGTGGCCTGCGAATCCGGAGAGTAGAGTGATGAGTTGTGCACGCTCAGCATCGAATGCTACTCGCTCCCAGTCTTTCATGATGCCTGGTCCACCTATGCCCAGATAATCCCCTTCATCTTCTAATAGCATGAACATGACGAATAATCCCATCAGGCTGTTCAAGAGCAGTGTGTCTAGCCTCGGAGAGAAATAGAATCGTAATATGCCCTTCCCATCGGCTCCTGCAGGCGGCTCATAATCCATCAACCGGTGGGTTCTCAATGCTACAGTGCGAGACTCGGAGCAAGCATGAAATATAGAGGGCGTGAGGCTACTGTTGGAGCGGAAAGTCATGCGTTCGTTGTAGAGCTTGGAGCAGGGGTGCAGCTCATGTACACGGGGCAATACAGTATGTTCCCATATTTGCAGTCGGATCTCCAGAGGAAGAAGCATAAAGTGTGGGAAGGTAGGAGGGTTGTGGAAGGGTTTCGTGAAGGCCTGCCGGGCCTTTGAGAACTTGCTCGGTTTCAAGGGGATCGAAGGAGGAATCGGGGCGTTGTTGGTTGTGGTGATAGGGACAGTTTCGGTATCTCTGTGGCCATCGACGGGTACTTTATCTTTAGCCATCTTGGTGTATTTCCTTGACCTGCTAGGAGATTAGTGTTGTGTCGAAAAGGGTTACAAGTGTCGAAAAAGTAGCTGCGGGCAAGAAGCCGATCACAGGTCGCAGACTTCGAAAGCACTCGAGATAGAATAGTCTCCAGACAAGTAAGCGTTGCATTAATCAAGAGGCAAATCAATCTGACGGGAGTCGATCAGTTGATAGGTTGAGTTTGTTACATCAGCGATAGAGCACGATCTCTGGTGAGGCTTGTTTGGTTTTTGGTAGTCGCGTTGCATAAAATAGAAGACAGGTAGCAATAGAATAAAATCAAGTCCTAGTCGAAACGAAAGGTGAAAGTGTGGCAGAGAAGTTGAGATAGAGGGCATGAAGGCAAGGCAAGGCATCTCGTCGGGCGCCGGGCGTTTCTCAGCTGAACAACCATTGAAGTCCGAAGCTTTGGCGGGGTGACGCTGATCACCAACTGGCCAGAGCTTTGACTGGCTGTTTTTAGGGCTGACTAATACCCTTCAGAGTCATCAAATGCATTCTGTATAAGCCTACGTACATCATCAGCACCTAACCTGACAGCCCATCCTCTTTCCCCTTATATACGAAGTACTACGTGTGTAAAGCCTAGATTTAACCTGGCCGTAGTCCTCTGTATCTAGTGCAGAGCCCAACATTGTACGTTGAAGCATTGACCTTGCATATCTTTGAAGTCCTCATAGCTTGAGCGGCCGAACCTCAATAGTTTCAATGTATCGAAACCAGTACAGAAGACAATGTTGGCAGTTTTCTTCAGGGACCTAGTGCGCCTGACCCAGCAATTTCTCTTGTCTTCCTTGTTGCATATGACTCGGAACTATCGCTTTGATCTTCAAATCTCGTATCTGGAACAATTTAATCCTTTCATCGTTGTTGTCTATATTCTTTTGCCCTCATTCCTTGAGTACAAAGAGCCAAGACGGAAGCCTGGTCTTCGCCTACTTCATGTGTGACTTTTGTCATCGGACCACTTGATGAGCCTGTGAAGCTCTATCTGTCGCTTCTCTTTAGTATCAATAGCGTCTTACCGACACAATGGCAGAATATTAATCAGTTAATTGGAGGCTCTCAGATAATCCTGGAGGATCTATGAGAAATTTGAGTGGAAACACTATGGGATTGTGTAGAATATGATATAGGATCTATAAATATATGTGGTAATTGAAGCCATGCTACGACCTATGTTGAGAGTCTTAGTAATTTCCACTTCAAATGAACACAAAGCTCCGATGTGAACACACGTACACCCAATTATTATGCCGCCACTCCCACAGCCTGTATCATGTCCCAGCTTAGTACACCACACATGTTTGGATTTGGATGTTATGAGGACTTGAGGAGGATCTAGATATGGAGGCGGCTGTGGGAGCATGTGGAGAAACGAGCACGTTGGAGAGACACAGGAGGACGAGGATGAGAAAGCCTGTGCATGGGGTTAAATATCAATAATATTCTGAGGCTGAGATAAACGAAAGACCTCTTTGAAAGTCAATTGCATATTCATACGTATACGCTACATCCAAAATAGCCTTGGGGCCGACTGTAAGGAGAGACTGAGATTACAGGTGAGATATCCTACCTTCCGGCGAACATAAACATGAATAAGCCACACAAATTTCGGAATAAGTCAGGTACTAGGCTTCCACAACTATCCAGATGTCTGGGATGAGGTAGCACACAAAAGTGGCAAAACTCTCATTTGCATGGTGTAAAGAGAAGAACACAAGCAGGATTTGTATGACATGAGGCCAATAGTCGACTTCCAAGTTCCAAGTTCCAAGTATTACGTTCCACAGCTGCGAGAAGCTCATTTTAAGGACACCTGCAGCCTGTAGGTGATACACACACCTCAAGTACAGGCCCTTGGAAATCCAAGTTTTGATAAAGAGGCGCCCAAAAGTTCAACTAGCTTGAGTTGAAATATTTCTGCAAGGGGATTCTGATATATACCTCTTCAAAGTTGCATCACTAAGATTCCGACTAGCTTCTAGCCCATCCAATACATCAATTCATTCCCTCTTCGATTTTTCTCTTCAACATGCCACAAAAACTTTCAAATATCACACTATCGTGACCCTTCAGCCATCGAATGGTAGTTTTTGATCCACCCACTCCATCGTCATTGGCCTCTACGTAGACTTTAATTCCAAAAGCCATATCTTCCTCATCATCTTCGTCTGGGGCTTCGTCCTGATCTTTCTTGATATGTCGCCGAGCTGCACGGGACCATACAGCCTTCTCACTAAATCCGATTCCCACGGAAAGATTGTTTTTCCACATCCATTTCAAGGGTAATCCAGTTAGTGTCTTGTTGACACGCTCTCCAATCTCCGTGTGGCTTTTACTTGACTATGAGTGTTAAGTAAGTGCATGCAAGGGAAAAGGAAAAGACTTACAGTGATCAAGTACTCCCCTGGAAACGGCAACAGATGCTTTTGCAAACTAGCAACCCCCCTCGCAACGCCCATCACTGGTCTCAAATCCTCAAAGCTCCACGCAAGACCCCACCTCCTTGTCTTGCTTCCCTGTACGAATTCTGTCACCGCATAATTATCTACCCCATTCTCTCCCAGTTTCTTCACTAGCACCTCGATGTTGGAGAACTTGCCTAGCATAGAAGTGTACCACTGTACCCGGTCTTTGAGAATGACGCTTTCGTCAATCATGCGAGACACAAAAGCCACCTCCCCTCCAGGGCAAACCATTTCAGATTCGGAGCCAGTGCAGGCTGTGAAAGGCGGGCGTTGTTTAGATGCTGCGGAGGATAGAAGATCGTCGATTGAGGTGTAGAATGGAGGATTGCACATGGTAAAGTCGATGCTAAGATTCCGTCAGTAAGAGTTTCTTGACTTGAGACCTGGGCACTCGCTTTTCAAATCCCATCCTGTCTAGAGATAACAGCGGGTCAGTGGATTGGGTCTGGAGGAGTTTGATCCTGTTTTGGAGCCCATTGGCATGTACATTCTGCTTGGCAAATTGAAAGCTCTTCTCATCAATATCTATAGTTGTATCAGTAAGCCTTCTGTTTAAAGTGATATGCCAGGCTCACCTGTGCCAGCAAACCTCCAATTTGGACGCTGAGAACATCCTAGCAGCGGGTAGATGCAGCTCGCGCCAGTCCCAATATCGAGACCGACCACCTTCCGTTGAGGGTCAAAATTGTCCGTGTAAGTATCACTCGTGGTGTCCAAGAGATTCTGGATCCAAAGTAAATAATTCACACGATTAGGAACCTGGGGGCGTTAGCTATGGAGAAAATAGAGGAAAGAGATCAGATGCCTACGGGAGGACATAATCGATCTGGCGGTAGCGATATTTTGAGGCCGAAATCACGCTTCAAGAGAGACTTCGTGAGTTGTTGGACGGACTCTGGATTGCTGAAATCTAGTTGACCATTTGGTTTTAAGCTAGAGAGCATTAACTCGGAGTACGGATAGGGGGTGGGGGAGGGGGGGTTGTAGCTTGTTGGTATGTGATCAGAGAAGCTGGGTTTTATCTTTGAACTAGCAATTATATTTGGAGGACTGGCTTACATTTTGGCAAAATCGCTATCTTGTAGAGCCAAAGTAGCGAAATTAATGTGGCCCTCGTAGGCATTCTCAAGCTTCGACATGTTGGGATGGAGGAGATTATATTTGGTGCGGAGGCAAAGTTCACCTAATTACAACCCACAAGCTTACCAATACGACGACCACCAAATCTTTGTATAGCCTTTTTTAAGGATACACATATGCTGTGTCTTTATTCCAAAAAATAGTTCAAATTTGATTATGGGGTTTTTCAAAAGTGAGGTATTGCTGTAGCTGATTAGGGTATTGGTTGGTCACAAGTCATGTATCTCATTATTTTCAAATGTTTTCGCAAGGCCATATATCATTCCATAAAGACCCACAGGATGCTCAATGAACGGCTACAGTATAGTCAGGTATTTCGTTGGCATTGAATTATCCTAGGAAAATAACTATGCCCGGATTAATGACTCGCCACTGTAAACCCAAACTCCCCGTGCAGAAATCAAATTGGTATTGGTAGTCCTTAAACCTGAGACCTTCTACTCCTCGTCATCCCACTTCTAATTTTTTGTAGCGGGTCCATTCCCCCCCATAGGCTCTGCAGTTGGCACATCAGGAAGAGTAGCCTGAGCATCCTCTAAAGCAACAGTCCCTTTCTTGTTTACTGGTCCATTCTCCGCAGATGCCCCAGCTGCGACATCCTCCCAATCATCCTCTACTTCCTCGATGGATGGAAAGAAGTGTCTGTATGTGTTAAAAATATTTCATTCGAAGATCGGAAGAACTTACGGTAGCCAGTGACTGTAAGCATCAACATCTTTTGGAACGAAAGTGCAGAAAATGATCTTGTCGAGCTTGCCACCATCCTTTCCTCCAAGGAAATCCTTCACAGCCTTGATAGCAACAGCTGCTGCATCATTGCTTGGATATCCATAAATACCGGTGCTTATAGCGCTAAATGCGATACTCTTACAATCGTTCGTAACAGCGAGCTTCAAGCTTGTAGTATAACACCCTGCCAGGTCTTCCTCGCTGTCCTCCACAAATTGCGAACTATAGACTGGCCCAACCGCGTGTATGATCTTCTCACATGGCAACTCATATGCATCTGTGATCTTGGCCGAGCCAGTCTCACAGCCTTTCAATTTTCGGCATTCCTGAAGCAACCTAGGTCCTGCAGCTCTGTGTATAGCACCGTCAACCCCACCACCTCCAAGTAATGAATTATTGGCAGCATTTACAATAGCATCGACTTTGAGTTTCGTAATATCTCCTCGAACAAGACCGATGCGATCGTTGAAAGATTGAGAGGGCTTTGGCGGTGGTTGGGCCTTTGGATCAAATGTCACCGGAATGAGTTTCTTGAGGCGGTAGAGAAGCGACACTGTAGGGATCTCTGCTGATAGGATGATAGTCATGGTTCTTCTGGCAGCGAATATGCAAAGATTTAGATTCCAAGATTCGAAGTTGAAATGGACGGGTTGGAAACGGACCTTGAACGAGAATGTGAGGCTGAAGACAGCTGGGGTGAGAAGGCTGAGAGCTCAGCCCCTCACACGTGATTTAGTGTCATCTCAGCCTCTCCTGGATATTTTGTCTGTCAAGTTGACTCATACAGCTAACCTTCATACTTTCACAACAACAAAAGGCTTGCAGCATTGAAACACAACGGCCGGGATTCCCTTTATGAGATAGCGATCAATCTACTTTGAAAGTTGCGCACACAATCATGGCGGACGCAATTACTGAAAATGTTGCGAAACTCCAGCTGGACGAGGAGACTGGGGAGATGGTCTCAAAATCAGAATTGAAGAAACGCCTGGCTAAACGTGCGAAAAAAGCGGCTACAGCAAAAGCTAAAGCAGATGCCCCAGCAAAATCCAACGTTAGTGCCCTGGAGACTGCCCAAAAGAAGGAAGAAGAGGTCAAGGTAGAACCTGAGAATATGTTTGCTCAAGGATGGTTGGACGGAGTGTACAAGGAACGACCAGTAAAGCCTGTTGTTACACGATTCCCACCGGAGCCAAATGGATTTCTGCACATTGGTCATGCCAAAGCAATTGCCGTAAACTTCGGTTTTGCTCGTTATCATGGAGGGGACTGTTACCTGAGATTCGACGATACCAATCCAGAGGCAGAAGAGGAGAAATACTTCACCGCAATCAAGGAAATTGTTGAATGGTTAGGATTCAAGCCCAAGGAGATCACATATTCTAGCGACAACTTTGATAAACTCTATGAGAAGGCGGAGGAGCTTATAAAACTAGATAAGGCATATGTCTGTCATTGTGAAGGTATACAATATTTGTATCTGCTACACAATTTTACCGACTAACTACGCCCATAGATCCTGAGCTCAAGGCTCAACGAGGAGGGGAGGACCACGGTCCACGATTTCGCTGCGAACATGCTAGTCAACCTGTCGAGACGAACCTAGAAAAATTTCGAGCGATGAGAGACGGGAAATACAAGCCACGAGAGGCGTTCTTGCGCATGAAACAGGATATTACAGATGGCAACCCTCAAATGTGGGACCTAGCTGCATACAGAGTATTGGATGCGGAGCATCACAGGACTGGCCCGAAGTGGAAGATCTATCCCACGTATGACTTCACTCACTGTCTCTGTGATAGTTTTGAGAAAATCACGCACTCGCTCTGCACAACCGAGTTTGTACAATCGAGGGTGTCCTATGAATGGCTCAACACCAGTCTAGGAGTTTATGAACCTATGCAAAGAGAATATGGCCGCCTGAGCTTATCTGGAACGGTTCTGTCAAAACGCAAGATCATGAAGTTAGTCAATGGTGGCTATGTTCGTGCTTGGGACGATCCGAGACTTTACACTCTTATCGCAATCAAGAGACGTGGGGTCCCTCCTGGAGCCATTCTCGAATTTGTGAACGAACTTGGGGTCACGACTTCTCCTACTACAATTCAAATCGCACGATTTGAACAGACGATAAGAAAGTACCTCGAGCGGACAGTCCCGCGGCTGATGCTGGTGCTTGACCCCGTTCCTGTTGTCATTGAAGATGCCGAGGAGCTGGAACTTGAGCTCCCATTCTCGCCAAAGATTCCTTCCATGGGAAGTCACAAGGTCAAGTTCACCAAAACAGTTTATATTGAACGAAGTGATTTCAGAGAAGTTGACAGCAAGGAGTACTTCCGTCTTGCGCCGGGAAAATCGGTCGGACTTCTCCAAGTACCATATCCTATCAAAGCTGTGTCATTCACGAAAGACGGCGATAATGTTACTGAAATCCGCGCAGTCTACGACAAAGAAGGGAAGAAGCCGAAAACGTACATTCATTGGGTTGCGGAAGGCTCTAGAAATGTTGAAGTTCGTATACAAAATGCCCTTTTTAAGAGTGAAAAGCCAGATAATGCTCCAGGTGGCTTTCTTGAAGATATCAACCCTGATAGCGAGGAGATCTGGCCAAATGCGATGATCGAGTCGGGCTTCGATGAAGTCAAGACACGTGCACCATGGCCTGAAGCTGCTGGGGAGTCGGAGTTAGGCAAGGGAGGTCTTGAGTCTGTCAGATTCCAAGCAATGCGTGTTGCATACATGGTGAGAATAATCTCAAGTTCGGTTTTTCCATTCCAATTAACACTCTGTAGGCAATGGACTCAGACAGCACCGACCAGAAGATTGTTTTGAATCGTATTGTCAGTTTGAAGGAAGACGCGGGGAAATAAGCTATTGCCGGATCCAACGATACCTACGACGGTTCGATGCATTGCAGGAGTTTAGGGCGAAGCGCTATGAGCATTAGTAAGACAATGTGCCATGTTAGATGAGTGAATACGATACTATTAAATTGGCACGTCACTAAAGTTGGTCTTTTGTCTAAATTAGAGAAGTCGAATACAAAGGACATAAGATATGTAAACAAAGCACTTGGCTCGACTGATTTCCAGAGCCCAATTCTATGGGCCGCTTGCAGCGAGTTTTGGCAAGAGACAAAGACTCCCAGCACCAAAGTCGACCCATTTAATTAGTATTGACATATCGCCAGTTTTTATTACAGACCATCGGACCCAAAGTTGTCAAACTATTTCAAGCTCTTCTCAATCAATGGCTTCTCGGAGCCCAAAATCTCCGAGACCTGGTTCATCTGGTCAGTCCAGAAGGAGACCAAGTGCTGAAGTCCTAGGCCTCGATCTCGGTAGAATTACCAAGAGCAAAGCTTTGAACTCTAAACGAGGACGACCAGATCCGCTAAAGCTTGGAAGTCCTGCTTCCAGTCACCCATTTATCAGAAATGGGTCACCGAATCATCGTTCCAATGAGCACACTTCCCGAGAGGCCGACATAACTCTGGCTCTCAATCGATCCAACGATGATATCGAAGCTACCCACGCTGAACTAAACCGGAGGGCAGCCGAGGCTGGCTCTCCTCATACCGGTGACATACTTAATCATTTTAACGCAATGGCGTCGCCGCCCAACTCGCCTCATACCCCTTCCTATAGACCGCTTAGCCCGAGGGCGAAACAAATTCTTATAGGGCTACAGCAAAAAGATTATGAAGATTTGATGAGATCTGATGCAAAGATTCATGAGCAGATGAAAGATTTGTAAGAGAACAACTTGTCTTGTTTTGCCTCCATTCCAGACTGACAATCTTGCAGGTTAGGCATACGGGAATGGTAAGTAGGAAGCAGGAACTAATCATGCTTATATTTCTATTCTCGATTCAAATATACATCTTCACTAAATTTAGGGCATAGAATGCTGCTCATAAGAGGTTCTAGAAACGACTGCTGACTCATGAACACTCAGGTGGACCGCCAATAAGCAATTATGGCAACAAAAGAGGGAAGAACTGGACGAGATTGATTACCGTATTCGAATTCTCCTGGAGCGACAGCTGGCTACTACGAGGCAAAACTCGGGAAGAGGTCTTGATGTCTCGGCCATTCAAACCATGGAGCATGCACAAATTGAAGAACAACGACGGGTAAGAAATAAGCTGACGAAATGGTTCACTGTCAATAGGCGCCAAATGAACCAAATTTACGTGCAATTCAAGAAATTAGAAGCTCGATCAGGTCGGACGTCTCGAACCTCTAGAAGCAACATAGTCAAAAACGTTCCATTTGAACAAGAGTGTATAGTAGAGCACATATACGCCAACGATGGCAACTGGGACAGTAAGTATAAATTGGTCCCATATCTTGCGACTTTTTGACTCGTAGTACATATTCGTTTACCTCGTTCAGTTTTGCAGTCAACATTGCTAATATCACTGTAGTTACTAAAGCCGGCTGGTATAAAAGAGAGGGATATGCACCCTGGGTGAAGGCAGCGCTCCGGGACATCGACCGTCAATCAAAAAAGCTCGGTGCTGAAATTGATAAAAACAAAGAAATTTGGAATGAACTTCAGGTCGCGGCCAAAACAATAAGGCATGAGATCGAGGCAGATCGCCTGTTGTACCAAAAGAACGACGCAGGCACAGATGCACTAGTATTTCAGGAAGCTCAAAGCCGGGGTAAAGGCTACCAAGCCATCATAGATAAACACATGGCATCTCGACTAAATGCCAGACACCATGAAGCTCTTTCACTAACCCAAAAGAATGACATACTTGACCACTTTAATGTTAGAATCGTGGAGAATAATGCGTTCCAGGCTATGCTAGATGGCGAAAGGTTGCGAACAAAAACTTTGCATCATATTTTGAAGCGGATTAGTCTTGGCACCGGCGAAAGAGCCAAGGGCGTATATGCCGTTCACATGCTTCCGGAATTTGTCAACGATCTTTATTTCAGTTTCTGGTATCACGACTTTAATAGGTCCGCCATGAGAAAACTAAGATCGCTCTTTGTGGACGACGGAGTTCCATCCGGCAGAAATCGTCAACAAATTGTCAAATTAATCAGCGACCATTACCAAAATCATCAGAAACATCACAAGACACTAAACAGTCTGGATAACAACTTCTCTCCAGATACTATTCGTAACATCCGTACGATATTTCAGAAAGAAGAGAATAAGTTTACAAAAATGGTTAAGCAGGCGGTGGAAATCGCCAAAGAGGAAGACTTACCCGCAATTCCAAAGACTCCCATCAGCAGCCTACCACCTCCGTCAGCAGATCATCTGATTCATCCCAAGACTTCTCTATTCCAGACCGGGATGACTAAAGAGGCAGCTGAGGCCCTTCTATCTCTGTCGTTTCGAGATTCGGAAATCGAACAGACATGGAGAGTAACCAGGCGTGGCGGTGACATTAGCGTCTCCAAACTCTATCATCAAGCGCTCTTTGACTTCTTCACTTCTCCCGATGTGTTCCCCAAATTTCGATACCACAAAAACGCATGGGATAAAACGGAATTTTGTCAAGCAGTGAACTGCCACCTTGCCAATGAAAGCAAGATTTCGATGGATATTCTTGAAGCTTTCGTTTTCTATTGTCACCATGTCGGACAGCTCTTTAAGATTGGTTACTGGTCACGGCGCATTACCCCGCATGACCAAGGCTGGGAGATCTGTGAAGAGCAACCTATCGGTGGCCCATTACGGAATTTGACTTACGAGCAACAGAGACCACCTAGAGGTATTGGCAAGGTCGAGCAAACGCTTTTGAACAACCGTACCTCCTTCAAGAAACACCAATCAGAACGAAGAGGATTAGATCTTATGCTCAAAATCAATACTTGGTCACCAAAAAGATTCAGCGGCCTGATTCCTCGAGCAAGTATCGACGATAAGGAGTTCATCGATTATGTACAGTTCTGGTCACTGACCGGAAGACTATTCGTGTTTGCTGACCCGTAAGCTAAATACCCTTTCTCCTGCTCTTGTAATGAAGGGGGCGATACTGACTTTAAGCAACAGCAAACAACATAACAAAAAAAATATCGAAGAAATGGATATCCTGCGTGTTGACAACGGCTGGGGACGTGAAAATAATCGCAGCAATCAGTCAGAATACCCGATTTCTCTCCATAATTTCAGGACACAACAGGCCATTCAGAGGATTCAACATTACTTCAATCTCGCTAATAACAAGGAGAAACTCATCTCGGCTTATAATGTGATGTTTCTCGGCCCGATTACCGAGAGTTATCTATATGATTTGCTTTATAATGGTGGGGACCGACGATCCTTCATGAACTGGAGTGTATCAAGGCATATGTTCCACTTGTTCCTGAGAGAATGTACGACGAATGGAAGCTTCTTCAGGTCAGTTCGAATGTCCTTCCCCGAGTCTCAATTGGCAGGGATACTTGTAGTGTTCATTTGGCCACGATCAAGAGACTAATAATCTCTTTCTACAGATTGCGACGGGATGGTATGGTCGACCTTGCCATCAATGGCTGGCAGGAGTTCATTGTCTGAGCAGCTGACTGGTTCTCTGCCAAATAACAAGATAGCACCAAGTCCTAGCTCGACACCCTTTTTGTATCTACTGCAAAGTAATAAATGATTTCGCATAAGTTTATGATGCACCTTTCCGCTTTTGAGGAGTCTGTTGCCAACGTTCTGATTGAAAGGCGGTGGGGTCGTAGGATATCATATATATGTTTCTCGACCGGAAAAAAGGGCTTGATAATTAGGCGAGGCAAACTGTAATATGCTATGAACACTTCGAGGTAATGCAAGAGCGTGAATGCAGAACATCCCATAGATATATCATCGACCGATTGATTATGGGTCCAAAGAAGGGTGAAAACAGTAGACCAGTAACAGAATTGCACACGAACGATTTTCGACAGGTTGATCTTCCCCCTCATAAGTCACGTGAGTATGGTTAACTATCAACGAGTTAACTATCAACGAGGTAACCAGACTGTTGCCGATTTTATGGTATCAGAGGTCTGGAAGTGTCAAGAATCACAAATATACTGAATTTATAGTGAAAGTGTGTTAATAGTGTATAGATTAGAGGTTAAGATATTGGAATTACGAACGCCGGGCAAATTATTTTGCGCATATCATTAAGAGATTAAACAGGATGTAATAACATTCCTCACTTCCTAACACAACTCTAAATAGAGTAGATTTCTCTCGGTGCCTTCAGTTCTCATGATTTACTCGTGCTGCTTGATATCATGAGTGCCGCTTGACGAAGCTTTCTCATGAACAGACTCTGGTATGACTGTAGACTGCCCAGCAGCTTGCGGATCATGTCCAAGAGTCACACCGCCCATGCCCAGTTCACCAGGTCCTGTCTCAGATCTCTTGATGTAATGTCCAGCCAGCAGATGCTCATGAGCCTCACATGGTCCAAGAACATATGCTGCTTCACCATGAACGGCATCATCGCCTGCAAGCATTTGTTCTTCAGTCATGCGAAGAGGAATGCGGCAGACATATTTGATGAAGCACATGATCAAGCTCGTCCAGACGACATTCCAGCCAATTACGAATAATGCGCCGTAGAGCTGGATGTAGACTTGCTTGCCGTTTCCAGCGATGGCTCCCCCTAGATTACTGATTCCAAAGGCTGCACAGCCCTCGACAGTGGCGAACAAGCCAACGGAAAATCCACCGACGAATCCAGCCACCATATGGGTGTGAAAGATACCAAGAACATCATCAATTTTGCGAAAGTATGCAACGTTCTTGCCCATGATGTTCATCGAAAGCCAAGGAATAGTTCCGCTGGCAAAGCCGATTGCAATTGCACCCCAACCTGCAACAACTCCTGCAGCTGGAGTTATAGCGACCAGTCCGGTAATCATTCCTTGCACAGCGCCAAGAACAGAGGGCTTCTTGTAGTAGATTATATCGCAGATGGTCCAACATAGAAGAGACATTGCCGTCGTGATGTTGGTGTTGAGGACTGCTACGCCCGCATCTGCTGAAGCTGCATACGGATCTCCTCCATTGAACCCGTTCCAGCCAATCCATAGGATACCAGCACCTATCATGACGCAAAGAACATTATTGGGTCGGGTTTCCGCGCGGTCTTCTGCGAGACGTGGACCAATCCAATGCGCTCCAACAAACCCAGCTGTACCAGAAGATAAGTGAATAACATATCCACCGGAATAATCGATGACACCGCGTTGGAAGAGAAAGCCGCCTCCCCATAGACTATAAGCCCCGATGGTGTAGGAGAAAGTTATCCATAGCGGAACGAAGAGCATCCACGCGGTGAAGTTCATTCTGCCGAGAAAGGCTCCAGCTATGATGACGATTGTGATGGCTGCGAAAACGAATTGGAAATATATCATCGTGCTCAGAGGGAAATTTTGGTAAAGGGCGGCGGATGGCAAGTACGATTGACTGAGCTCTTGTTCGATAGTTACCACTGGGCCTGGTCGCCCAACAAATGGCAACATGTATATCCCAAATCCCATCTTATATGCCCAAAGGACCCAGACAATGAGGGTGGCAGAGAAGCCATAAAACGCCATGAAGGCGCTGTTGATTGCCCATTTGCTGCGCATGATACCGGCATATCTAAGGTATTGTTAGAGAAGAGAATAATGTAACAATGTTGTATATTGATCTTACAGGACAAGAAGACCGGGAACACTTTGAAGCGCAACTAGACTAGCGGCTGTGAGTTGCCACGCATTGTCCCCCGTATCCAACCAATCTGTTGTTGAATTTGACATGTTCAATGTCAGCGGTATCAACCTTAAAAGTATCAATGTTCCTCAAATGACCTTTGGCTACCAGCTTACAGATGCCAAGTTGGTCGCAGACAGTAAGAAAGGGAGATGGTAAGCTGAGTAAGGTCCGTAAGGATAGCATCTTGGAGATAGTTCACGCCATATATGATAGCGAGGCCGCATAGAAATTAAGCTCTTATGGTTCTTATCGCTATCAGTGCCGGGTGTCAGTGGCTTTCATTGGAGTCATGCCACATTTGAATAATAGATGAACATAAGCTCTACCGTCCCGATAAAGAAGACGGCCAACAGTTGGCCTACATCTCGGCAAGTTGGCTGGTATTTCATGTAAGGGCTGAACTTAATGAGAAGCTAATAAATCCCGCGATGTCAGACCCTTTTCCTAGTTAGAACAAGAAGCTTTAGCCTAGATGCCATGGGGTTGTGTGGAGGATCTTTCAATCTTTCCCGTCACGGCATGATTCCCCATTGCCTCTTGAGGGTTGCTTCTCCACTGATCAGAACAAGAGATACCTAGCTCCGAACTCATCAATATTTGTCAGGACAGCGTTATATTGGCTCCAAAGTGCAAAAAGTATCGCAGTGGATAATGACTATTGTTCAGAATCATTGTCGTGTATGCGCCCCGGACTGCATCTCAGTCTACCAATAACAAGAGACAGAATGATTTAAGGGTAACGTATCTTAGTCCCCACATGATGCACTATTTATTATATTACCCTAGAATGGGTAACCGAGGTGACAGTTGGCAGTGATATCCAATGTTATCTTCGAGTCTTATCAGAGTCGTTTTAGTCTGATGTGCCAGTGTAGCAGGGGAGGCCAAGCTTTGTGGGGGAATGCATGGTTCTCATTAGTGATCTTGGCGAGAAGGCTTGTTTGGACTAGTCGCCGCGAGAGTTCCTTATCGCTCCAACGAACAACCACCATGGAGGTCAGAGTGAGGGATATTTTGCAATCGTAAAGTGACCTTCTTGATGTCTATGACTGCGAGCAAGCTCTCTCTATATGCGAAGAAATTCAAACATGTGCTTCGAGTTATATCATGGAGCTAGTTGTCTGAGATCGTGGAGATTTGAATCGACTCCGATTTAAAAATGCAAATAGCGCCTTTTGATTGAAAGCTTAAGGCTTTCTCATCGCTGAACATCAGCCAAATATCGTGGGAAAGTCACCGAGAGTTTGTCTGTCAATCCTGGAAACCGAGTATCATTTATTTGACGCAGTACTCCGATATCCTTTCGTAAGTTTAGGAGAGTGACTATGAGGCGACTACAGAAGTTTGGTCTCTCAGAGTCGCCCCGCTTTCTCCAGCTAGCTACGTGGTGGTGACTGACTATCTTTAGCTCATATACATTCCACTCAGCAATATACAGTACTTTACAGATCATGCGCTCCTAAACCGCTCCAAGGAATGATAATCGATCCTTACACAAGATCTCCATATTTGTGTCGATGATCACGTGCGAAATGTCGCCAATGCTTAGCGAGATATAGGAGAGCGGGAAGCTCAAACATTTCAAGAAATGAGAAAAAAATTGGTACTCGGAACATTCTAATTATATTCGTAGGACGAAATCATTACCCATCTACTACTTTTGAGACGAAGTCAACCCACGAGCCGGCTCAATTATCCATGAAGTCAGACACAAAAAGGTGCTTGATCAAGAGACCTGCCAACATTTAAGGAGCTAGAAGTGCATAGAGACTCATTGCAAAACCGAAAAGTACATTTTCTCGTTAGTGGCTAATATACTTGACTGTATTCTTCGAGTCTCTAAAACCAAGCACTCTTAGTTTCCCTTAGCAGCGTTTGTTTTTCCACCTGCGTTAGCATTTCCAGCACCCTAATTATCTGTTAGCCTCGATGAAGATGGGGAGTTATCTCTCTCTCGAGATGCATTTCTTGTACTGACCTTGTGGTGGCGGGTTTCTAACTCGGCTTCACGCTTGTTGTTTGCCTTGGTTGCTCCCTTGGTAGCTCCGCCAGCCCCCTTGTGATGTCTGGCCTCAATATCGACTGGCTCGCGCTTGTTGTTGGCCTTGGTTGCTCCCTTGGTAGCTCCACCAGCTCCTTTGTGGTGGCGGGTTTCTAACTCGGCTTCACGCTTGTTGTTTGCCTTGGTTGCTCCCTTGGTCGCACCGCCAGCTCCCTTGTGRTGTCTGRCYTCAAKATCGACTGGCTCGCGCTTGTTATTAGCATTAGCAGCGGCAGTAGCAGTAGCGGCAGCTGCTTTTTTCCCTGCTCCCTTGTGGTGTCTGACTTCAAGATCGACTGGCTCGCGCTTGTTGTTGGCCTTGTTTCCCTTGGTGGCTGCTGTTGCTGTCGATGTTGCAGCTGCGGCCGCCTTTGCAGCGCCGCCGGCTCCCTTGTGATGTCTAACCTCGAGATCCACTGGCTCGCGCTTGTTGTTGGCAGCTGCGGTAGCGGTAGCTGTAGCAGCATTTTTCCCTGCTCCCTTGTGGTGTCTAGCCTCGAGGTCTACAGGCTCGCGCTTGTTGTTGGCATTGGCAGTTGCAGTACTGGCAGCTTTTTTCCCTGCTCCCTTGTGATGTCTAACCTCAAGATCAACGGGCTCACGCTTGTTGTTGGTAGCTGCGGTAGCAGTAGCTGTGGCGGCAGCCTTTTTCCCTGCTCCCTTGTGGTGTCTGACCTCGAGGTCAACTGGCTCACGCTTGTTGTTGGCATTGGCAGCTGCAGTAGTAGCAGCTTTTTTCCCGGCTCCCTTGTGATGTCTGACCTCAAGATCAACGGGCTCACGCTTGTTGTTGGCCTTAGCAGCCTTGGCTGGTGATGCAGTAGTGGCTGCAGCGCCAGCCTTTCCTCCTGCACCTTTGTGATGGCGGACGGCCAAGTTACTCTCTGCATCAACCTAATGAGATGATCAGTAAATAAACCTTGCATTGTGTTCAAGTGAACATACAGGGGCTGCTTGAGCAATTGGGCCGACAGCCAACAAGGCAAAAGCCAATAGTTGAGTGAGATTGGTCAACTGCATTATGACGGAGAAGATAGAATGACCGGGGTTAATTTGAGCAAATTAAATATGCACTGGCCAGCAGATGAATGGAGTCGGGGGCTTGTAAAAGATAGTGAGTGAGTATGAAGAAGAATAGAAACTGCCAGCAGAAGAGAATGCAAATGTCAAGAGAATGAATGAGCAGATTGAGTCGATAATGCGGTCATATCTCGCATGTCTCGAGATACATATAGTCCGATTACCCCCTTTCCATCTCCACAATATCATCTGTAGTTAGACTTTTACTTTTCGATGCTTCTCTGAAACCGAAGCTGGTCTGGCTAGATTGCCGACGAAGAAAGCGCCCTGGACACTTCAATGATCTGCGTACTGACTCAGTAGAACAGTTAACTACGAAGTACACGATCCGCATGCAGGATCAATGCCGCGACCTGTATCTATTGAGTGCGTGTCATATCGTAGTCGTCAGTTTCATCTCATCTCATCAGTGGAACAGCAAATGTCAAGAGTCTTGTCCATAGAGACGGGGCATAGATGTCTCTGTGACCAAAGTTCCACATAAAAGAAGCCAGAGTACACTGCCAGTGGAGCCACGGCTAAGTCTTTGAATGCAATAAGCCTCTACGACTGAGCATTCCGTGAAACTCAGCAGGGTTTTAACGACCAAAGCTCCTGCTTGGACGTTGCTAACAAGCTTTGACGATGATCATAATTCCATCCAGGAGGATCCCGCGTTTGGAGATATCACTGTCGCGTATCGACATGGTAAAAATCCGTCAATCTTACCGCGGAATTGATTATGCACCAGGACTCATTCATTCGGCAAGGGAAAGCGGGTGAGGCGGGTCGTGAGTTGCGGCGCCCCGCTTGTTGAGCCAGTAATATACATAAGCGAGTTTGATGTTACAAAACAAAACACTATTAGAAACACCAAGCGCGACAGGGTCAATGCAATCGACTACTTCGGATGCTTCAAATCTTCAGGCCGTTACACGGTAGATCGGTTTCTGTTTCGATTTACACTTTACCATGCTCATAATGGGATGTGCTCCGGGCATGGCAGTTGCAGCCGAAGCCACCTTACCATTATGTCGGGTATTACTATTGGCACCACTTCCTGGTTTATTCAGTCAAGGTGTGGGGAAAGGAGTAGTTTCATTTCAAGAGTACTTGTCTTTCTTTTGGAATCTTCAGAACATTTGTTCCACCTAATCAAGTTTCCGCTGGCAGGATCTCCAACCATTACCTCTGTACATTCTCATCACAAACATCTAATTCCTCCATGAGTGTGCGTGGGAGCTCATAGAACCAGATCATGAAGTCCACTCATCCCATATACGACAAAGTCTCATCAAATGATTCAACAACAACACTTGATGAGGTTGAGGAAGGTCATGACCTCTTCGAGCTGAAACAGCAGAACATACGTTCATCACAAACGCACCGGCTGAAGGCCCTCTTGTTTGCGAATTGTTTCCTATTCTGCACTTCTCTTTTCCTCTTAGCTACAGCCTACGTTCGAAGCAAACCGACCACAGCAAAATTCGTCGACCAATTCTCATCATACTCTCCAGCTCGGGTAGCTGTGAAGTATTTTGATGACACATTCAATGCCTCCCAAGGCGATGCCACAGGATACCTTGGCACGAGCGACGAGACAGAAGAAATGTGGGATTGGATCACTGTAGACATCGGCGACCAGATGATAACACCAGCGGAATTGAAGCTCGTTGACAAGCCCGAGGATTCCGTGAAGGTTACGAACAACAAGACGGGAGAAGTGGGGTACAGGATCGGGATCGAGGTTTTCCATCAGCTTCACTGTTTGAATCTGATCAGAAAGAGCACCTGGGGAGATGTCTATAAGGATAAACCGGACTTCAAAGGCAAGAGTGATACAGAAATACGCACGCATCTAGGTAAGAAATCCTCGCTCACATGCTCATTATCCTTTCGGTCTACTAAATAACTTTGCAGACCACTGCCTGGAGATGTTACGCATGAACATCATGTGTCAAGTCGACATCGGGGTGATCACATTCCACGAAGTCCCTGGCAAGCCCGGTGATCCTTGGCCCGATTTCAGCACGAAGCATGTTTGTCGCGATTTTGAGGCTGTGAAAGCTTGGGCAATTGAGAACACTGTTGCAAATGATGATATTTTCTAAGCAAGCTTTTAATGGTGGCACGGGTTTCGAGGGGGGAGATGACGGAGGGGGTCAACATAGGAGCTGCAGGAGTTACAGCTTGATGAATCCAGCAGATTTACAAATACTTTTCAATCTATCATTTAGAAATTTGCACAAAGCTGCGTCGTGATTTCTGGTTCACTGTGCTGTTCATTCTCCCGATCGCCACTTCGGTTAATCCGCCCTCCTGGGCATGCTCGAAAGAATACATGAAGTGAAGTGAATTTTTCGGCGGCCCAACATCGAACATTCAGATAAGACTTTTTTGCATATTTAACTGGGCTGTGCTATTCAATCGAACTTCTTAGATGAATCTTGCCACTAGTATCTCATTTCACTTCCCTATGTGATCCAGAAGATTTGAACATTTATAAAATTAATTGCTTTCTATCACTAGTAGAACAAAAATTTTGCAACGTCACCTTCTTTATTTCGAGGTGATGCAAACTATTGGGTAACGAATAATACTGACATTACCCTAGTCTGAACTAAGAATATACAGATATAGCAGAACCGACTTATGATTTCTAGCTAGAATTTTCTCCCTATATGAGCAATTTGGTTGTGTAAATGACCCCTCTCTAGAATTGGTTGGACACTGCTGCCCCGAATACCATCATGGTGGACGTTCAATAGATCTGCTGGTCATCATAGGCCCGCACGCTCTCCAGATAATCAATAACGTTCCCGTAATTCTTGCAGACTATTAAGCCACGTTAGTAAAACGAGTTTAATCTCACAAATCCTGAGATACAACTAACCATGCTTGGAATCCCAACCATCAGACCCTCCATTGTGATCTGGGAATGTCGTCTCTAGCCCCTCCAGAGCCATATCGGCAGAGCACATGATTGCTTGTCGCATGTAGTCGAAACAGTGAATCATATGCCAGTGATGATCTTCTGGTAGAGTGATATTGGCCTTGAGGCCCGAGTACGTCTGCACAACTGCAAATAGACAATGGAGCTGATGAGTCATTGATGTGGTGAAAACCGTCTTGTTGGGCCAGACGATGGGGTGGGGTAGATCATGATATCGGTGTGTGTCGTTTACCCATTGGAAGCCGATTCCATCTATGTCTTGTCAGTATCCTCTCGAGTAGCTTTATAAGAATCGCTTACGAGGCATAAGTTCGTTCCAAGCAACGAGAACTTCATCTGTGAAAAATTCTGACGTATTGTAGGGCGCAAAAGTCTGGTTGATGTGAAATGTTTGCACTTCGCTTGAGACTACGAGTCTGTTAGTTGATTGGAGTCTCTAAATTTTGATGATGTATTCATACAATGTGGTGAGACACCCGTGAAGTCGCCTCCTACCTCATGCTCACTACTTTTGGGAATGGAATCTCGATATTGGCCTCGGACCAATAGCCCAACTATTACGAGCAGTAGGAACGTGTCTAGGAACCATCGACCTTCTTTCAAAAATGTTAAGAACGATGCTCTCTTGGATTTTGTATATCGATGTCGGTATTCTTCCCTAGCCATTTCCTTCTCATCTCCCAGCAAGGAGTCTTCTACCTCGGTAATCGAAGAATCGTCATTGTCATCGATCCGGACATTCTCATATTTTGGTAAGCCGGACATTCTGTATTATTAAAATGAGTGAATAACGCCAGCGTTGTAAAATATTAGTTTGGATGTCAACAAAGAATGGTTCGGAAAACGTAGCACCAGGCTCTCGCCGAATACTGTACACTCAGGAAAAAAAGATGATGGATGAGGGCGTCCCACGAGCGTCAGCTTAGCAGCTACTGTCATGGACCAGAATAGCAACTTTGAGAGTACGGTACCAAGGGGGCAAGGAATTGAAGTGGCTCCAGTAACTGACGATTATCTGAGATCCCTGCTATAGAGGAACGGAGCGGGATCGTAGCCGTTTGATCGTAGCTCAGATTCGTAAGGCATTCAATATCCGATTCCTCCACACCCCCTGTTTCGGAGATTTCCTCCTTTTCGATCGGCTGGCTACAATTGCCTTTTATTGAAACAGGGTGCAAAACAAAGGTCCGATCGCTTAACTGGAAATCGTTTCAAGATCTCGTCTCGACTTGCTTCCGAATCCGAGGCACGGACTCCGCATAACAATCTTTGACGGTTGCAATTTCTGATCTTTCGGTCCATTATTATTGAGCGTCTTTTCTGACAGAATGGCTCGTGGGCAGTTTCAGGGACCAGGCTTGCAGTATTTTGGCACTCGTCTGTCATCATTGATGTTGGTTGTCTACTCGGTTTCGCCCCTATTTTCTTTCTACGTACAGCGACCTACATTCAATTTTCAATTTCGTGGTTGTGACCTGCAGAGCTGGGGTATCATTGTATTTCAATTACCATTAATCTGTCTTGCATATACATGTTGGAGGCTCATCGTAATGTTCTATGATACATTAAGTCATGAAAAGTTGTTCACTCTTCTCAAGATGTTTTCTTTTGACGATCCTCGTGGCTCTACATTATCATGTGCGCTTTTCGAATGCATACATGCCACTCCTTGACAACTTCCTGCGAAATATATCTTCTGGAGGCGCAGATCTTGATCCTCAAAAGGGCGCACTGCTTTCTCCAATTTTGACAACCCGCGTCCCTGGCACAACAAGTCACGCAGCTGTTCAACAGCATTTTGTCAATTTCTTCACTACCAAGTTACCGAAATGGAAGCTTGACTGGCAGAACTCCACAGCAAAGAACAGCGCAGGTGCTAATGTTCCAATATCGAATTTGATTTTCAGTCGGGAACCGCCCTGGACGAAACCAGGACAAGCAAATTTCTTGACCCTAGCTGCTCACTATGACAGCAAGAGTATGCCAGAGGGATTAGTCAGTGCGATGGATGGTGCCGTCCCTTGCGCTATCCTATTACATATTGCAAGCAGCATTGATGGATACATGACGCAGATGCATACCGAAATGGCAGCGTTGGGAGAAGGCGGGACATTGCAGATGGATATGGGAATACAGATCGTATTCCTCGATGGTCGAGAGTCATTCGACGAGAGCGCAGCTGCGCTGTACGGATCTCAGTAAGTGTTTTCAGCTTGCCAGAAATGTATGCAGAGTGCTGATGATGTGACAGAGATCTAAGCAAGACTTGGGGAAAACAACAGAATCCAGTCGGCGCTCTTTACCCCAGCGCTCTCAGTCAAATCAGGATGTTCGTCCTTCTCGACTTCCTAGGATCTGCTAACCCTACCATTGGCTCATACAATCTCCCTACTCACTGGGCTTTCACAAACATGGTCACTCTAGAATATCGATTGCGCAAATTGTCTCTTCTGGAGACGCGCCCAGCGGCCAATTCGTTTACCTTTGAGACTAGCGATGCCACCAGACGAGCAAAAGTTGTCGCCGACTATATTCCTTTCGAGGATCGCGGGGTACCTTTTCTGCACATATGCCCTTCTCCCGTTCCTCTCGAGCAGTATACGATAAATGACACGGCTGAGAATTTGGACTTGCCGACTGTTCGAGACTGGTCGAAGATACTGACTGGTTTTACGCTAGAGTGGCTGGATATGAATGAAGTGTGGCCAGAATAGAATGATGATACCTCTGCCAGATATACAATAATACGGAACATGTAATAATGACACCGAGATGATTCTGCCATTAGTAGTAAATTGTGCAAAATTCCAGCAAGATAAAATCCCAAGCCCGATGATGTAGTACAGTGGTAGTCCCTCCCGTACCTCTAATTTTGACTTCCCGATTCTTTCTTACGCTACATGAGAAGCACGATTTCTTCCAGGCCATTCTTCCACGTTGATAAAATTTCTATGCGTATTTGCATTATATTGTAACAATATGTCGATGTCTAATCTCTTACTCGAGACTAAGCTTTCTAGTTGACAAATCTTTAGCTAGTTATCTCCTTCGTGGAGATCATCTCCTCTTTGATATCCTTTGCTTGCACACCTTTCATCTCAGCTATTCAGGATATGACCTACTGAAAGGTTGCAGGACGAAACTGTTGAAAGTATTATGACCGCCTATTCTAAGAAATCAACATAGATTGTTAACCTCCAATCAAGCTAAATGAAGTACAGTGTCCCTAGGTAAAATATACTCTAAAATCTAGCACTCACCAGTCTCTCTGTAATGTACAACCTATGCCATGCCCACTCTCTTACACTACACTTGTAAAACTTCAAATCTTCGACTCAATTGGCAGCAGTCCCTTTGACATCCGTTTGATTTGTTTGCCATAGAACGCTGTTTGTATCCCTCGACCTATTACGTTGATAGGTATCCACTTCACCCAGCCTGGGATGGGAACTGGAGCCATGGCCACCCTCGCGTCCTCATCCGCAATCTTCTCATTCAGGATTATTTCTTTCGGCAACTTTGGAAGCACTGCCGCTGGCCGGCCAAGGCCGATGAGGTCACATGCGCCGGACTTCAATGCAGCTTCCATGCCGAGACGGGTTCGGAATCCTCCCGTGACCATGAGAACGATCTTGGGGAAGCGGGCTCGAACCTCTTGAGCGAATTGAAGGAAGAAGGCTTCCCGTAAGAGGGTGCTCTGCTTTGTAGGCAGTTGATCTGTGGTGTTTATAGCAGCAACCTCATTTGAGTCTTCTCTCATCATACGAGGATTTTCAAAGGTTCCACCAGAGATTTCCATGAAATCGATTCCCGCTTCAGCAATGAGTCCAACTTGCTCAAGAACCTCTTCTAAGGACTCGGACTTGGATGCATCGACACTGTTCAGTTTGATGCCAATGCAGAACTCAGGACTCGTCGCTTTTCGAACCTCTCTGATGATGCGGAGGACGATCTCGACTCGCTTAGCAGGTGTTCCTCCGAACTCGTCCGTTCGGAAGTTCGTATCAGGAGACATGAACTGCGCGAGTAGATATCCATGACTACTGCACATCAGCATGGAATTTTTCGTCCTTGGGAGGATATAGCAGACCTAGCATGAAGTTCTACGCCTTTGAATCCTGCGTCAAAACATTGCTTTGCACCTTCAACAAATTGCGCGATGATTCCTCCCTCGTCAGTAATTTCCGCACTTGTCAATGCTCTTGGAGTTCCAAAAAGCAAGGACACCGCAACGCGAGCAATCAAGGAGTCTCCCAAGTTCATCTTCTTGGAAGATGGTGCCACGGCCTTCGTGAAAAACCCAGCACTTCCAGCCCCCAAAGGAGATTGACGCCCAGGATGGTTGAGTTGAATCACTGTAGGAGTTCCAGAGCGCTGACAGACTGCTGCCCAGTTCTTCCATTGTGCTTTTTGCTCTGGCGTTTGCCCACGAATTGAGGTTTCAACATCGGCTGGCGACCCATGGAACAGCTCTGAAACCATAACGTTGCCTGACGCATATCAGCTACATGCGACACAATAATTAGATGATGGATTCTGCACCTGTCATGACCATTCCCCACCCACCGTCAGCCCATTGGCCATAAACGGGCGAAAATTGTTCATCTGGATTGTGTGTGGAAGAAATATTTTCGGCCATAGCAGCTTTCGCCAGCCTGTTTGGGAATTCCAAACCACATGGTAATGTGATCTTCTCTGACACCAACATATTGTGAATTTGGGTGCGATTTCTGAATAGGATGCTGTGCTGCTACTTATGCGATTATTTAGAAACCTGATGCAGCGTGGTATGATGGTTGTCTAGTGGTTTATTTGGACAGTTAGACTTCTATGTCTCTCCTCTCCTGATCGAAAAGAGGAATGAAGATATATATGGCGGTGCAAAGGTGTTTCGTTCTAGCAGGTAAATGGAATCTAAAAAACTTTTACAGAGTCGAAGATGATAAATCATCACTAGAGGAAAGTATCCGAAAATCCTATCAAAGTAGTTGGATAAGCTGACCTCAGACTCGTCCTTTCCCGTGGGCCCATCTTTTAAATGTATCCATTCAAGCTTATTGGTTCAAGAGCACGCCCCGGAGACATATAATACCGACGCGGGACAACTTGTGGCCGATTCCAATCTGGTTGGGCCATGGGTATCGTGATACAGATATAAATATGAAAGGTATCAAAGGACAGGAGCATTGTCGGTAATATACTCGAAGCGGGATACTAATTGGGAGGTGATTTCGATCAAAAATCTTGGGGGTTATGATCTTGCCAATCGCGGGCGTCGGAACTCTAAATCCGTTAGCCGAATACTAGCATGATGTTGTCATGTGACTTGGGATTCTACCAAGGGTGGGGGATTTCCCAAGACCTCTCATTCAAATCGGATTTTCTTCAACAAGTCTGCGCATGAGATGTACAAGCACAGATTGCGATCGAAAGGGTATCTTAGGTATTAACATTTATTTGCAAACAAAGCTTTGCTATTGATGCGAAAATTCAATGTTGTTCATAGCTGGTGGTGCTCGTGCTCGTTCTTGAACGGTTGAACCACCGACCAGATTACAGTATATAAGATGCGTTCTCTACGAATCAGGCTCTCGATAGGCTTATCTGTTGAGAAGTGATTTTTCTCTTTCCTTCTGCTGACAAATTGCAACAGCCAAAACCTCTTCCCCTCAAGCGTTTACAACTATTATTCCTTTCCTCGAAGACCTTGTCGACCCCCTCCCTTCAATTCATGCTCCGATACCGTGCTGAGATTCGTCGCATTCAATTAATAATTTGTATAACGCTGCTAAGTTTGTCGCAGTGGTTCGAAGACCCTTCTTCAACGGGGGGTTTTCAGGAACTCACTTTGAGACGTTCCGTAAGCTCGGGATGGAAGACGAGGCGGAACATGCAAACGGTAATGATAACCAACCGTGCTTACATGCATTTGTTTGGCTCATCGATTTGTAGGAGTTGTGCTACACTCTGCCTTCAAGCGCAAGATTGTCCGTTATGGCAACCGGGTTGTCAAAAGTGGTCCAGATCTGCAACCTTCGGAGGCAGAGACCATGAAATTCATTGAGAAGCTCACTGATATTCCTGTTCCTCACGTGTTCCTGGACCACAGCGCCACTGACCAGAGTATCACAATGGAATATATCAGAGGAGAGAGATTGGACAAAGTTTGGAACGGATTGCCACAAAATGAGAAGCTAGGTCTCGCAGAAGAGCTGAGGAAAATACTTTCAGAACTGCGCGGCCTCAAAGGACAATACATTGGCTCAATCAACCATGGCGAAGCAATTGATGGGCGGAAGTTCGAAATTCGTGGAGGCCCCTTCGAAACAGAGGCTGCTTTCAATCAGTTCCTACTGTCTGATACATTTTCTGCGACTTCTACGATACTCCGTGATATCGCATCACGGGCGTTGCGAACAGATCACGAGATAAATTTCACGCATGGCGATTTTGCGCCTCGAAATATTATGGTAGAGAATGGCAAAATAACTGGAATTCTGGACTGGGAATATTCCGGATGGTATCCGGAATTCTGGGAGTTCGTCAAGACTTTCAATGCTGCAGATCACCGAATCGACTGGTACAATTATGTGGACCGTATATTTCCAATATGCTACGAGACTGAGTATATCAACGACCGCTACCTTGGTTCAATTCTTCGTCACTGAACCTTTGCTTCTCAATGGCTCTATGTCTCCCCTGTATCCTTATCAGGAGCCTCTAGTAGAACAGTCGCTATTTGACCTGCGGCATGGCAAAACAGTCGGCTGATATCATTCCTGACAGTTCCAGCTTCGCTCCGCATTGTTGACAGGAGCCCCATGGAGTGGGTTTCGCACAGTCAAATCCCTTACTTCCGGCGACTGTATTGTGACAATCGGGATAAGCCGCTTAAAACTACGAATCTCAGTTGGATGTGTGTTCCATACCTCAGCAAGCTGGAAGTATCCATATGCTCCAAATCCAAGCGTAGATAACTTTGATATCCGCGGACATATTCCTTTCGCCTGCTTTAGCGAAGCGGCTTGAAAGTAAGGGCCCTCGGCCCACTACTGCTTTATATCCGCTTTAGATGGTAACTCGTCAGAGGATAAAGGCTAGTAGGCCTCAAAGGCTCAAACAGTGCGCAGAAATGGCTTGGTTCGTTCGTACCAATACCATGGCTGCTCTACAGTGCTACAGAGACAAATATACGAACTTTGAGTAGTTTGTAAAGTTTAACCAACGGTTCAATGGTAGTCTCGCAGATAAGCTTTCTCCAGCTCTTAACCCCGAGTATGGCTGCCATACACCTGCAATCGGAGGGTCGCCGAGAAGAAAACCTAATAGTTATACGTTTATAAAAGGGAGCTTCTGGGTGTCTTCTGGTTTACAGTTGAACATCTACTCTGGATACTAGATCAAGCGATCAATATTCCAGACAGCACATCTACATCGCAAGATTTGAATCATCATGCATTTGTTCATAACCGGCGCAACAGGGTACATCGGCGGTGCCCTAACCGAACTCGCCATCTCTCGAGGCCATACCGTCCATGGCCTCTCCCGCAGTCCTTCCGGCGACTCCAAACTCAAAGCCCTAGGAGCAACACCCATCCGCGGCGACCTTACATCGCTCTCAGTCCTGCACTCCGAAAGCGCCAAGGCAGACGCCGTCCTACACCTAGCTTACATCCATGACTTCACCCGCAACTACGACGAGATACTGGCCATCGACGCCGCTGCCATAGACGCACTAGCTGAGCCTCTTCGTGGTACTAACAAAGCACTTGTCATTACGTCTGGCACATTAGTTGTGGAGCCAGACCCCAACGGAGGCGAGACATATGAGGACTCGCAGCCCCAGATGAATGCAATTATTGACCGGATGCGGTCTGAGAAGCACGCATTGAGCAAAGTCAAGGATGGTGTTCGTGTGAGCGTCATCCGTCTCACGCCCTACGTGCATGGTCGAGGCGGGAGCGGGTTCATACCCATGCTGATGGCTAACGCTATCAAATACGGGGATTCGGTTTACATTGACGACGGTGCCATACATACGAGCGGGGTGCACGTTGATGATGCAGCGGCGATGTACCTACTTGCTATGACAAAGGCGAAGGCAGGTGATGTGTTCAATTGCTGTGAGATGGAGAGTGTGAGTATCAAAGACTTGGCTGCGGCCATCGGGAAGGTGATGAAGGTTGCGACTAAGTCTATCTCTTCGGAGGAGGCACTGAAGCGGGGAGGTGGCTTTCTACTGGCCATTTTGACATTTGCCAATAGGCCGAGTAATGGGAAGGCGAAGAGGGAGTTGGGATGGGAGGTGAAAGAGTTAGATATTCTTAGCGACATAAGGGAGGGAAGCTATGAAGCCTTGGCCGCAAAGTTGCTGGCTGGCGAGTCTGAGGTGAAAATTTATACCACGGAGTAGATTGAAGAACTGCGGTAGTGGTTGGCGAAGTGATACCATGACCACCCTCTTTCTCTTTTGGTATCGACTGTAGCGTCTTGTTAAACAGTACTGTACTTTCGAAGCTTGTAGCTATTTGATGCTACCTCCCCTCTATTCTCGCTGATGTATTTATATTTCTCCGCTTAACACTTTCTGCGCGCTCTTGCTTAATATTAGGCAGCCAAGGATTCTTTCGAAGCCGGTTCTGGATCTTTGTTGTTCGTTGTCAGAGCCGCAGCCGTACTGATTGAATGGCTGAATCGAGCTCATATAGAAAGGATTCGGCGCTTGGACAAATAAATAAACTCGAAAAAAAGAAAAGTCAGACGTATTAGAGGAAGATAGGTGCTATTAACGATCGGATAGAAATCTCATAGAGGATGGCATGATCATTCATTCAAGCGAATCTCTTAGACTAAGAATGTAGTCTAAGTTAATTACAAGACTCCTGGCCAGCAAGAGCTCGCTCGCTCGCTTCTAAAATCTCACAAATCAGATCTGTCTTTCCTGCATCTAGAAACATCTAGACACACATCCAAACCGATCCAAACTGTAATTCGACATTGCAGCCCCCCTTTTCCACTACTCATGTCTCCAAATCACATCTGTGACCCCTCAATATTCATTCGTGCAGAGTCCAAGCCTTGCTATGCCGCATTACGTCTATGCTTATTTTCAGCTTCCCAATACTGCGAGGTTCAAACTGTTAGTAGATAAAACGAAAATCACAATGGTGAAAATGGCTTGCTTGCTTGTATCACGGGTAGGCTCAGGATCAGTTTCAGGAGGCGTCGTGTCCCCGTTCCCACATGTAGGCATTGTGAAAATCCGTAGTCGATGTAATAATCAGCGTTGATAGATTTTCGACGAGTAGATCGATTGCTTTTGCCAGCAATTAAGTGTGATATGGTACGAATATAGAATCAGAAGTCTTTATGAATGTTTGATTGTGATCTAAAATCGGTCTTACTGTAAAGGATACGACTTAGCTCAATGGTGTTATTCTTGAATCTGGATTTCAGAGAGCTTTGGGAAACGCCTTTCAAGAATCTTATATGATAATCCCGTTGCCATACATGGAGGCTAAAACTGCGCTAGAAGTGTGCTCCTCCAAATCCGATACCTTTCTCAAAGTGAGGCGGCAGTGTATCTCTCAATCTCAGTCTGTCGGATCATCTACATAGTGTTGAGGGCGCGAGGGCGCGATAGCACTTGGGCGCATTCGTGCAATCGCGCCCTGTGTGGAATACGTGTAGTATAAAAAGGAAAAGAAGTTTTTAATAATCCGAAAGGGCGGGCGGCTGGAGTGAAACGAAGTCGCCCGGCCATTGGGCACTGCTGCCTGGCAACACCGGTCGACATTCGGAAGCTGAAATGCCCTAACTGCCATTTCTCTGCCATTTTAACAATTAAAATAATTCAATCGAGAGAAAAGAACAGAGGCCAACTCATGATTGGTTTGTTTTGGCAACCGGTGGGGTGCGGCGGGAGGCGTTGTGAAATAGATACAGTATGCCCGCAGCTAGATGGGCGCAATCGTGGCGTGCGGGCGTAGTGAATGGCTGCATTTTCCTTTCAACCAAGCTTGGTGACCAGCTCGCCCCTCCTATTGCCTTTTTACAACTGCCCTGCCTTTTCACACAACTGCATGTATCATACCTACTATGACTTGGCCCATGTCCTGGCGTGGCCAGGCCGGTCAGGTCGTTGAGAAGACGTGGGGAGGCCAGGTGCGATCATCGCCCGCATGCAACTACAGCGAACGATCAGCCGTCTCCGAAAGTTAGATGAGCTCCAAGAGGTGCAGCGTGAGAATGTTACCGTACCTGATTGCATAGCATCTGATGTCCGTAAATATCTGAACGAGAAGACATAAGGATGGTCAATGTCAGAGGACATGGCAGGAGCAATATTAAGAGGAGTGATTGGATTCTCGGTACACGTATTTACACCACCGAGGGACCGGAATCGATCGAAAGGGCGTGAATAGCAACGGACGGCCTATCACAAGCGGCGAAGACGGGCTTGCCAAGTCATCAAACGAAGAAATTTACACCTCGTCAAACGGCCAAAGTTTTCTGGCACGATCCTCACTGCTCCCAGACTGCTTGATACTCTCCATCCACTGGTCGAAAAGGATTTTATGCCCCTGCTTTGATGTTTCCCAGTTCTCAGCGGGTACCCATCCGTCTGAATCCGCATCTAGGGCGCGCTTGAGGAACATCTTTAACTGCTGGACGCTCTCGAAATCTTCATATTGCTTTACATGCTCGGCAAGGTCTTCTAGCGTAGGTTGGAACGGACAAGAACCGGGAAGCTCCAGCTCAGTCCAGCGTTGCGAAAGCTCGATCAGTTCCTGCCGCAGTGCTGTCGCACTGTCTCTCCAAGATGCGTCGCAGTAACGGAAAGGTCTGAGTAGTGTTTGGTCCATAGCTCTAGCATTATGAAGTTTTGGAAGGTAGCCTTTCAGTATAACTTCGAAGGTTTGCCTACATGTCCAGACATCTTTCTCGCGTCGTTTTCCTACCGCCTCTTCTTCCGGAGTTTCTATCACAGTGTCCTCGGTTGCTGCTACGTCTGAGGCATTGTCTCCTGCCGAAGACAATAACTTTTCTAAGATTGGAACGTCGGCCGCGGGATCCTCAGCTATGTCCGGCGTCTCGTTCGCGTAGACGAATGTCGGTTCGATACTAGTAGATTGCCAATCGATTATTGCGGTCACGCAAGAAGGATCTTCCTCCGAGACGTAAATGTTTCGTTTATGGAGGTCTGGGTGAAGCAGTGTTGGACTGGCCACTTGTTGAATGATCGGCGCTTTGATCAATTCCCTAATGACTTTCTCACTGATGTTCAGGAGATGGAGATGCTCTTGCACAGACCCGCGATAAGGTAATTCTTCCACAGAGCCGTTAGACTTTGGAATTCGCGAGAAGCCGGCATCAATCAGACCAGAGCAATAGGATTGTAGTTCAGTCCCTAGAGAAAGCACGAAAATGTCATTTACGGAAAATAGTCTTGTTAATTTATTACAGAAGTGGATCAATATACATGGTCCTCTGTTAGGAGGCCTCTCTTCATAGAATCGAGCCTCTCCAGCGCTACAGTCCCAGTACTGCGTGCCACAATGCGGGCCTATGTAGAAACCTTCAGCAAATTCGAGTTTTGATTTCGGATCAATAGGTGCGTTAGCAAAGTACAGACTTCCGTATGCTGGAAATGGAAGTTTTGCCATTTCAGTCACAATGAAGGCCACCCTTTTCACGCATAGCATGTGTTGATGAGGACTCATAGAAGGCCATTTGTCATGTAGCTGGACCCCAGGGACGTGTTCCATTATGATATACTCCGTACCGATAGAATTATTGTCGTTGTCGCTCCAGTCGAGGACTTTGGGGACGGGTATCTTTGTAAACAATCTTGCTGTATAGTGCGTTAGCCAATAACCCGAATATTTTGCGTACGCTTTTACCATAAGTCATGGTCGCCACTTCGGAGTTGGTAACCAATCTTCGCGGACCTGCAATACGGAAGGGTACTCTAGCGACGACGCGGTCTCCATTGTCCAGGTATAATATAAACACCCTGTTGAAGCCTCCTTCCTTCTTCGTACATCGAATGACTTTGGTGGCTCCGGAGCATGTGTTCACAGCCTTCTTGCAGAGGGCAGGAAAGTCGAATTTGACATGACGAGCTTCATGCTGTAATGCATCGCGATTCAGCCAGCGCCCGGTGGTATAGTTATACGGGTCAATCGCTTCAATATTTTTATTTAGCATGTTTCTTTGATGGCGTGAAGATTACAGTATACTCACAATCTTGCAGATATTCTTCGGTCTCTCTACCGTTGGTATGAAGAGCTCTACTGCTGGTTGCTGCTGCAAGCACCGGCTGTGTGGTCTGGCGTACGCATGCAGGTTGACAGAGTCGTCGGAGTCGCCCTAACATAACTGCGCGAGAAAGAAGGGGAATTTGTCGAGAGTGGAGAAGGTGGGAAAGTTGACGAGACATCACAATTACAGTACGATGAGGATGATTGCATTTTGGCATGGGTGGCATGGTCCTTGGTGAGGCTCGTGCTAACAGAGACAGGGAAAGGGCTCAAATCCTCTACGCTGTATATGCCGAATACCCCTGCTAGCCGATATCAAATATATAATTATGGGCGGCATGGTAATCAAAATAATAGATAAGAGCTCATGTTATTTAAATTGTCACGGGTCAGATAAAAGGTCGCTAAATAAGTTGAATTATTGAATTATATAGAGAAGCTAGGTGCAGAGACTGTAACGGTCGTAGATTTACTCGGTGTAAACCTTGGAGGGTTGGTGATCTCGAAGATCAAGAGGTAGGTGTATCACGTAAGGAAGACAGTTACTAGT